>FJOG01000064.1:83818-148751 GCA_900073065.1 Phialocephala subalpina
TTTTTTTTATTTTTTTAATTATTATAATTTCACTTTTTTTATTAATTATACTTTAGAGTTTCTTTATTTATTTAATTTTTTTTTATATATGCTTTAAAGATTACACTTTTTTTTTTATCGTCGAAACGACTCTAATATATAAAAGGATAAGAGATTATTAATAATTTCGATATTAATAATATTAATTATATAATTATTTTTTATTATTATAAATTGCATATCGATATTAAAATAATTACAAAATATATTTAAATCTTTAAATATTTAATCTTTTTAATCTTTTTAATTCTTTTAATCTTTTAATTTTCATTTAATCTTTATTTAATTCTTTATTTATTTCGCTTTTTCCGCCATTATAATTTCCGTTGCCGCTTTTTTTCTTTTTAACGAAAAATCTCTAATACTTTATATATTTAATTACATTTAAAATATATTAAAACTATATTTAATTATATTTGACTATATTATAAAAGTATTAAATATTTAATTAAAAGAATATTTATTATAATACTTTAAAGAATTTATTTTATTTATTTTATTTTATTTACTTTTTTTCTTTATTTTATTTATAATGTTTTTATTTCGTACTAATTTAAAATTACGACTTTTTTATATTATTACTTTTTTTTTATAATTCAATTTTACTTTAATTCTCTAATTTATATAATTTTTAAAGAAAATAATTTTATTAATTAAATATATTTTATTAATTTAAATACTTTACGCTTATTACCTTTAAAAACTCTCGTATTCCTTTTTTATAATTACGATATAAATACATTTATTAAATTTATTACTTTCTTTTTAAAACCCATTTAATATAATTTATATAGAATAATACAAAAATTCTTTATTTATATTTTAAAATTTATTATTTAAAATTAACGCATTAAAGTTTTAAATACGTGTAATACGCTTTTAAAATCTTATCGCAAAAGTAAATAAAATCTTTATAATTCTTTATTATTTATAACTTACGAATATTTGTTTGCTTTTTTTTGTGTAACTTTCTTACGAGTATAAGAACTTATAATTACTCCTTTTATAATTAAGATTTTTTCTTTTAAATTCTCGCGATTTTTTCTTTTTAAATTTAAATTATTTAATACGCGATTATTTACGCATATATTCTACGGTTATTATTACTTTTTATTAAAATCCCCGGTAGAATCTTTTTATTATATCTCAAGAAAATATTACGTAAAATCTTAAAAGTATAAATTTTATATTTCGAATGCATTAAAAAAAATACGAAAATTATAAACGAAATAATAAAAGAAATTCGCATTAAATAAAAGAATATTAAAAATATAATGCCTTTAAAAAAAGTAATTACTATTAACGAAATCAACGAAATATTTATAAATACTAAAGAAAATATCGACGAAATAATAATTAATTAATATAATAAAATCAAAAACGATATAATTATAAGATTTTCTAAGGAAATTCTAAAAAAATACAAAAAAGTAAATAAAAACTTTCTTATAAAAGTAAATAAAATTGAGAAAATACGCGTAAAAATTTAATAAATTCGCGAAAATTTATTTGAAACTTTTAATAAAAACTTCGCGCGTTATAATTTTAAATTCTCGATACGAATTTAATTATTTCTCTAATTTATAAAAGGACTTTTAATAAAATTTAATAGTAAATATACGTATTAATACTTTAATTAAATATTCCGTATAAAACTATTTATATTTCGAGCTATTATTAGAGTTTTTAATATAATGATTATTAATCGAAATAAAGTTTTTCGATTTTTTTACACGCGATTACTTTTTCGATTTATCGATTATAAAAAGGCTTTAAAATATATAAAAGCAGCGAATAAAAAATTAAAAGTAAATATTTTAAAGAGAATAATTTTAACGAAACTCGAGTTTACTTTCTATAAAAGCGGAATCCTAATAAATGGGAACTATATAAAAGAGCTTTTCTTTATTTTCGCCGATAAACTTAAAAACTAAAGAATCGTAATAATTATTAATAGAAATATTTCGATCGCGAACTTTATTATTTATTCGAATAATATCGATAAAAATTTAAACTTTCTTATAAACGCGAATAGTATATTTTTTACTAATAATCTTAAAATTAAACTTTTTAGTTTAATATTTAATTAAATTCTCGTTTTAATTGCTTTTAGTCTTTTTAATTTAATTCTTTCTACGATTATCTCGATTTTATCGACGCTTATTAAATTTACTAAGAAAATTATTACCAATAATAAGGATTACAAAAGAATAATTAATTTCACACAAAAAAAGCTTAGAGTAACTTATGCCCCTTTTTCTAATTATAATGCAACTTTTTCCCGCTTTATAATTAAATCTTTAATTAGTAAAATACGTGCTTTAAACGAATATATATATAATATAATTAAATCTTAAAAATTAAATGCGATGTTTTTCGATAATTTAAACTTCCGTAATTAGATTAAAGTTTTGATTAGTATTTATAATACTTTTTAGTATACGTAAAGTAAATAATTTTATTATACTTATTATTAGGTTCTTTTTAAAGATCTCAATATAATTCCAAAGGAAAATTAAAATTAAATCAAAAGTATAATAAAGAAATTAATTAAAGTCTACGAGTTATATATTAAAAGAACGAGTTTTCGATTTACTTAAGTTTATTTCGATTCTCGCTTTTAATTTTAAAAAATTAACGCTATTTTATAATATAAATAAAAAGTATTAATAAAAGACCGATTTTAATTCTTTAAAACTTTTATTGTTTTTACTCGAGTTTCTTCGATTCAATTTATTACCGATTTAAATACTATAATTATATACGTCATATAAAACTTCTTTAAATAAATTAAAAAGAAAAGTATTTTATTTAATCTCTTTAAAAAAAATCGAAATACTAAAGTTTTACGCTCGTTAAAACTCTTTTAATCACAATTATTTTTTGTGTAACGTATACTTCCTTTTTATTTTTAGTTTTTATAAATAGACTTTAAATTATAATTAATTTTTTATCGTTTTTCTAAAGATTATTCTTTTTATTTCATCGTTTACTTTTATTTAATAAAATTCTCTTTAAATAAGAAATTAAATTATATTATTTACGAAGAAAAAAACGCCGAATTATTATATATTAAAGTTATTTTTTCTTATTTAATACGAATTAATTATTAGCGAGCTAACGATATTAAAAAACTCGATCGCTAAAAATTAAAATATTAATAAAAACTTATTTATTACTAAATATCTAAGCAAAAAACGAAAATAAAATTATTATATTTAAAAAAATATATAAACGAAATCTATGGAAATTCGATTTTAAGATTTCGAATTATATATTTATCGATTTAATACGTTCGTACGTTGTTTTTACGACGCTTCTCCCGTTAATTTAAACTTTCGAGTGTCTTTTTTAATTAATTTAGTTTTTATTAGTACGAATAGTAAAATTTATAGAGATACAACGTACGCTGATTTTAAGGAGGCTTATAATACGCTTCGAATCCCTTCTCGACGTAATCTTTTTTAGTTTACGACTAACGATAAATTATTCTTTAATAGTATTTAATTTAAAGGAGTTAACGCAATTTTCGATATAATTCGCTGCGTTAAACCTTTAAATCACTTTATTATCCGATTCGAAATATCTTAATAATTAAATTATAATAATACTCTTATAAATCGATATTTACTTATTTAATAACGTGAGTAAACTATTAAGCAAATCAAGTAAACCCTTTAATATCTTGAGATGAAAGAAAAGGAAATATTCCTTAGTAATAAGTCTTTCTATAAATATATAAGCGAGAAATTAAAAATACTTATAAAAGATAATCGAGAGTATTTAATTATCTTTAACGATAAAAACGAGTCCGAGATTTGTTTGCCTCCTTTTCCCCCTTTATTAGACTTTAAAAGAAAAAGTAAAGAGATTCTAAACGAGATTACGTTTAAATAAGTATTGCGCGAAACCGCCGAAATACTTAAAAATAATAACTCGTTTAAATTATGAGTTTATAGCTTAAAAAATACAATCAAGAAATTAATAAATAATTTTAATATTTATTGCGATATATTTATATATAATTAGCTTTTATTTTCTTCTTTTGAGACTCGGAACGAGTCTAATATATAAGGGGACGATTATGGCGAAGCGATTTGTTTTACTTCAAAAATCTTTATTTATAGTAGTAATTTCGGAGGTTTATATTAACCACGTGTCCTCTAATACATAAGGAGCTTTCTACTCTCTGAGAAATAATAAGAACCTTTTGCCACTCCATTTTGCTAGCTTTACTACGTATAACGAATAATTATAAAAGCGAAGTCAAGTATTTGCCAAAGCCTATGAGTTTACTATAATTATGCAAGATTGGGTGGTTTTCCTCTAAGAGAGCCATTACCCTTTTACATTATATATTTGTCTCTACTTGAACACAGATCAAAAAAATATCAATCCCGTATCGAAACTATCTCCCTATCATGGATGACTTCCATTCATCTGACGTGGCTTTATGAAAGATTCTTTTGGGCAAGGTTTTAAAAACCATCTAGAGAGTGTCATCAGTTGCAGATTTTTTATCAACCAAGGGAAAGGAAGGGACTTATGGCTTACGTCGGATCAAAACCTGGCTTCCTTTCCGCCTCCTCAAGTGTAAATCCATTCGCCGTCCATGCAAACGTCAAGTCCGTATCCGGACAGAGGCTCATCCAGTCAAAGTCCTCATAACGCCTAGTCTGCAAAAGCTTGAAGTATTGAAGTCTGGAACCAGGGTGGAGAGAGACGAGCGGACCGTCTTTCGTTCCGTTTTTGAACGTGCTGACACAGGGAGTATTCCAGCTTGTCTTCTCGAGCCATTTTAACGCGTGCTTCTGCCATGCCCCTGGGATATGCGATTTCGGACAGAATGAGCCGTAGTTCTCGGTTTGCAATTTGGTGACCAGATCAATCATGTACGCTGTCAGGATCTCGATCGACGACGTCACGCTGCCATGCCCAAGAGGACTACCTGGTCCCAGATATACCAGATAGTTTGGCATGTTAGCCGCAGTCATTGAGAGATAGCATTCGGGGTTATCGTCCCATACTTTTCCTAGGTCCACGCCATTTCGTCCAATGACGGGAAAACGCGGACTGAAGGTGATGTTGAAACCGGTGGCGCAAATGATTGTGTCGACTGAAACCTCTACGCCGGAAGCGGACCTTAGACCATTGGGTGTAAAACTATCAATCTCTCCCCAGATGACTTCCACCTTGTCGGCGCAAAGAGCTTCAAGATATCCATTTCCAGGGGTAGGACGCCGACACCTGCATCGAAGCTATTAGAGCGTGAGAGTCGAGACAACCGCCCTAGACTTACCCAACAGCGAAGTCTGGGATCAAGACCTTCAAAAGCTCAGGTTTCTTTGCGAGTTTTTCTTGCATCTGCTTGATAGAGAAGTCCTTCGCCGCTTGTTGTTCCAGCGAGTCCTTCAGATATAGTCGAAATCTTCCATTCAGCTCATTTTCCACTTCTTTCCGGTACTGGAGGTAGTCGTCCGGATTCTCGGCCCAGTGGTCCTTCTGCTCTTGTGTGAACGTCACATTTGAACCATCGGGGCCGGCAAATTTCTGCGCAAAACCAGCCGTGATCCATGTCGGGCTCCGCATGAAAACATATATTTTCTTTGCCTTGTCGAGAATAGCAGGAAGTATTTGCACTCCACTGGACCCATTTCCAATGAGAGCAACGGTGTGTCCTTTGAGATCTGATTTCGTATTCCAAGATGCAGAGTGAAGGATTTGGCCTTTAAAAGTCTCCCTCTGGGGAATAGAGGGCCATTTCCACTCATTAACAAAGCCAGTGCCATTGACCAGAACGTCACACTCGTCCATGAAAATCTCTCCCACTTCTCCAGATGTGTCGGACCGATTGGATACCGTAAGATCTCGACCGTCAGTACGACGGACTGCGACTTCCCATTTCTGACGTTCTTCTATCCAACGAGCTCCCACAACTTTATGGGAAGTCTTCACATATTGTCTGAGATTATGCTGGTCTGCCATGGCGTCGATATACGCTTGGATGTCAGGTTGGCCGGCGTAATATGACTTGAAGCGAGGATTTGGTGCCCAGCTGGATGACAGGTCCATTAGCGTCAAACACATGAGATTTGGCTATTACATACACACCTGAATTGGTAATTGTGCGATGGGATATCACATGCACAGCCCGGATACCTGTTCTCATACCTGCGGCGTTGTCAACAAATACCAACACTAATTTAGACCTGGACTTCGGCCGCGGCAGAATATCACAAACCATGTTCCTCCAACATTGTCTATACTGACATTAGATATATATTCTATATCAAATTGAGATTCAACTCACTATTCTTCTCATAAACAGTAAGACACGCCGATTTCAGCGTCCCGACATCGACCTCTCTCGCAAAACACAAGCCACTGAAACCAGCACCAACGACAATGATCTTAACGGCTCGGGGGGTACCCATTGGAATTTGTGAAAGTACATATGCCAATTCATCTTGGTCTCTGTATGCTTTCGTTGGTCCAGCTGGATCTGGCAGCTCGGGCAAAAGAGTTTGGAAGTATTTTACTGCTTCGAGTGCTGCAGCGGTAGCCATTGAATTGTCTTAGGGATTTTTGGGGATTGTAATTAATGTTGAATGGAAGGTAGTTTAGGATTGGGGTTATTGATTTAGTTTCTTGAGCATTGAGAGGTCTTACATAGAGCGGATGCAAATGTTTGCGGAAAGAGCTGCCCAATCACCACCCACAGCCAGGGGTTTAATCGCGGGGGAGACGGCTTCAGCAGATAGTAGACTCTTAGACCGAAATATTCTCTTTGAAAACTTCCGAATCTAGAGGATTGATTCCGAAGACTCCCTAGTCGGAATGTTGGGGTTGGTTAGGTCCGGATCCGTTTCCGTAACCCTGGCGACCCTTCCTGGAAAGGAAAAGATACTTTTTGAATGTGCGGAAAGGTTCCCTACTGTTTGCGGAAAGCAGTCCAAATTTAGCGTTCCGCGACAAGATGCCGTTGTTTAACCTTGGAAATTTGGTAATGGCTCAAGAAGCAGGGGCTGATAGGGAGTAGAACCAATGATAGTCCGGTCAACGCTCACTGTGTAAAGTCAAAGTCAAAGTACTACGAGGCTCTGTGACTTGGCAGACTTCATTGTGGATTGTTGAATCGGCAGCTCGAACCTTTGTGTATTACAAAATCGGGCAGTTCCTGATTGTTGCATACGATTGTCTTACGCTCTGTTTCTCAGATATACTGCTTCAAAAAAGAAAGTATCTCCGCATTTCCCTCCTCCGTAATCTCTCCCAAAGGAAACAAAGTAAACCCATGTATCGCTTCTGGTACTATGACCAGCTTAGCAGTGTTCCCTGCGAGTGACCACTTTGATGCCATAAAAACACTGTCATCCAAGAGCGGATCCGCTGTCCCCACCACAAAAATAGCTGGGGGAAGGTCGTGTAAGTCATCATACAGTGGTGACCATATGCCTTTCTTCCGTTCTTCAAATGGGAACTGAGACGGGGGGAAAGCTGCATCAATATACTTGAAGGTATCACTTGCGCCCATTACTGCTCGTCGTTTGTGAGCCCTGACGGAAGAAGTATATGTGAGATCGAAGATCCCGTAGGTTGGTGCCAGTGCCTTGATGTGTTTGCGAACATCGATTCCGCGTTCTCGTAGCCTAATTGCAGTCCAAATAGTCAAATACCCCCCCGCGCTTTCCCCGCCCATAAAGGTCAACGGACCACCGAGAGTTTTTTCACCTTCATCGGAAAGGGCAAAAAGGGCGGCGTCTAGACAGTCTTCACCCATGGATGGGAAAACAAATTCTGTAGCCAGTCTGTACTCGACGCTGACCACAACTAGAGATAACTCTGTAGCAATGTTCCCAAGCAGAGTGTCATGTGAGGCAGCAGAGCCGATGACGAAACCACCTGTAAATCCAATTCAGTGACATAGTTTTAGTCTATCAGAACGAAGTTACGAACCAGCGTGGAAGTGAAGAAACACTCCCTTAATGGGTGCATTGTTTCGAGGTAGAATGCGACGAAGGGAGATCTTGTGGTCCGCGTGAGATGATGCAATGATAACCGTCGTTGCATTAGCATCTAAGACAGGCTTGGGAAACCTGTTGGTGCCTTCCCGTCGCATACGACGGTAGTCTTCAGCACTTTCACATTCAAACCATTGTGTCTGCTTGCTTGTCGTTTCTTCGACTGAATCGATGATTTTGCGCCTCGATTCGAGCGTGGCTTGGTCGCAGTCGCTGATTTTGATTTGGAGAGACTGAGACATGTTTTCAATCCTGATTGGAAATTGATGTTGAAGAATATTTGAGCGAGTGTAGGATTGAAAAAATACTTACTTTCCCCAAAAATTCAAGTTCAGACATATATAAAGCAGGAAAGGCAACTACTGAAACTGGAGATGGAAGTGTGCGGAAGAATGCGACAACCTTTCCGAGACGGACCGGTCGTGGGAAATTGCGGATGAAACGGGGAAAACAGTAAATAAACTTCGCATATATATAAGCGACGAAAGACCAATCCGCGTCACATTGAAATTGTCATCAACAGAGATTTTTCGGGTGTTATTTCCAAGATATGGCCATTTACGTTTCGAACTGCTCAATTGAGCTGCAACCCAATCGCTCAATTAGCGAGCTGATGGAACACAATGTCTGCAACACGTCCGAATCTAAAATCATTTACGAAGACACCCTGGTAGGGAAAACGGCAACTTATGGAGGTTTCCGACAGCAGGTGGCTCGATTGGCTTGGGGTTTGAAAGTAAATGCTGGTTTAAAGAAAGGAGACATCGTCGCGATAACTTCGCCAAGCTGTGTGAGTTTCTTCTCGTGGTGAATTCCCAATCTTGGCTAATGGTTCAATTTTCTAGATTGACTATCTTCTCACTGTTCATGCCGTTTGGTATGCTGGACGCGTCGTCAGCCTGATAAACCACAGTTCCAGCAGCAATTAAATCGAACACGCGTTGAATCTAATAACACCTCGTTTTCTGGTCATCAGTGGGATAAAATCATACAGCGCTGCCCCCTTGAAAGCTGTCTCCAGGCACCGTGGAAATTTCGGGAAACCTCCAGTCTTGTTTTGTATCGGCCAACGAAGTAGTGATCTATCTCTGGTAAGCAAGTATCACGACACATTGAGAGATCATGCTCATGATCATTTCTATGAACCTCTTCCATTTCTGCAGCTATCCGTCCAATAATAATTATATTAGATTCCTGAAGACATTTCTACTATTGATAGCGGCGAGCAGTGTTTCGGTCTGAAGGGTCAAGATGCTAGGAAGGTGTGCGCAGCCATTATCATGTCTAGTGGAACTACCGGATCCCCTAAAGCCGTCATGCTTTCTCATCACAATCTGGTTTCCTCTTCAGAACAGATGCGAAGACACAACCCTGAGAATTGGAATGGAGAACAGAGAGAAATATTTCTTCCGGTATGCCACTTTCTCTAGAACATTTTAGCCACCCCAGACTGATGCTTCAATTTCTTAGCCTTGTATGTATTATATAGCGCTAATTACAGGGGAACTCTTTTTGCAGAAGCTAGCCTCTCAGTGTCTCATATTTATGGAATCTATGTTTGCGCAACCATGACATGTTGGCTTGGAGCTTATACCTTGATGATGCCCCAATTCGATCTAGAGCGCTATCTGCAGGTTAGTATTTGAGTTAGCGGTATCAATTAAATATTACAAGTCATCAACTGGTTCCTTCTTAATAGTTGATGTTTAGCCGTAATGCGACTCTTGCCAGGATAGTCCCCACTATTGCAAAGGCTCTTTCCGAGTCTCCTTTAGTGCAAAAGTACACATATCCATTGCTGCAATATTTCTCCTGTTCGACCGCACCATCGACGGTGAGTTATCAAAGTTTACCGCTTGTGCATATATTTGCTAATCATGAATCAAATGCATGCGAACGTGGCATCAAGCCTGAAAAGGGCATTTCCAAAAGTGGCCATATGCCAAAGTCTGTCTGCTCCTTTCTCTGTTTCAATGCTATCATTCAAACTCTATTTCATTCCATCGTGACTGACACGAATCTAGCGTACGGTTGCACTGAGGTATCGGGTGCAGTAGCCCAGTCCGGAGTTCGTGACACCAAGTGCCCATTGGTACGTGCGGGCTCTCTCATAGCCAATGTTGAGATGAAACTTGTCGATGAAGAAGGCAGAGATATTGTCAAAGAAAGCTCGGGTGAAATATTAATCAAGGGCCCAAATGTTATGATGGGATATAAAGGTAATACGGAAGCAAGTGCAGAATGCAAGACAGCCGATGGAGAATGGTACCGGACCGGAGATGTTGGGAAATTTGACAAGAATGGATATCTAACAATGTGAGAGATGATCTCATAACGACCCCAACAATTTACTAAAATCACTTCTAAAGTGTTGATCGTATCAAAGGCATCATCAAGTACAAAGAGTACCAATGCTCTTTTCTTTTTCTTTTCTCCTTAAAACCCCGTTTTTATCCAAGAATGATCTGACTTTTTCATTCCGCAGATTCCAGGTTGCGCCAACCGAACTTGAAGAAATTATCAGCCGACATCCCACCGTCTCCGAAGTCTGTGTAATTGGAGTTTGGAATGAGATGCAATCTACAGAAGTCCCTCGTGCTTTCATTGTTCTCAAGTCACCCAGGTTAGAGTCTACCACTACGGCATCACAGATTGACGAGTTTGTCAAGAGTCAGGTTGCTGGTTATAAGGCTCTGCGAGGTGGAATATGTTTCGTGCAGATGTTACCAAAGTCTCCAACTGGCAAGATCTTGAGAAAGGAACTGAGGAAAGAAGACACGGCCGATAGTCTGATTAGGTCGAACCTTTGACTCAAAGTTGTCAATTGATTCTTGTTGATTCCCAGGAAGGTCTCTTTGACCTGCCTGTAAGCTCTTGGGTCTGTTGTAGTTCGTGGTGGTTATACCTTTATATACCAATTAACTTGAGGGTTGAAATCAAGTTTCTGCTGGAATTTTGGCCTTGAGGAATTATTGCATTGCTGCCGAGTAATTCTTTGCACATTTCGTATTTCCCGATCCTTGGTCTCGAATACAGATATGTTGTTACAAGCATAAGTACTTCGTGGTTGTGGATGAGCAAGTACACATGATAAATCAATTTTATAATCTCACTGTCATTCGGGAATGTCTCCTACTTTGTACGAAAATTGTGGTACTATTCAGATTGATCAAGTCCCTGGAGTTTATCTACTATTACAGGAACAATTACCATCCCCCATCGATATTGAAGGTCTATACAACATGTCAGAGCTGCTGGGAGATAGATAATATTGAGAGCTATATATACTGCACCAGTACAAAAGCTGCTATAGCTGCTTAGTAGGAAAATTACGAGTCGGGATATCTCCTCCGGCTCAGCACACCGTCCTAAAGCGCATCTGGCTCCGAAGGCAGCATTTGTCTTGTTGTCTGGAGCCATGCCTGCTATTAACGGAGTATCAACAACTCCACTGGAATAAATATTAGGCAATTCTAACATTCAAGCGGACATGTAAGATTAGATTAAACTAGAGAGTAAACCAACGGAGAAATTGCGTTGATGCGAATGCCTTGGCTTCCGACTTCCTTCGCCACCGATTTCGTAAGTGATATCACACCAGCTTTGCTGGCTGCATAAGCCGAGTTAAAGGCTGCTCCGTTGTGGGCAACCACACTTGCAGCATTGACAATGGAGCACCCGCGCTCAGTCATACATTGCAGCTGAGCACGCATACAATTCTTAACCCCATCGAGATTAACTCTCATAACTCGGTTCCATTCAGAATCTTCCATTTCTAAATAAAGGAGTTAATACTAGAGAAATTGCTTTAAGATAGAGAGGACTCCTCTACCTTTTAACTGTCCCTGAGATGTTCTAATTTTCCGGTCTTTCCCAATAACACCCGCGAGGTTGGCGGCACCATTCAGAGCTCCAAGGGCAGCTATAACTTTTTGTGTAGCTTCAAGGCATGCTTGAGCATCACGGACATCGCATGCGACGGCAATCGAATGGCCAGATCCGTAGGTCTCGTTAATGAAGGCTTCTACCTCCCGCGGCTCGTTGATATCCACGAGGCCAATCGACGCACCAGCGGAAGCCAAGAGTAGTGAAGTTGTTTTGCCTATCCCAGAAGAAGCCCCAGTAACCATAATGACAAGACCTTCAACGTTGGGAGCAGTCCATTCCAGGGCTGTTATTGTTGAAGACATGATTGAAAATATTGCACTAAATTGTCGAGTGGATTATAGAAATAAGTGAAATACAATAGAAACTGGATTTTCAAAAGAAGTATGCGCTTGCCAAATCAAAATATAACTCCTTGACTGTCGGTTGAGTGCGTTTTCTTGCGGCTTACTGGATACCCGCCGCCCAATAAGCTCCCGGCCATTCCGCCATCCCGCCTCCGCAACCCCGCATTCATGCCATCACGGACACGGTCCGCGTCTTAAAAGTATGCTTCCCAGATCGACAGGGGACGCAAAAGAAAGTGCCGTGACAACTCCACTAACTTCTCGAGAACATTATCCACTGTTCTACGCAAATTGAGCACAAATGCCAGGACAGACACAGACCGATAGCCCTGACATTGAAACCGACAAGAGAGGCAGAAAGCGGAAAGCACGATCAAAATATACACAGCAAGCA
Source organism: Phialocephala subalpina (assembly GCA_900073065.1). NCBI lineage: Eukaryota > Fungi > Ascomycota > Leotiomycetes > Helotiales > Mollisiaceae > Phialocephala > Phialocephala subalpina. The sequence goes on from FJOG01000064.1 coordinate 96,505, forward strand.
TGGTAAGAAAGTTTAATTGCTTCATATAGCCTTCCGCTCATGAAAGTCCCTCTCCCAGTGATCGCTGCAGAAAACGGAAAGTTAAGGTGCGTAATTGATTAATTAATTAATCAATCAATCACTCTCTTGTCAACGTCAGCAAGAGCTGAGCTACGTTTGCTGATGATTCGTAGTGCTGCGGCAGCTTCCCATGTTCGCGATGTTCTGAAAGGAAACTTTCCTGTTCCTATAACGGGCCTAGAGACAACATGGAAGACGAAATGGCTGGTTCGTCGAAAGATCGGTATGCATCCTAGCTCTCATAATTAAACTTACCAAAATCGAGGAAACAACACTGAGAGGTAACTCAGATCCCCCTCTCATTTCAATCTTACGTCAGGGACAAACGATATCTACATGGGGGATGAATCAGCACCGAGAAAGAGAAGGCAATCATCTTTCACGTATGTAAATTCCAGGATCTTTCAAATCTTCCTTCTGCAGAAAATGAGCATACATGTTGACTAATATGCTTGATCATTATTGTGGACAGTCGTACAGCAAGTGAAGCTCTTGAGGCATCATCAGCCAGTCTTGATTCCCTTTCGGCGAATGACACCGACACATTTGAACTAGGAGACTGCTGGCTCGACTCTAGAATAAAGCAGCCTCTGTCTCTCCAAGCTAAACTAACAACTCTTCGCAAAACACTCTCATTGCAGCCACCAGCAACGCCTCTACCATCCCCAGCCGTCATCTCTCAAGAATCCGCCACAGCAGCGGCCCACATTCTCGAGCTGCCGTCCCCGTTGCAGCTCTATCAATTACTGAGGGTATTCTTTAGAGAGTTCAATGCATATTTCCCGTGCCTCCATCAAAACTCCTTCGAAAATCAACTCCTCACTATCTTGAAATCACAACGCTACAGCGATTCCCACCACTCGATCGGGGTGAGAGGAAAAGATTCATGCTCTCTAGCACTTCTTTGCGCTGTGCTAGCACTTGCCGAGTTTGTGAATCCAGAAGACAAACCAGAGGAGAGAGTTTCGCAAAAGAGAGTACCTCCAAGGGGGTGGAATTGGCATTTGAAAAGCCGGCATTTGTTGCAGATATTCCGTTCTTCCACAATCCAGAATATCGATGCTGCCCGAACTCATACCCTTGAATCCATGTATCTGGTCCATACGGAGAAACTTGGAGAGAGTTGCGAATCTATTGCCTTGGCAGTTGTGGTAGCCCAAGCAATTGGACTTAATGACCAATCTACTTGGATGATTTCCTGTCCAACGGAGCGGGCTGCCCGGAAGTTACTTTGGTGGATCATATACTACCAAGATCGAAGGGTAGCCGAGAAACTCGGGAGAGCATACACTATTCGGGACATAGAAGTTGACGTGGACGATTTCGCCGCAAACATGGTTCCTGGAGACACGCCAACCTGTGACGAGAGAGTTCTGATGTACATGCAGACGCTAGTTGATTGGGGCAGAGCGTGGGCGAAAATCTGGGATGCCTTCTTTTCCCCAAGTGCGAGAGACCTTGGAAATCGCCATGCAATCGAAGCCCTGGATGAACATGTTCTCGGATTGCAAGCGAAACTTCCATCCTGCCTTCAATACGATCGACATGTCCTCAGCGCCAGACCCGGTGACTTGGCCTATGAAGATGAAAGCTACAGTCGGTACAGGATCCTCTGTCACACGGTATGTGTCACTCGAACTGCAATCTTTATAAGACACCCGTGACTAATTTTTATCATGGCTTTGAATAGAGACTTAATCTTCTTCGCCTAGTTATTCGTCATAATCCGCTGTTGTATAGTCAGGACGACAGTATAACTACGAGTATATGTGCCAGTACTGCGCGCTCGACTATTGGTAGTTTATGTGCTTATATAACCGCGCATCGGAGAGTGCATCAATTGGGACTCTTTGTAACCGCTTCGCTTGTCGAATGTATCTGCCACCTCGTATCAACGCTTGTGGCAAATCCGGACTTGAGGACTCAAGTTTGTGGAGATAATGATGATGGTGGGAGTGATGGGCTCGTCGCTGCAAAGAATCTTTTGCAGCTGATGTCGCCTCGTTGTGGGGGTGCAGTTCGAGCACTGCGGATCGTTGAGCCACTGGTGTCAGCGGTAGAAGATTTATCACGGAATGACCTCGCGCAGTTGATGCAGTATGATCTGGGCGTACATTTTCATAATTTGAAAAATTCATCAGATCCTGAAGGGGTTCCTGCACCAGAGCTGTGGAAGTTCCTATCATATGAAAGCAGCGATGATAATTCCTGGATGGAAAGCCTCATGACTGCTTCGACATCAGATTGGGTTGTTTGAGTTATTACAATCATATAATGATCTCAAATTCAGACGCTCTCAAATGTCATCTCTGTATCACATTGAGCCTACGGAATCCAATTTGATGGAATGGGCATCCGTTCGGTCTTATTTATGAATTTAATGTGGTACCCATGAATTATATGCTATTCGTGACTGAGACTCTTATTCATGAATTAAGTGGTTGAGATCTGTTTTCAGCTTGTTTGATATCTCATCGCCGGCCATTCTAACTGCCATTTAAGCAACTGGAACTGATTGAAGACTTGAGATGTTTTCAATATTTCATCACTAGCTTATTTAACTCTTCCTTTGGGCCGCCGATAGCCTAGTTAAAGAGGCTACAGCGGTTATAGACCTGGCAGAGTGACGGATGTAATGTAGGGAGGAGGATATACTTCTTGAGGGCATTGAAGAGCGAGGACCTTTTAAACCGTCTAGTTTTACCGCTTAAATCTATGCATTTTCATCTCCATTATAGCGACAACGAGGTCGATTAACAGCATCAAAACGGCCTGGATTCTCGGAATGCGTTTGCGAAAAATTCTTCCATCATATTTTATGATTAACTCACATGTATCTACCGCCAGTGCATTCAAGAACAGATCCGGTGACATACGATGACATTGGAGAAGCAAGAAAAATGAAACAATTAGCAACCTCGTACGCACTTCCAGGTCTGGAGATTGAAAAGATCGAGTTAGTTGTCTTAGGCATTTCTATAGCAAAGCAAGTGCCGACCGAAGTGCGGTTATGCCGACCCAGATGCGTTCGTGGTTGAATGCTGGCGTAAGTTAGCACCTTCTTTTCAGACCTTTTGGGCACTGCAAATATATTACTGCTCATGATGATACCAAAGCCTTTTCCTTCTTCACCAAGCATATTCTCAACTGGTACCTTCACATTATTAAATTCCAGAAATGCGCTCCCTAGAATAGCCCATCAGCTTTGCGGCCAATCCTATTCCCAATTACGACTCACCACTAGCTTTAACCCCTGTGTTCTCCATACTTCTCCTCAACACCCCTTTTTCATTGAGTGGAACGATTAAGATGGAGATTCCCTTAGCTCCCTTGCCCCCTGTTCGAACTGCGGCCAGGCAGAAGTCTGCCCATTTTCCTTGTGTAATCCACTTCTTAACTCCGTTGACAAGGAAATGGCGACCGTCTTCGGTTTTTGTCGCCGTGCATTCAATTGCAGCAACATCACTACCAGCACTCAGCTCAGCTTAGAGGAATATTTAGCACTTCAGTTCCAGGGGCGTTTCCTGAATACTCACTAATTGCCAAGCAGTGGCGCTGTTCTCGCAAAAGGGGGTTAAGATACCTGCCTTTTTGCTCCTCGGTTCCATAGACTGCGAGAGGTGGGGCTTCGAGAGGTCAGCTATTGTACCTTTAAGGTCATATATGTGCCTACATTACTTACCTCCAACTGTTACACCCCAATTTATCCCCCAAACGACACCTAAGTAGCCGCATCTTGCAATTTCATCTACAAGCTGTGCTTATATTCAGCAAGTTTATGGCAAGAATATTTCTCTCAGATGTAGACATACTTTGTAGTCGTGAAAGGCGTCCCATTCTTCAGGTTGGATGCCCCCAGGGAGAGGGATACCCTTCACTTGCTTGATTGAAGGTGGAAATCCCGCTAGATATGTAGAAGAGACTGTCATATCCGTTTGATTTCAACAAACGGTGGATCGTATAACTCTTACCGGCAGCCAAATATCCAGCCTCTGCATGCTTCCGAAATGCTGCCTCCGGTATGCTACCTTGTGTCTCTCATTCTGCTGCATATGGGGCGATGTTATCATCCACATAAGCACGAATGGTCTTTTGTAAGGCGCGGTGTGATTCTTTGTAATGAGGGTTGGTAGACTTCGTATCGTACCAGGAAGGATCGGAAAAGGGAATAACAGTCATCGTTGGATCTTTCGGCAGGACAGTCGACAGGTTTATTTCAGTTTCATAGATACATATCTGTTAATTTTGAAGCGTTCACTGATATAAGCATGTTTGACTCGGTAATTAAGGAATGATTTCCGGTGTTCGTTCCGCCCTCGGAAACGGAAAGGAATTCTGATCTTCTTATTTCATGGACCACGATCTACATCTGAGGGACATGATCAAACTTGAACTTGATAAGAATAAGAAACACCCATACCGCCATCAACTGAGAGAGTTTGTCCATTGATAAATGTTGATCTGTGGGAGGTAAGAAATACGCACGCCTCTGCGACCTCCTCAGCCGTCCCGAGACGACCGGTTGGGTTCCGAGAATTGACCTTGTCCCAATATTTGTTTGCTTCACTCTCAGATAGACCTCTCCTTACCGCTATACTGTTTATCATCAGAAAAAATACTGCAAAATTTGAAAATAATAGTTGGCAGGATTAGATAGTGTAGTTACTTACTTGCGAGCCATCGGAGTATCAATGAAGCTAGGACACACAGCATTGACGCGAATGAGGTCCCTAGGATGCTCCACAGCTCCTGTTTTTGCAAGGCCAACACAAGAATGCTTTGATGTTGTGTATGAAACCAAGCCACTGGGCCCAAAAAGTCCCGCAACGGATGCAACATTGACGATTGTCCCTCTTTCTGCTGTATGCGAGGTCTCATATAGCAATGGAGATGGTCTGGGATCCTGATTCAACATAACTCGAAGCTCGGCCTGCATGCACAGGAACACGCCCCTGGCGTTAACTCTCTGGACACTGTCGTAGTCTTCCAAAAGCTCGGTCGAAAAGGTCGATTCCTTTTTGTGCGAGACCTAGCGAGCGCATTAACATTCTGTACATCGATATAAAGGTGCAGCATCTACTTACACCCGCCACATTTGCAGCGTAGTTGATAGGGCCCAGCACGCATGCACTTTCAACCATATCATTTACAGACGTTGGGTCGGAAACATCAGCTACTACAGCTATCACTTTTACGCTCGCGGATATCTCTTTGATCAAGCGCTCAGTCTCGTTGAGAGACTCGCCATTGAAATCCGCGATTGTGATTCCATCTACGCCATCTCTGACGTAAAGCAATGCCACCGCTCTGCCAATACCGGATCCTATCATAAGGTCAGGCGTCTTTTCAAGAAGCTAAGGTCTCCCACTTTTCTTACCTGCTCCTGTAACCAAGGCATTTCCTCCAAGCAGCATAGACATAATGAGGAGTATGAGAAAGAGTTTAGAAGCGCAGGTAGAGAACTGTATATTCTTTCAGATGAAGGCCTCGTTTATTTTATAGATGTTATGAAAATAAAAATAAAAATAAAAAGTTCAAGGGATCGGACATCGAATATATATACCATTCCGAAATTGGAATCTGCATTGCCGTGTTGTAGGGTGTTTCCGGCTCTCTTCTCCGATATTTCATGCATCTGAAGACGACCTAGAGCGGTCCGTCTGTCGCGGCAGGAGGGATGAAATGTTTGTTTCAATATTAAGTTCCGATTTTCAAATTTATCTATGTCTCGCCCACTGGTCAACCTCATCATGTCTGTATAACCTGAGTATACCAATTGATAGCTTTTCAGTTCTACATTCTTGCCAAACTTTGAAATGCACTGCTACCCTGAACCTTTTGCATTTGGACGACTTCGAAACACATCCCCAAGACGTCCCTCGTATCCCCTGGGTCAATAACACCGTCATCCAGTAAATGTCCAGACGTCAAATATGCTTCCGAATCCCTCTCCACACCATCTCTAAAATCCTTTACCTTCAGTTTTAACGTCACTTCATCTAACGTGATATTTGACTTCCGAGCGGATCAACGTGAGATCTCTTCCATGACTCCGGAAAGTTGATCAGGCCCCATGACAGAACATCGCCCGGTGATCAAAGTGAAAAGAAATCTTGGTTTATATGCTCGTCCACTGCTCAAACCGACTTAGCATGATTTTTGTAGCGACAGAAGTCACGCAATAGGTTAACTTAACACATTCCATAGTTGCCAGCGCCGTAAGAAGCACTGCATATAATGCTTAAATGTGGTACGGTGCTCGTGGATATTGCGCTTACGAGTTATGCACCGAGTCTGATGAGACCTGCTCTTTTAGTTTGCAATCCAACCATGAATCCCGCTACGTTGTGTAGGAAGACAATTGAAATGTTTCTGCAGAATGGAAAATATTATGTTAGTAAAGATTGTAAGGCTATGCCACGAAAGCTTTTTGTTGCCCTTGATTGCAAAGACGGATAAACTGAGTTGCCTTCATTGCCTCACTTGAATTTATAACTGATCGTTGGTTGGCGATAATCCCACATAGATTTCCTAAACTGTAATTAACGATGAAGATAATAGAATATCCTAAGAAAGTTTCAAACTGTGAATATAAGCCCATGATGTGAGCATGCCGATACCAAATTCAAGTTTGAACATTTCCGTTCTGCCACTATCGACAATTCTGGGAACAACCTCCAACATATCCAACGGCCGTCGTACACCCGGATTCACGATGGAAAGTAGTTCTTCAACGTTGTACTTCGGAGGAGCAGGTTGGTATTGGGGCCTTTGAGCAGGTCGGCTCGCGAATTTGGTTGTAACGAGCCTGGTCGGATAAGTCTAAGTATTTAGGGCGTTTTTAAGCGATTTTCAGGCCATTCGACCCTATTTTTCAGGCTTCCGAACATCAAAAATACTGCACTCACTTAGAAGCCACAAATTAATTCATAGTTATTATATTATAAAATTTGATGGTTAAGAATTATAAAGTTATAAGAAACTTTTAATTAAAGAATTTCGCTCTTTAATTAATAATTGTTAGAAAAATACCCTAATACTTAGACTTATCTGACCAGGCTCGTTACGAGCCTGGTCAGATAAGTCTAGGTATTAGGGCATTTCTCTAGTAATTACAAATAAAAACCCGAAATTTTTTTATAAGAAGTTTATTTGGCTTGTAAAATTCCTAAATATCAAATCTTATAATATAATTCTTTCTAGTTCTTTTAAAATATTCTAGTGTTTGCGATAACTTTGATGTTCGGAAGCCTGAAAAATAGGGTCGCATAGCCTGAAAATCGTTTAAAAATGCCCTAATATCTAGACTTATCTGACCAGGCTCGTAAGCACCCATGCTCTGGCCTTTTCAATAGCGCCAAATCTGAAATATTTTGTCAGCGTAAGACTCCGATTACGGAATTTGTACAAACTCATCCAGGGCGAGTTGATCCGACGACTCAGTAATCTTCGCATGCATATCGGCGCCTCCCAACGCCTCCGCTTCTGCAATTTCGCCAGTCGCCATCTTGACCAGAGGTGGGCCTCCAAGAAAGACTTGCGCTTGATCCTTGATAAATATTGTATAGTCTGACATTGCGGGATGATATGCTCCGCCAGCAGTCGAAGAGCCAAATACCACTACGCATGATGATTGCCCTAAACTGGATCGAATAGCGAGGTCTCGAAAGATTTGACCGCCGGCGTGAAAAACTCGGAATTGGAGTGGCAGAAAGACACCTGCCTAAGTTTTGAGTAAGCTTTACTGTATGAGGGAGAATTGAGAACTTCATACCGACTGTATTAGAGCAATGATCGGAAGCTCATTTTCTGTTGCAATCTCAGTGATTCGGTTTTATTTCCTCACTGAAGAGTCTATTATTTGTTATGAACGAGGGATTAGACATGTACAGAGCAAAGAGCTTCTTCTATACCGGCATATTCGTTCCATGCTCCTCCATTGATTGAGGAGATATGCGCAAATATCATGCAGTAGACGCCATTGAGTAGGTCAGCATCAAACTGCGCGCAGGTTGTGGAGCAGAGACTAAGAAAGACTAACTAACTTTACAGTTCCAATTCCGGCCATAACGCTAGCGGAAGGTGTTGAATTTTTGATCTCTTGCCCAGCAAAGACGGCGATTTCTAGGAAAGGGGAATCTTGATCCAGTAATAATGCAACTCTATCACGCGCAAGTAATTACCCTCTTGTTGTATGCTTTCCCCGGGATACATCACTATCCTGAGAGCTAGCTAACGCAAGTGGTGGGTTTCAATACGTCGCTTCCATTCGGAATGGATCTTTGCTGTTTCTGGGGTATTGAGTTGGATGGAGGAGTGATGTTCCGGAAACGTAAAGCATCTTGGCGCCTGGAAAGTCATTTTAGAGCCACCGGAAACTGTTCGGTCTTCAGCTCACAAAATGAAATATATTTTGCAATGAAATTATACTAATTGAGAATACTTGTAAGAACTGCTGAATTGAAGTGGATATACTTGACCTTGCTCACCATCAATTAGGACGGACAACACGGATCGGTTGATATCCCACGGCAAGTCAACCCTCCCGCATGGGAAATACTAGGGGGGATGTCTTATACCTATAATCACTAGAAGTTGCACAGGGAATGCAAAAAATCGACTGAGTTGCAAGATGTCTCTTCAGCGCGTGAAGCAAATTTTGAACCAGCTTCTAGATCACGGCAACACCAAACATTTGACAACCCTCGAACCCCTCCAATGCGCTCGTCCAAATGATATTTCTCTACTACACGGCCCAACAGAGCCACCGCTTTTAAATCTCACGCTCGGTCAATTTCTCGATCGAGAGGTAGAAAAGTATAGAGATCGCGATTGCTGTGTTTCACCTAAGACGAACGCTCGATTAACCTGCGATGAGCTGTCCAACGAAGCAAACTCCTGGCACTTGGCTTGATCTTACTGGGCATACAAAAAGGAGACCGTGTCGGAATTTTAACGGGGAATTGTGAACGATACGTCGAGTGCACAATCCATTTCCGAAGACTCCTTTATTCTCCAGAAATTAATTTGCTCCCAGACTCTTCTTTGCGTGCGCCAAAATAGGGGCTGTGTTGGTTGTGCTTAGTAAGTACTCAATATTCATCCTGGTTTCCCTTCTATAGAGCGAAACAAATTGATTGTGGCTACTAACCGACCTACTATTAGATTGCACTTATACCGTTCAGGAGGCGGAAAGAGCTAATTATTGCGTTCTCGAGTATGTTATTTCCTTTCCACGCTGAGTAAAAATGAATGACAAAATTATTTAGAATGCAAAATGCTCTCCACTTCCGCGGAAATTGGTGCTAGAGGCAACGTTGACCTCATACTATCCTTGGTAGATAAAATGTCATCAAATCCACCAAGAAGGCTCGAATCCGGTCTTTAGCTCACACTGACGAGTCTGTGTCTCATTCGAATGTCGGCCGAGAGACGGTTTGATGGAGCAATCACATATGAGGAGCTAATAGAGAGAGGAACCGAAGTTCCAGACTTCCAATTGGCAGACGTAGAGAGGACCGTCAGTTGCCATAATGTCTGCAATCTGCAATTTACCAGTGAGACCCCAGACGATCCAAAAGCGGCAATGATTTCACATTATAGTATCATCAACAACGGCCGCTTCATCGGAGATCGCATGAAGCTCACTGAACTAGATATTTGTCAGTTGAGGACTCGTAATCAGTGGCAGTGGTATCAATGCGGTGGGGAAATCGGGATATGTTGGCATGAAGCCGCATCATCAGTTACGCATCGTTTCACTAGGCGGTTTGGCCTAATTCGGATGCGCCAGTGAGAGCACTATATCAAGCAGACATTTCCACCTAGCTAGAAGGACAGATTTGACATCAATACCATACATTTTGCCCTAACCACTTGCACAACTGATAACATTCTCTGCTGTCCTCCACCATTGTTTCATTGCTTTGGGCTGGTTCTGGGTCTTCTAGCATGCGTCACCCACGGATGCAGTATTGTCCTTCCAAGCGCAAAATTCAGCCCTACAGCTACCTTAAACGCAATATCTCAGGAAAGATGTACAGCCCTCCATGGCGTACCGGCCATGTTTGTTGCTGAGCTGCAAGAAAAGCGCGCCCTAAGAATTTCGATTGCTCAAGACTTCGTACTGGAATTGTGGCAGGCTCTCCTGTACCACCAGCCATGATGAGAAGCGCGCGGAGCGAATTTAATCTTGAACAGCTCACCAATACGTATGGCAGGAAACCGTGAAAGGGTATTGCTTTCATGAGATTTTCCGCTGACTTGTAGCCTAGGAATGACTGAAACTTCGCCAGCCAGTTTCATGACCTCCACCGACGATTCGTTAGATCGGCGCCTGGCAACAGTTGGGAGACTCCTGCCACATACATCGGCGAAGGTAATCGACTGTGAGGGCAACATCGTGAAGCGAGGTTTACCTGGCGAGCTCTGTGTCGCAGACTGCCTCCTTCAAAAAGGGTACTACAACAATCAGGCGAAGACTGACGAGATGATGATTCGAGACGATGGCGGGGTCCTCTGGCTTCACACTGGGAGATGAGGTGACCATCGATGAAGATGGATATTGCCGCATTACGGGAAGAATAAAGGATATGATCATCAGAGGTTCGTTTCCACAACCACTAATGGATATGATAATCTTTTTTAACCATGCACTAGGCGGCGAGAATTTTATCCATTAGAAATTGAGAATCGTCTGGTAGAGCATCTCGCCATTGCACAAGCAAGCGTTGTTAGTGTGGAGCATGAAAGATTGGGGGAGGTTGTTGGGGCATTTTTGCATTTGCGGGAAGGATTCTCGAAAGTCACTCTTGAAGAAGTGCGCAATTTTGTTGCACAAAGTTTGGCACACTACAAATCTCCAGCGCACATCTTTTGACTAGGAGATGATGGAGTCGGAGACATGCTACCATCTACAGGAAGTGGCAAGATCAAGAAGTCTGAGCTCGAGATATAGCGAAGAAGCTGTTGAATTAAGGAGATGGAAGACTGTTAACGGGAGAGCTTAGAGAATACTCTCATGAAGATCGGCCAGATCCTTAGAACTAGCTAAATAAATACGCTCTCCTTATCTTAATGGTGTTACGTGACCTAGTATTTTCAAGTCACCGTTCAGCGAGGCACCCACAACCAACCCCGGCCCGCAAATGATTAACAATTGCCCTACCTTGCAGTAAGCATTTGCGCATGAAACTTTTCGGACCGCGATATGCCTTCGCAGCCCAATCTGATTGTAGCCCCATCCAAAACAAACTTCCGCCGAGGAACGAACGCGGAGCCGAGCACGGGCAGCACCCGCGCTCACCTGAGAAGCGGTTTGTGGATCCCAACCCGCAAGCTTGTGGGGGGAAAGCCGCGATGCATTTGCATAAAATCCAAGCTCCAAGTCCCTCATACGTAGAAATAAATGTGAGCTCCGAATTCCACCGCCATTGCATAGTCAGATTCGACTTTTCAATTACACTACTCCCGCTACAAAGGACATCATGGGTTCAACAACCACCGAGCCGGAAACATGGATTCGGGCTTCCGAGGTCTACAAAGTCCCAAGAACAACTCTCAACGACCCTGCCAACCGCAAATTGCGTGTCATCACCATTGGGGCCGGGGTATCGGGGGTGAGTTAAAACCTCTAGTAGGCATATGTATTGATCTTAACTACTAATCAGCGGTCAGATAATGATGGCATACAAAATCCAACAAGAATGCTCCAACGTTGAGCACGTGATTTATGAACGAAACCCAGAGCAAGGGGGAACGTATGTCCTAATATTTCCAGCACCTACTTTACCAGATTTCTGACAGAAGAACAGGTGGTTTGAAAATCGATATCCTGGCTGCGCGTTAGTTCTCTTGCTAGCATACCTTACACATACACCTCGCTAATCATGCATCGTGTCCTCGCAGTTGCGATGTACCCTCGCACGCGTACACTTACCCGTGGGCTCCTAATCCGGACTGGCCACGTTTCCTCGCTCCATCGAAAGATATTTTAGCATACGTCGACAAAGTTGTTGATCGATTGGATCTAGCCAAATTCATCCACGTGAATCGCCAAGTCGCTGGCTGCTACTGGAACGACGATACTGCGAAATGGCGAGTAAAGATTCAACGAGTAGAACCAAAAGCCGACTGGTCCTCTACGGCCCCTTTGAAGGTTCTGAGTGAGTTTGAAGATGAGTGCGATATTCTTCTCCATGCAACTGGAATATTGAACCGATGGGACTATCCAGACATTCCTGGCCTCAAGGATTTCAAAGGACGTGTAAGTTGGGAAGAACTGGCTGCAAAAGATGCAAGAACTAATGTGAAATGTTTTAGGTTGTTCATACTGCTGGATGGCCAGATAATTACTGGGAAGATCAATGGAAGGCAGAGAACGTTGTCGTTATAGGATCAGGTGCTTCCTCAATTCAATGCGTGCCGACCATGCAGGTGGGTTTCCTTATTTTTCCTATCTTTTGATTCATAGACTAGGCTAATCTATTACTACAGCCTCATGTAAAGCGTAAGGCCGATTTTCGTTTTGTTGTATAACTTGTGAATCTAGTCCTTTTGACATTGTATGCTTCCTTTTTAGATATGGACGTCTTTGTCCGTACTCCAGTTTGGTTCGTTCAAATTCTTGACAACTTTGGAAATAACTACGAATGTAAGATTAACACTTCAATATCCTCAACTATTATCCAAAGACCTTATTAATACGATTATTGTATTTATCAGATACCGAAGAGGAGCGGACCTTCTACCGAAAGAACCCGGAGAGATTAGTTGCCCACATCAAGGAACTTGAAGATAGTTTCAACTATCGATTCGACCATCCTTTTTAGATATGGACGTCTTTGTCCGTACTCCAGTTTGGTTCGTTCAAATTCTTGACAACTTTGGAAATAACTACGAATGTAAGATTAACACTTCAATATCCTCAACTATTATCCAAAGACCTTATTAATACGATTATTGTATTTATCAGATACCGAAGAGGAGCGGACCTTCTACCGAAAGAACCCGGAGAGATTAGTTGCCCACATCAAGGAACTTGAAGATAGTTTCAACTATCGATTCGACCACTGTATCAAGCATAACCGCTGATGGCGTTATTGGAGCTAATGGGGTGGAACGGAAGTGTGATACAATTGTCTGTGCTACAGGTAAGACCGCTTATCACACAGGAATATTAGTCGCCTATAATTGACAATATACCTAGGATTCGACGTTAGCTTTAGACCTCGATTTCCGGTGATTGGCAAAAATGGAGTAAGATTGTAGCGCTCTACTCCTTGCAGTTACAGTCGCATCTAATGAATTCAGGTCAACCTTCAGGACAAATGGGCCAATTTCGCAGAGGCATACTTTGGTCTAGCCTGCGTTGATATGCCCAACTGGATCACTTTCCTTGGCCCAAACTGGTGCATAGATTTCCCTTCACTCCAATCTCTTCGTTGAATGGCACTAATTTCGAACAGGCCCGTGGCGGCAGGATCAATGTAAGCATCTTATCTACTGGACCCTAATTAGCGTGATATTTGACTAATTAATATAGCATGGGAGCCCTCGATGCTAATGGCGACTACGCGATCCAGTGTATCAAGAAAGTGCAGAATGAGAACTTGAAAAGCTTTTGTCCAAAAAAGGAAGCATCCGATAAATATAACGAGCATACTCAGACATGGGCCAAGGAAGTGGTTTGGGGTCAGGGATGTCGCACATGGTACGCATTCGTTACTACACATATAAAGACTTGGATCTCTAATTTTATTTTCATGTGCTATAGGTACAAGGACAATGAAACAGGTCGTCTGCGTGCCGTCTACGCTGGATCATCTCGTCATTATAGAAGCATGGTATCGTTGGTCCGATGGGAAGACATGGATTTGGAGTATATGAATGTGCAGAACAAGTTTGCCTTTATGGGAATTGGGCGTCACATGTGTCAAACGAAAGAGGGGCGAGAGGTTGGAATGGAGCCTTCTCCTTACTGTGATATTAGTCGCGTGGATCCTCGAATGTTGTGAGGACACCAATATTTGTAGATAACTGAATGTGTTTTGTTTCGCTACTCAATTTACCAAGATAACTTTTCTCAACGGTGTCGACGCAAATTATAACATCATCGATGACAACCAATCCAACTTTTTGGGCGGATGAAGCAATCTACGATAGATTGGCAGATACTGACGAACTTGGGGACAAGCGATGCTTTGTTAATTTAATCTATGTACGAACGGGGTATCGAAGCTCAAGCAAAGGCTCTGCAACCTACAGAATCGGGCCTCACTTCCTAATATCTACTCCAACTCTCAATAAATGTTCACGCCCCATAACCAATTTCACGGGGAGAGGGTATCGAAAGAGACTATAATCTATTTGTGATGAAAAGGCAAGCAAGTCTGCACCTCTATCGAGGTCTCATGCAGAAACAAGAAACGCAGATACGCAGTGAATAGAAGTAGCGATCATAATTCGAAATATATAAAGGAGATAAAGGGATCGCTACGCCAGGTTGGCTATAATAAATTTTTATAAGAATATATATAAACGAGAAAATATATATATAAATAAATAAATAGTTTTTATTTTAAATAAACATGAACGTATGCGGGGAAGGGATGGCTGAAAATGGTGGCAGTTCAGTAATCGACCTTGGATGTGAAGAGATACGCCAAGACGGTTTGAAGAGGGTTGAAGCAGGAACGAGCGTGTATTCCAACGATAGCAACTGCGACCGGCTTTCAAAAGGGAAGATAAATTCATATTAAGTCAATGGCAATTGAATCGACACTTACACATGCAATTCTCATCGAGAAATGCTCTTGAAACAGTCTATTACTGATGAAGACGAAAATGAAGGAAGAAGTTTGTCGTCGTGATCTAATGAAAGTTGCCTCGGGAATGAGACCAAACATGTTCCGGTTACTGTAGCAACCTCAGGTAGACACAAAGGTTAGGATAAAGTGAGTCAAAATCTTCAATCAATCTCCCAACACCAGTGACCAAATTCATGAGCTGAACCTCTTGGAGCTCAAGTCTTGCAGATTTGGTAATCTCCTGTGAGACTGTACATAATTTGGGAGCTGAAGCGATCCTGAACACCTAGGAAGTTCGTCCACGACTCGAAATCGAAAGTTTCGAGACCTCGATCATGCAACGCGCTTTCCCATTCTCTTTAGATACCTTGAAGGCAGGCAAGCAGATTCGAACGAATCCGTCGTCGAATAGAGAGGAGGTCTTGATGGGCTGCTACAGTGCATGAGAGTGAGAATCTCCTAATCGTCATGCCGCAAGATGTTGCTGCCTGGGGCCTTTCCATCAGAGTCTCACTCATTCCATTTCGTTCTTAAACGTTCTTCTCCCCGCATGAGTACTCATATTACTTTCAGCTTGTCCTCGGTGTCCATCCAAGGGCGTGAGATGGTCCCATACTGACATCCATCAATGTAAGAGTCAGATATCAAGTGATATATACCTAGCTTCTGAGCGTCTTCTCGTTCCTCCCTCCTCATACTGTCCTGCTTCTGAGAGCATTCAAGATGTCTTCTTCCACAGCCGCCTTATCGCGGACCTTGAAGACAATCACATTGACCAAAATCAACGAATTAGAGAAACAACGGAAAGCATACGCACACTCCAAAAACGCAATCCTTAAAGTAGCCGATGAAGCTCCGCACCAACGAGAGCGAGTCCTCCGTCTCCTGGAAGGTGTCGAGGGACTCAACCAGATATCTTCATCACCTTCCGCCGACCTTTCGAACATTCGCCGATGGCTGTTCCAGTCCCATTACGACTCTTCCGTCCCAGAGAACATGTTGAACGACTTCGAAGCACAACTGCGTGCTCAGCTCAATATTCGAACAAGGAGGCTGGACTTGGGTCGTCTGTATTCCAGATTGCTTACTGAGGTATGTATAAATCGTGCCCTGAAACTACTGTTCTGGAGGGGGTCGAGCTCTCAAAGAGCTCGGCTCCTCGACTTCTAAGCATCCTCTGAAACACCATGCTAACCTCTTGTAGTGGTTGGACTCAAGCAATGCCATCGAAGAGGAGCCCGTGATCGAAGAGACGGAGTGCCTAGACGAGTCATTCGAAGTCATCGAGAAAGATCGATTGAAACAGCTGACGGAGAAGTTCGAATCGGTTGTCTTCACGCCACTGGAGACAGATCCAGTCGAGATACATGAGTACTTGGACAGTCTCTTTCAAGGAGATATCGGCGACAAAACTCTCACACGTCTTCGGGAAGCCACACACAACAAGGGTGTTCATATCCTCAGGCACAAGACTGTCTTCGATGAAAGCACCATCAAATGGTGTTTGGAAGGCTTGTTGGCCAATGATCTACTTCGAGACGACAAAAAAGCTATTCTGCAGGAATTTCTCCAAGACGAGGTCGCCCGCAAAGAAATCTGCGATGTGCTGAACATGAAGTTTGTAGATCTCGACAACTGGACCTGGGATGTCGGCCCTGATGGACTGCCCGTGGAGCAGAGGCGCCAATTGAATGGCAAGTATAGGATCATGATGGATGAAGATGTATTGGATGCCATCTTCTTGCATTATATCGGCATGTCGTGGTCAGTTGGAATGAAGAGCATTCTCTGCGAAATCGGTGATCGACCTGGATTCTGGAAACATCATGTCAACATCCCTCAGAAGGTGAAAGATTGTCGACGATATTTCTTGGGAGAGTACAGATTTGGGGAAGAGGCTGGAGGTAGTGTCGAGAAAGCGAGGCAGGACATGTATCGCAAAGACTTCTTCTTGTCTCAACTGCCCTCGTCTGTCACGGAGGGCTCGGGAGGCTATGATGACGAAGATGACGCTGAATCCGATGGTTGGGATGCTGTGCCAAGCAATCCCGGCAAGAAGTCGCCAAAACAAGTCAAGCAACAGCTTCTGAGGATCATGGCCACAGAAGTCGAACTCCAGAAAAGCATCAATGGCCGAGTTGCTGTGGTCCAGTCAGACTTCCAGTGGTTTGGAACCAGCATCTCTCACAGCAGCATCTACGCCGTTCTGAGATTTGTTGGTATGGATGAGAAATGGATCAGCTTTTTCCGCAAGTTCCTCGAGGCTCCGCTGAATATGGGCCCAGTCTCGGACCAGGACGAGCAGGTGCGGATCAGGAAAAGAGGTGTGCCGATGGCGCATGCTCTTGAGAAATTCTTCGGCGAGCTAGTACTATTCTTCATGGATCTTGCAGTGAACCAGGAAGCTGCCATGCTACTGTACAGATTTCATGATGATCTGTGGCTGGTCGGAGAACCTGAAAGGTGTACGAGGGCTTGGGAGACAATGCAGCAATTCTCGACTGTCATGGGCCTCGAGCTTAACAAGAGCAAGACGGGCAGTGTGTTCTTGACGAAAGAAGACGAGCTCAGCTACGAAGACTCCGAGCTTGTAGCCAGACTTCCAGTCGGACCTGTCGCTATCGGCTTCCTGAACCTCGACCCGGAGTCTACAGACTGGGTCATCGATCAGAAGCAAGTCGACGCTCACGTCAGACAGCTTTCGAAACAGCTTGCGAAAGCTCCGAATGTCTTGTCATGGGTACAGACTTGGAATAGCTGCATCGGGCGCTTCTTCAGCCATACCTTTGGGGAACCGGCGAATTGCTTTGGTCGCGCACACGTTGACGGGATACTCGAGACATACAAGCGGATGCAAGATGACATCTTCCCAGGCAGTAACGCATGCAAGTATCTGAAAGGCCTGATTGAAGAGCGATTCAGTGTCACGGATATCCCTGACGCGTTCATATTCTTGCCAGAATCTCTGGGCGGATTGGGTGTTCGGAACCCTTTCATCAGCCCATTCCTAGTACGCGACAACGTCTGCGAGAGCCCTTCTAAGCTCATGGAAGGATTCTTGAAGCGGGAGGCGGAAGCATACCACACGTGCAAGCGTGAGTTTGAGGAGTTGTCGCCACAAGGAAGGAAGAGAAGGTTGCGGATCATCTACACCGACGAATATGGCGAGGGCGACCCATCAGCAGTACTAGAAGATGCAGACACTTTCATGAGCATGAAGGAATTCATCTCCGTACGGGAATCGACAAGTCCTGAGCTGCATTCCGCCTGGGAAGAACTGATGGAAGTCCCGCACAAGAAGGAGATTGTTGCTTCGAGCGAAGTCATGCAGTCGCTGAGGTCTCTTACCTTTTCGCAACCCGAGCTTCGTGGTAATGGTATGGAAAGTGAGATCAGATGGATTCTGCAAATGCATGAGAAGGAATTGACGGAGAAGTGTGGAGGAACGAGCATTGTGGAGAAGAATCTGTTGCCGTTGGGTATCTTGACAATACTGAGGAAGAAAAAGGTTGCATGGCAAATGGTTTTGTAATTTATGTTGGTTTGTAGCGAGCATTAATCAAAATGTATCTTCGTGGTAGATGAAGTTTCCATAAGAATACTCGCGCAAGAAGTTCTTCGGGCTCTAAAACTTCAGGACCTCTCAGGCTCGTTTCAGGGCATCAATCGCTACATTTCAGGGGACTGTCCTTGCGCTCAAGCCACTGGGATCGTCACGTGCGAGCGCGTTTGCCCGAAATTTAGCCACGCTGACCTCAAACCTCACCTCGAGCTCTAAATCCATGTTGCTCTATTACCTACAATTGTCTTGATTGAAACACTTCTCCTTCTAGGTCTTCTAATATCGCTCGGCATAAATCACCTGGCCAAGGATACCCAAATTCTTCTCAGGTACCATGATCAATGGCTTTCAAGTCCGAGACCTTGCCATCACTATGCCTTGCCCTTTCACTCCTGCTCAGCAGGCAATTCTGGAGCAAGAAAGGCAGTGGTGGATTATGGATAAAGTGGATGGATTCAAGACCAATACTTGCATTCTTACTGCAATTAAATGCAGCAAGGTTGGACTAGAGGTTACTTCTTAAGAAGTAGGACGGTTCGTCGTCCTTTTCTTCTGGGTTTCCTCATCTTCCTCTCAGTCGCCTTGATCTGTCCTGCAGAACGCTAACCAGTTGATGCATCCAGGTACTACAACAATCGTTATAAAGCAGAATTAGGCTAGCCAGGAATCAAGCAAAAGACCGAGGGGCAAATTACGATACTGAAGAAGAGCTTTGAAGAAGATCTATAATCAACAGTCGGCGAGAAGATCTTACTGGTCTATAGTCTAAGTTGGAGAATAGGGTGGTAGATCAGTGGTTCGAGAATCAGAGGCAGAAACTCTCTTAGAAGGGGCTGTTAGAAGAACAGGATCCGACGAACCAGACCGATAGGTAGGCCCAGATTCGTCCGAAGAGACTGGAGAAATGCTGATCGTGGAATAATGCGGGGTACAGAAATGATGCTGCGAAGATGTGGAGAGCTTATAAAAAAGACCCCGAGGGCTACGTTCAGAAGCTATGCTATGGTGAGATATGCTTTTTGGCGGGCGACTTGTTAGAAGACGACGATGAGGACGAGGTGGAGGACGACGAGCGAAAATGATATGGAGGGCAAGAAGAAAGCCAATGATGGTGATGATGCGCTTGGTTCTTCCATTCACCCCAGGTCATTTCGAGGTGCCGCTAAGGTTGAATATGGCCTCTTTATCGCGATCGCTAGCGACTTTGTACAAGCGACGTTCAGGCTCAGATCGGGGCCATAACGATGAAATGAGACGAGGCAACCTTTGGCTGAGACATCAAACGATCAGTCTACAATGGAGAGCCTCTATGCAAAGGGGCATGGCTCTTGTTGGACAACGAGCTCGAGGATTCGAGGATTCACTTTTTCACCTTCCTCTGGTGCTACGCGGGAGGAGAGAATGTGTGTGAAGTTGGGATAGAAAATGAGGTAAGGTCATTGAAGACAACCTTCCTAGAGAAATATCATGTGACTCATACCACATCCATCATTGGCTTTATGCAGGCACCAAAAGTGGCGAAGTTCGGATACATTGCTGTAATCTAGCACCCGTTTCGTCCTTGAACAACATGACTAGGGTCAACTGAAGTCGACCCAAATCTCTTCTTTCAACAAAAATCGACTTTCGTCCCTTCCTCCATCCTCCTGCTCTCATCTCCAATCCTGAGTGCTGACATTCGTCGCTCAGTAAGCGAAACCCTCCTTCTCTCTTCGGTCCTTGTACGCAAAACCTTCCTTCTCAGGTGCAGCCTCTCTCTCCTTGTAAGCGAAACCCTCCTTCTCGGCTTCACGGGTCTTGTAAGCAAAGCCTGCCTTCTCTCGTCCGATGAGTTGGACGTCTCGAGTCTCTGGGACGGGAGCGGTGGGCAGAGCGGTGGCGGCGGTGGCGATGGCCAGGGTGAAGTTGAACTTCATTTTGACTGGCTTGATGGTTTAGGAACGGTGGGAGATGTGTCGATTGAGGTGGTCTGCAGGTTTAGGAAAGGAGAGAAGGTCAAGTCCTAGGTGGGTTTTGAGAGATGGCCGCGAGGGACCGCAGATCAGCTACCCAATTCCCGCCAAGGCGTAACATGTCTGTCACCTGCTGTATCCTAACTAGTATTGCTAGATTCCGAGGCCCAGGAGAAGCTTTGCCGCAAGACGATACACGGAAATCTGAGTCCCAACCCCAACAGTTGACACGTTTCTCTGATCGACTGTCAGTCTCAGACTTCTTGCTCAGAAACGAATGTCCTCGGAGCTGAGAAGTACAGGCTTCAAACCGCTCAATCCATCCCACTGTCTGTCGTAGGTTCAGGGATCCGCATCAGTTGATCATGGGCCTCCCTTTTCCACTCGCTTAACATGCTTTCCGAAGTGCTCTCGGATTCAGATCCGAGAATACAGATTCCGGTTCCGAAACTTCACAGTCCGAAAGCCACGCAGACAGCTTGTGCCCCTCCAACAAGATAGTGAGAGATACTGCTCTCTACAATCAACACATACGCCTTGTCTTTACCTTGCTCCAAATGAAGATTGGTGAGAAATCTTGAGTTGATTCTGGGTCACGTGCATCGCATCCTTTCTAGCAGTTCCCGTGCCCAAAGTTCTTGTCTCAACAAGTCACAATATGGAGGACAGAGACACAAGCCGCAGCATGGCGGTTCCGAAACTTCACAGTCCGAAAGCCACGCAGACAGCTTGTGCCCCTCCAACAAGATAGTGAGAGATACTGCTCTCTACAATCAACACATACGCCTTGTCTTTACCTTGCTCCAAATGAAGATTGGTGAGAAATCTTGAGTTGATTCTGGGTCACGTGCATCGCATCCTTTCTAGCAGTTCCCGTGCCCAAAGTTCTTGTCTCAACAAGTCACAATATGGAGGACAGAGACACAAGCCGCAGCATGGACGTGACGCTATCTCCCAAACCACCGTGACGTTCTCTAGCAGTCTTGATTTTGTAGATAAGGAACACATATATCGGATATTTGATCCGGCTCGGCCTGAGTATGTTGGGAATGAGGCCGAAGAGATTGATCGGAATTGGGACGCTTTGATTTTGCGTGAGTTGTACCTAGTGAACGATGGTTGGGGGAGGAATAGGAAGAATGACTGACTGATGTGGGACATAGCGGCGGATATTTATATTAGTGATGAGGAGGCGAGAGGTGTTGGTGGCAACTTGTCGAGGAGTCATGAGACGGGGAAATTCAAGATTGAGTGAGTGTGCTTGAATTTCGCTTGAAAGGAGGTGACTGATGTGTGAGGCAGGCTTGAAGTATTTCATAGTTTACATTGTTTGGTGAGACCTCTTTCAGCGCATCTAATTCTCCGACTGAAAACTGATAAGTGAAAGAATATGCTACGAAAACGCATCTACTCAGATCTCTACCCCGAGATGCTAGCCCATAACGCGGACATTCATATCGGTGCGTACTTTCACTTCAACGCCTCACCACCACTTCACCTCAGCGCACAGATATAACTGATAAAGGAAATAGACCATTGCGTAGAGTCCCTACGAGAACTCATAATGTGCAGTGGGAACATGACGCCTATCCCGCTAGAGTGGTCGGAAAAGGGGGAGAGATTGAATCCAAATTACGCGAGCACGCATACTTGTCGAGACTTTGGAAAGTTGAAGGATTGGACGATTGGAAGAAGCAAGGAGGGTGCCTGAATGATTGAAGTTAATTTAGAAAGATATTGCACGCCTTCTCATCCTAATTGTGTTGTTGCGTTCAAGCTTTCAAGTCCCGAGGTCATCATTTATGCGTGTCGTTCCTCTCCAATTATTGTCGACCTCGCTCGGTCCCAAAACTCCAAACCGAAAATTTATATAGGGCATCCGCAGTTGTAGTATTGCAGCAAATTCATCAATGTGTTGCACTCAGAAATACGCCTGGAGTCTGTCAGTCCGAAGTCCAATAATACCTGAAAAGACTAACCTAAAACCTCAAAAATAGTCCAAACAAACGTCATCTGCCACAACACAGGAACACAGTATCTAATCACCATTAGCAAGGCCTCAGAACCATCCGATTGTGACCTACCGATCATCATAAAGCTCAACAAATCCAACCCAAAACAACCATTGCCCCACATATGGAATCAGCATAAAAAAGCAAGCTCCCCACACCGTCCACATCGCTTTTAGCACAAGACCCATTTGCTCAAGATACTCCTCCCAAGCTTTCGTTATATAAGGCTGTGCTGTAACTTCTCCAGGCGGTGCAGGAGGGTATGGTTGTGCTGATACCTCACCCAATATTTCAAGTGGGAACGGAGGTTCCGAAGCACGAGGTGCGAAGCACTTTTGGATAGCTTTGATACCTTTCCCCGATACTTTCTTCATCCACAGCCAGGCTGTCGTGCTGAGCCATTTCAAACCTTTCCAAGACATCGTGCAAGCGTATACCAAACCCTCCCAGACCGCTTGCAAGAGTAACAAGAACACCCCATTGCGAACCATAAAGTGCGAAATCAAGAGGAGGAAGAAGATCGCAGAAGAAACAACCCATATTAATGCACCACAGTACAATAGTAAAGCCGACCAGGTACTAGGAATATGCTGCAGAAAGTTTTGTTGGAAATAGCCTCGTGGTGCGCCGAAGACGACTGTCTTAAACATGAAGACTGATGCAATGATCTGTAGAAGAAATTCTGACAATAACGTCGTGACGCCAGTGGAAATGTACATGCTTTGCCCTTTCTGAACAGGAACGAGTGCTGTAGCTATCCATGCCATTCGAGGTCTTGTGGCGAAGAAGAGGACGAGCGTACCGATGTCAGGACTTGAGAAGTTCGGTGTGCGTTTGATGAGTACGGCATTGATGAAGGTTGCGAAAATGCCAATACTGGCGATGAGAATTGAGAAGAGTGGCCATGATTTCATGCCTGCGGTTCCGTAATAGCCTTTTGTAAGCCACTTGATGATCGTTCGTCGGCCGAGTAGGAGTGTTGCAATGCCTATAATCGCGTTGTTGATGGCGAAGGAAGCAAGTTTCAGTGCTTTGCTAGGACAATGTGAAGTACTATTGATGTTGATCGTAATGTTGGTTGTAGGTGTGATACTCCAGGCGAACGGGAACAGATCTTTGAAGATGGCGTTGGATCTATTTTGTACCTCGGGCCAGGAAGCAGCGAATGTAGCATTCGTCGTACTATTGATAGGATTGATGTACGAGCTGCACAGATCCAACGCCCAATTGAAGTATGAGATGCGGTCGTGAGAAGTAGCTTGGCAGAATTGGGTACAGTTCGTTGCTACCATCGCCGAACACAAACAGTTCTGGGGTCCAGGAGGAAATGCTTCGCTCCAGCACTGTTGCGATGCGTTGTAGAGGGAAGCGCAGGTGTTGTTCAGCACATCAACGCAAGATGGCGGGTTAGACCTGATGAGACTGAAGTAACCCGATGGACTCGAGTCGACTGCAGAAGCTGTGCCTGTTGCTTGCAATTTCCTTGAGGTGTACATGTCAACGAAGGAATAATAAGTATCTGTAGAATATACGGAGATTGAGAGTGTAATTGTCATGCCAAGAACCTTTGTCTGTAACTCGTTGAGCCTAAGAACCTGGACGGTGTTGGTATTTGCTGTGTTGGTGCACGAAGAGGGCGCGAAACTCCCAGTCGACGGGGATGTCTGACAAGGAGTATAAGGGGACCAACTATCGGACTGTCAGTATCTTAGTCCAGACCAAGTGAGAATGAAGCTACACACCATGCATCCCAGGAATTGAAAGTGAAAGGGTCCTTGGTTACAAGTTGGCTGCCGATACTCTCGGTCATTGCTGACAGCCGATAGCTCCCAGTAATCCATGTGGATGAAGAAAATGTCGTAATGAAAGTTGCAGTATAGTACGTGTACGTAGGCGAGGGAGTACAGGTGGTGTAGGCATATGTTGAGGTTGCCGTTATGTAACTATAGTCATAGTTTGTTTCAGTTTGAGTGTAGGTGCTGGCACTCTGTGTCGACGAATAGTACGCGTAGGTGTAGGCAGGAATTGTTCCAGTTGTTGTAGAAGTAGTGTAAATGTAAGTATAATCGTAGCCGGTTGACCAATAGTAAGAGATAATAGTGCCTTGGGAGATCTCAACGTTGCCAGTCCAGAGAGTAGTCTGTGATGAGTAGGAGGATCCATATCCATACCCATATGTCGTGGTTGGATAAACGCAAAAGAAGCGGCCAGCAGACGAACTGCAGATGTCTAAGGAGTTGAAGGTAATGGAACTGCTTCCCACGAGGTCTCCACTTTGGCAAGCGAATATTTCTGGCTTTTTGTGAGCATGACCCGAAGCAAAATCGAACATTGATCATTTACCTAATGCAGATGAGGTGCCATTCAGGTACGGTATAAATCCACAGATCGCAGCAGGTAGAGTTGACTGCTTTGTAGAGGCAATCACGACCTGTCCAAGGCTACTTCCCGTTGCTGTCGGAGCTGGACTTGAAATTGCTGTACTGTCGGTGGCTCGAGGACCAATATAGTAAACCGATAGTGGCACTTGGTTCGGCCATGGTATTGCAGTAGCTCTTGGTGCCGGTCCCAACATCCGCTCGTTGGAAGTCGTCGACACGGTCGGCTGAGATGTTGTTGACCCCATGCGGGGCGGAAATGCCAGAGCACAGACCCCATACTGCAAAAGCACCGAGAGCAGGACCTGAATCTGCATCGAGGCTCGCTTTGTGTGATGCCGTCGCAAACATCCACAGCTTTCAAGAAATTTATGGACCTCGAGGCTACAATGCAGAAAAGAGGACCATGAGGCTGTCTTCACGAGGTGATGGCAAGTGAAGCTCGGCTTGGGACGAGGCGTTGCTTGGCAATCCTCCGCCCGAAACCCCGCATGAGAAATACAAGGGGGGAAACGCCACAGCGCATCGTGATGGGCTATTGACACTTGAAGGCGAGGCTGCGAAGAAGGGCTTTGTATTGGGCAGACTGTTAGCAATTTGACTTGTGTGACAGTTATGAAGCATTCGTCATGCGAGTCCTGTTTGCAAATTCTGTCTCTCGTAGACCATGAATCAATTCAGACGTGGAGCCTGGGGGGATCTCAAACCATAGAGAACCAGATTGCAAGCCCTTCCTAAAATCTAACATTTAATCTCGAGAAATAAGGACGTGACGTAAACCCCGGGTCGTATGTAGCGAGTAATTTGATCGAGCAAATTTTACAAGTCGAAAGTTCCGCGTTTCAATGCTCTAGAACTATCTCTCACAAAACGGAAAATACTAGACTTAAGACACGCGAAAGCTTAAAAATAAAGACGACACAAATAAGTGTGGCACAAGAGCAGTTTCACTCCGTTATTGAACCTCGAGGCTAAAGAAACTGAACCTTCATCTCAATGTACTGAAGGTGACAAGTTCGACCAGCATACGGACGAGAAGTTGGTGATTGGGCCTGGGTTCGTCTTCATACATCAAGAAGTAGGACAGAAAACTGGCACTGATATCCCGCCAGGGTTGTAATGGGACAACAACATCTGGCAGAACAGTTCCAGGGAATTGGCATTGGAGGAGGTACGGATTGAACTTCCTCCCTAAGAGACGAGCAGAGGAAAGAACATGAACGCGGGGCAAAATCTTCCGAAAGGGTAATGATTTCGAGGTTTCGATATTCGACACAGAATTTGGAAGTCTCCCCGATAGCAGACTTGCGCCCAGGATACTGAGGACAGACATCGAGACCCGATAGAAAGTTCCGTGGTAAGAAACAGGAATGGAAATGCAACAAACTGCTGTTGCATTGGCTTTTGAATCGTACCGGGAAGGTTTTATACAGGTGAGAAATGCGGCCCCAGAGATTAGCCCTGGGCGCGACAAACAAAAGGGAATGTGTCTCGCCTATTGGGCCCTCAGCCGTATCCACGCGTTCGAAGGTAAAATAAGAAAGGCTGAGATACCGAGATGATGGATCGAGTTTCTTGAACTGGGCATGGGACCCTATCTCTTGTGGATGGGGCTTGCTTGTAGATATAGGCTTGCGACCTCGCTGTCGGTGTTAGCATCTCGTAACTAGGAACCAATGAGGGTGCCTTGCTCAACACTTGACCGCAACATCCAACGGTGTATTGTCCATGAAGAAAGTCCCAGAGGTGCGGCTCGCATGATGTGTCTCCTCGCTGAGACTTGGTCCATGTCCGCACACAAGATACTCAATCCACGACCACCCAAGTGTTTTGTGGTCCGATCAGCTCCCAACAATCGAGATAGATCTTCCCAACACCCAGTCTTCTTGCCACCTCTCCTTCCCGCTCCACGAGCATGACATTGACGATGAGCTGCCTGACATTTCGACTGTAGATCATAGGATAATCTATATTTCTCCGCATCGTGAAGTGAAGATTCATGTAATCATTGGGATTTGTTGCCGCAAGAGAGATGGCAAGGAACTCCCATCGACGTTTTCCTGCATCTTGAGGGACATTTTGCTGCGCCCAGATCTTATCAAGCTCGATGAATCCGATAGGATCCTCCCCAGAGCCATCGCGAAGGATGCTTGCCATGGAGATTACCGAAAAGTTGATGTTTTGAGTGTAGTCCGCCCACCAAGAATCAGCAGTTCGAATAGGAACACTGTTCGCAATAGAAAGAAATGCATGTTTGGTCCGAAACAAGAGCCGGCCAGGCTTTTGAAGAGCAACTTTCACCAGATCTGCTGGAACCTCTTCAGGTGGAGGAAGTGGTCTGATGGATATTGGTGGCGTTTCGTTGATACGAAGTAGCTTTGACTCGCCTGCATTTAGGAGCCAATCGATGTGGAACTGCTCGGGTTCTTCACCGTCCTGCCAAGCTGCTGGGATCGGTGAACCATCGATGATTCTCTTCTCCATAAACGAATATTTGATAGCGCCATTCACCGACGTCCACGACCAGCTTGGGAAATTCCTGCTTGTGGTTCGCTTCTCGGCCTGCCCAGCATGCTGCCAGAGTAGCGCGTCCTCGAAATTCTTATTCGGTAGCCCAAAGAAAAACTCTTGATTGTACTTCCTAGACATCTCGTTCATAATACCTTGGAAGGCTCTCAAAATGTCTGCGTGCGATGTCAGATTCCGGACAGTGTACTCCTGGACGGCCTTGAAATAAAATTGCTGCAGTGTTTGAGACCTGATTAGGGGGTTCAGCTGCTCGACACCGTATCCAGTCTCAATCAGGCGCTTTCTTTCGTATGATACTCCTTGTGAACAAGCAAAGAATGCCTGGGCTTCGGTAAGGAATATACAACGACGCGAGAACATTCGTTCCTGGTAGGTCCATCCTCGAGTATTCCAGACGGAGCGTTCAGCTGTGTCTCCAAGACGTGGCATGGTATTGCTGATCTCGATGTCTTGGATGGTGATAGTCTGCCGCTTGATTTCTCGAGACCACTTGCTGATACCAGGCAAGCCGCTATCTGCGTGGTCGCCGGCAGCTGCCACAATGGTCAACGTTGCCGATGCATAGATCGAATCCATGATATCGATTTGTTGTTTCTGAGTGATAGGATCATCCTGGGTGATGCAGAGGCTGTCGACCCACAGATATCGCTCTCCCAGGTCGAGACACAGCTGCATTGCGTCCCGAACCGTCTGCGGAAGACATGCCTGCACCAATGCATTCTTGTGGCTCAACAATTTGACAGTCTCTCGTTTGAGGGTCAGCCATTGCTCCGTGATCTTGCCCCAAACATAGCTGAGGGCTAGATACCTGCACGCCTCAGGGGCACGGCGAATGCTCATTGTATGCAGATCTATAATGGACATCCTGTCTGGTGTAGCTAGCTTGGTATCGAGCATGCAACGTTCATGCATATCCTCACAAGCTCTGATAGATGCCTTCAAGAACTCGATGTCGACCTTTGGACTGATTTCGAAGACCTTACCGACTGGCATGGAATCCGAATCGTGGCCCTTGAATACAAGGTCAAAATCAAGCCATTGCCAATTACTCCCAGTCTCCGTAACTTGCAGCGCGTAGCCCTTGACTTGCTGCCTTCCTGGGTCTAAAGCATTGAAGTAGCATGTGACGCTAGAACGAGATTCTTCATCCCACAATCCTCGCCAGGTCTGTCTCGCCGCCAGCGTGACCAACGAGCACAGGTCGCACTCAGGACGATTGACGATGTCGTTCAGCTTGCCTAGGTCCACCATACGGCCTTCAGCTTCACACAAGATGAGGTGCCGTATCCGTATCTTTTGACAAGTTTCGCAGAGGTTCGTGGTTGGCGGTGCATTTTTTGGACACCAGCATATTGCAGGTCTGTTGCGTGCCTGGGCCCAAATTCCCTGTTCATCCCAATGTGGTCGATTTGGGAATATATTTTCCTTGTCAGAGTAGCGTGCTAAACTCATGGTTACTTTTGGCTTCACTGTGTGTTGCAGGCAGTATCGCAGGTTGTGGTGGCCGTGGAGGGAATTGCATTCGCTTAGCGTGAACACTCATGAGTATCATTGGGGGCCGAATGTTTGCTGACATTGCAGCACGCGGTGCCGTGCTTCCCACAAGCGAGACAGTGGAGATTGAATTCCCTTGTCCCATCAGGACGTCGATGGTTGTTGGCATGAAAAGCTTATGGACTTTGAATATATCAAGTTTCAGTAATATTCGGCAAGTGCCCGAGCCGTTCGGCTCATTTGTCGGCCCGAGCGTCCCCGCAAAACGCGACCTCGGTTACCCAGCCTTGCTCGTCCAGCCTCGAGACCATCCCTCTTTATATACTGCTCCTACACCTTTTGACAATGTAACTGTTGTCGCTGGTTAATTCTTTTTTTTTTATTTTTTAAAATTCATATTTACCCCATAGCTGCTCATGATGGCAGGGCCACCCGCGCTCACTGGTATTCGCGTCCTGGAATTGGCTGGTCTCGCGCCAGGTGAACTCGGTCCCCCACGCAGTTGACAGCTCCATTCATATTGACCCAATCCTTCAGGGCCATTTGCAGGTCTCCTACTTGCAGACAATGGCGCATCTGTCCTGCGAATCGACCGTGCAATACCCAACGTCACCCATACGAATACCCCATCGAAGCCTCCACCTCCAACGAATGATCTCATTACACGCCATAAATCCTCCGTAGCCGTGGATTTGAAGTCGGCTTCCGGAATCGCGTTTATAAAGTCCTTAGTCCCCCATGCGGATGTGGTCATCGACCCTTTTCGCCCCGGGGTTTTGGAGAAGTTAGGGCTTGGTCCAGATGTCTTGCTGGGTCTCAATCCTAGGATCATTATCGGACGAATGACAGGCTTCAGACGGGATGGCAGGTATAAAGACATGGCAGGGCATGATATCAACTACATTGCCGTTTCCGGTGCCCTGTCTCTTCTCGGCAGAAAAGGGGAGAAACCTCTTCCACCGGCTAACATACTTGGCGACTTTGCTGGAGGTGGAGCTACATTGTTCCAGGGCATACTTTTGGCGTTGCTTGCGAGAGGAAAGAGTGGCCGTGGACAAGTTGTTGAGGCAAACATGGTGGATGGCAGTGCTTACCTGGCCTCCTTTCCAAGACTGCTGCTTAAAACGCCCATGTGGAATCAGCCGCGCGGAGAGAACGTTCTTGATGGTGGATGTCCTTGGTACGACACATATGGAACAAAAGACGGCAAGTTTATGGCCGTCGGAGCGCTCGAGCCGCAGTTCTTCTCCGCACTTCTTAAGGGATTGGGGCTTTTGGGACGAGGAATTGAGAAAACAAGGGAAGATCGAAGCACATGGCCTGATTTGAAGCAAACATTTACGGAACTGTTCAAATCCAAAACGAGATCCGAATGGGAGGCAGTATTTGATGGGACAGATGCTTGCTGCACTCCTGTCCTTGAATATTCTGAGCTTCAGAAAGACGGGACAAGAGAAGGAGATCAACGGCCAGCCGTCACTTTACGGGACACGCCGAGCTTGGCCGTCTCTAGTGCAGGACCAGGTAGAGATCCTTCCACGGGCCAAGGACCTGGAGTAAAAGGAGAAGGTTACACTGCCGCAATGCTTATTCCTGGGCATGGAGGCGAAGAAACCCTTGGCCAATGGCTTGGTTGGAAACGAGGTAAGGATTTTGACGTTGAGAACGGAGGACTGGTAAGGAAACCATCTTCCAGATTATAATTACTATCATCTATACCCAATATTTTCCCCTAACATTTCCCGACCATCTAAGAACGCCCAAAAAACATGTCTACCATCACACTTCCAGAACTACCGAAGACATGCCTATCCCTTCCCATCCCTTCCGCGCCAGGGTTGTCTGCCGTGTATCCCATTAAGTCCCATCCAATGTACAGTACTGTTCCTCCCAGGTGAAAGACCAGCAGGGCTAGATTCAGCCGCATCGATAGCTGATGTCGATCGCGAGGCTTGCAAGGCTTCTCGAGGCTAACGGCAAGACTTGCAAAAAGCAAGGGTAGCACATCTATCAAATCTATTAACTTTTGTTTATCGTCGTAAAAGTTCAGATGATGTACTTACTTCTATGTGCTTTCTTTAGCACCGAAAGTGAAGGACCGCGAAGGACTTGGAGGTGGACCAGGCGGAGGAGAAGGCGGATCCTCATTCGACATGTTGACAAGTGGTGTTGTTCGTACCGACATCCTTGGCTCAGCTTTTCACCTCCCTTGACAACTAGCAGCACCAGAATCTTCACTTCGACTTCCGATTTCCTTTGCAACGACAGCTAGCTCCCTCCCAGCGGTGGTTCCTTCCTTTATATCCTTTCCTCCTTTCTTTCCTTCCTTCCTTCTTCCGACGAGCAGCAACTCAGCAAGTAAGCTTCCTTTCTTCGTTTCGCTTGCTTCGAAAAAAAAAAAAAGCAAAAGAAAAGCCCTACGCCACTCCAAGATCTTCGGGTCGCGCTCAGCTGGAGAGGGATCTTATCCCTATTCGCAGTTTCCCACTAGTCTGATAAAAAAAATTGTTCGAAATGGTTAGATTACACCTATGTCTCCAGTCCATTGAACATATTTAAGTAGCCAATGTCCTGGACCCACAGCGGAGCTTCAATCTCAACATTCACCATAAAATTGATGCTTCCCAGTTACTTGCCAGCTGTGAAGTTTCGAACACTGCTTCTTCGACGCAATGTCTCACCTCCCGCCGGACAACCCGTCAAGACCGTGCGGGAACAAACGCCTCGTTCAAGGCAAACCCTGCCTGTCTCATTCCGGCCCATCAGTTCATGCCGTAGTTCCTTTACCCCCCGCCACAATGCCTTGAGAAGAAATCATGGAGAACACATTCGCCATGTGGAGGATGTTTCTCCTAACAAGTGCCGTCGGCCACCGGCTGGGCGCATCGTGGCGTTGCGCAAACAAGTGGGCAGGAAACGCTGTCCCGGGTTGCCGGTCCGCTGGCTGGCAGTGATGCTTGTGGCGGTAAGATTGCGTCCTTTGAAGAACTCGACGACTGGTTGTGGAGGAGGGGAAGAGACAGAAGCTAAGAGGCAGTGGAATCACTGTGGAGATTGTGAGGCTGTGCGCAGGGCTGGGAGAATTCCAATCTTAACCAACGGTCTCAATCAACGGAGCTGTCAACTAGGATGGGAAAACTCCGCTGCAAGATCTTGTGTAAGATCGCGGAGAGGAGTCGTGTTGCCATCGAATCGATTTGTATGGGTCATTGCAGAGAAGTAGCCTCACGGAAGATAATGAACCGAACAAGAACAACCACATCCATACGTTACCCTATTTGTCTCTGCCTTTGTACAACATATCTCTTGGCAGTTAATGAATCTCTTGCGCTATCTAGAATGCTTAAGGTAGCAGAGAGGCCGAAAATAACAAGAACCATACAACCTCCACTTTCTCATATCATTGTCATACCCCTTATGCTTCCCGCCGAGGCTGTGATAGGGCACGCCATTTGCTTGCTGTCCATCGTGCTCATCGCCACTGCTCATTCCACGTCATTATACTTGCGCCAGAAGAGGTATCGTATCAAAAGGATGTTCATCAAGAGACAATCTAGGGTAGCAGCATGGAAAATGCTGCAATGTTCTATGCCTTCCGGGTATGTAGCCTCATTTTCGACCGGTCGGGTCCTTGCATTTTCTTCCGAGTCGAAGAATTCCCTTACTGTACTTGGCTGACAATCTCGCTTGCACGTGATAGAGACTCGACCATTTGTTGGCACTCCTTTCTTCGTCGAACGGTGTAGTCGCTTTCTTTAAGCAGTTCATCGAGAGCGTCGGTCTTGTACATGTTCTCCAAGAGTTCTCGTTGCATTTCATCCTTCGTGAACTGGACTAGGTTCAACATGATTGCCTTAGGCACCATATCGATCATTGTTCTCTTGACGATGTTGTAGTAAGACTGGATCAGAAGTTCTAGACTGGTCAGTACAGTGATCATGACGCCACGTGAGGAGTCAGCTTACTGATAATCTCAACTTCAATGCCTTCTCGCTCCGACAGAGTACCGGATGCTTTGAGTGTTGGCGGTGGGGCCTCCATAGCAGCCATCTTTTTCTTGTTTTTCGACGCGAAGAAACTGCCGAAGAATCCACCATTTGCATCGTTCATGCTATCCAGTGTTGGGCTTGCAGCTCTCATGGGAGTTCCTGAGTTCGGAATCGGCTTGCCAGTCTTGGGATCCACTTGAACCGGCTTCGCTGAGTTATGTTTTTCATTGACCATAGCCATAGCCTGCAATATCGATTAGCATAGATTCACCACACCTAGTTGTATCAGCTTACTCTGTGACCATTCAAAAAATCCGGATGGCCAGTGTTGATGTAGCATGATTCCATGGCTACCAAATCCTTAACGAGCTTGTTCGTCGGGTCCATGACCTTCTTGAAAAAGTTAATGACGACTTGATGAAACTTCTCCTTCAATCCTGGATATCTTCTGAATAACTGCTTGCCAAGTAATTGTGTAAGGATGCGGACAAGTTCGTCGTAGACCAAAGAAACACACTTCAAGCTAGGTTCCTCAAGACGCTTGATTTGCTGCTTGACGATAAGCTCGAATGCAGTTGTGCCGACAAAAAGAGCAGGTGACGATCCGGAGGAGTTGTAGAGTATGGTTCTGATGTCGATATCCTTCACTTGGTCGAAGGGGTCCACTGCCTTGACACCGTTGGCATATAATTCGTGGAACACGAAGCTGATTCTTGCACCGCCAGAAAGTTCAACGCTCGAGAGTTCTGTGTTGTTTCCTTCCAATACTGTCCGCCATTCGTTCGAGAATTCTGTGATGATGTTGAGGACAATGTTTGCGCTGTTACCGAGCATCGAGTCGCCAAGGCCTTGAAGTTCCTGGGTGTATTTTTGCAGAGACGCGGAAATGCGGGCTTTGATATCTGGTAGTGTCTGTTTGATGTGCATCATCAAGATCAAATTGAGCTTTCGTGCTAGATAGGGTGTTCCGCAGTACGAGCTCTTGTTTCTGTATGCCTTATGGTTCTCGAAGAAATTCTTTTCGTTCTCCAACGCAGCTGTGATCGCCTTCTTGTTGTCGATATCCCTTTGACCTCTGTTGACAACTGGGACGTATCCTAATCTCAGGGGAATGATACGGCCAGCCAAAATATCCACAACATCGGTTCCGTCATCCATCAGGTCGACCTTCGTCAAGACACCAATTGTCCGCTGTCCTTCAGGATCGACTTCTCGGGCGAGCTTCAGTCCATCTGAGTTGGCCAAATCTGTGTTGGCTCCAGTAACAGCAAGAATAATGGCGTTTGGCTTGCTAATTTGCTTCAGTACCATTTCCTTGATCTGCCTCTCAATATCCCTTGGCTGATCACCGACTGGCACCTTCGTCAAACCAGGTAAATCGACGAGCGTGAGTGTGAGGACGTTGGGAGAGTATATTCGGAGGTTGATGGGAGCTGGCGAGATTCCGGCATTGCGACCAGTCTTTGCTTCTGTTTCCTTGACAATCTCGTCTCGGATCTTGTTGAAGTCATGGAACTTCTGGCCTGGGATATGTAGAAACTCTCCCCATTCATCCGCATTTGCTTCCTTATCGCCGCCTGTGGATATCTCCTCTGCCTTAACACCATTTGTCTTAGCGGCGGTTGGCTGGCGATTGATGAGTTGGAGAATAAGCGGTCGTCGAGTTACGATACCAGTACCTCGAGGTAAACTGTGCATATGTATCAGTAGAGCGCTTCCAAAGGATATGTGGCGGCATACAAGTCTCGTCCTACTATATTCTCCAGCACAGAACTCTTTCCACTCGACTGACTTCCCACGACCGCGATTTGGGGTAGATCGATAGGGTTCTGGACACCGACTGTCGTGAAGACATCCTGCAACTTGTTCACCAGTCTGCCAGGTCTGTTAGCATGCCGGCGCAAATGTGGGAGCTTCAGGAGATTCTGACGTTATGAGACCGGGGTCCGAGATACCGCCTTGCGCGGCTGAAGACATGTTCATCGAGTTCGAGGCTCTAGTCTGGGTTTGTTGTAATATCTGCGACGTTTGGGAGGTTTGTGCGAGCGAGTGGGAGTGCTTAAGTGTGCAGCGTTGGCAGTTGCTTCGTTGATGTTCTTCGTTGTTGAAAGTGCAGGTGCATACGAAGCGCGCCTCGTTTGTAGGCGTGGCTTGTCTCAGGCCTTGAATCCCAGGAATTTCTGTGGCGCAGTTCGATTGGGGGATGCTTCTTTCAACTAGCTTTTTGAATGAGAACTTCAACAAACTAAGGTTATCTTTCACGATATCTCACCTAGGAGTTGCATACTTCAAGTAAGTGGCGTTGATTGCAGTTATTTGCTTAAGGTAATATCTGTTCTGAATCACGACTTCCAAATTAAGAGTCTCGTGACAAGTGTCTGAAAAGTCAAATGCTGCTCCTTGACAGCTCACCGTGATAGAGGTTTCAGACGTTTTATCATGACCATTGTCTCACTTGTTCAACTGCTTACTTTGGAATTCATTTTCAGGTAGACATTCAAGTCTTTCTCTTTCAGAGGTCTCAGCTTCGAGCTTACGAGTACTACGCGTCCTCCTTGTCCCATTTTCAGGCTCCGATATAAAGCCTGGCACGTGAGCAACGAAGAGACCTCCTGTACAACGGCTCAGGGTTGGTCACTTGAAGACCTATCGGTTTACGAAAGCGAGAGACATAGACCTTGACCACTCAGAGTTCTCAAAAATATCGGTGCCTGGCACAGGAGTTGGATCAACACGCAGGTATCCGAGACTTGGGCGCCGTTGGATCATCTCAAATTTTCTTGATTCGAGACTATTGAAAGTTCTACGGGGAAAGGGGCTCTACCATTACGTCTCCAAAGGCTACAACTGAAAGTATCGCTTCAGGAATGTACAGCCTGAAAAAGGAACTTTGGAATTAGCACAGAATCGAGTCTGGTCACGGATATCACCAACATCACCATCCTCACCATGCCCAAAACAATAACAATAATCGGCTCCCTCAACACCGACCTCGTAACCCTCACTCCCCGCGTCCCCTCCGGCGGCGAAACCCTAACTGCCTCCTCCTTCACCACCGGTCCCGGCGGCAAAGGTGCCAACCAAGCCGTAGCATGTCTCCGTCTCTCCCGCCCCAAACCCACCGCCGGGATCTTCATCCCTGATATAAAAGTAAAGATGGTAGGAGCTGTAGGAGCAGATGAATTCGGACCTACGTTGATTGAGGGTATGAATGAAGATGGGATTGATACTTCTGGTATCAAGGTGGTGGAGGGCGTAAGTACGGGTGTTGCTGTTATCCTTGTTGAGGAAGGGAGTGGTGAAAACCGAATCCTTTTATCAACAGGCGCGAACTACACCTTCCAGCCCTCCGACTTTCAGACACCGGAGAGCTTAGGGACGCCATTACCAGATCTCATTGTCCTACAGCTCGAAATCCCTCTCGAGACAGTATTACAGATCCTCGAAACCGCAAAGAACGCGGGGGTTGATGTGCTGTTGAACCCAGCTCCAGCAGTCAAGTTACCAGATGAGATATACCCAGCAATAACTCACTTAATCGTCAACGAGTCCGAAGCCGCTCTCCTCACATCCCGCTCTGTATCCGATGTTGAAGACCCTTCTTTTCCCTGGGATACCGTTACAGATGAATTTATCTCTAAAGGCGTTAAAAACGTGATTGTCACTCTCGGTTCAAAAGGTGCTTTCTTTGCATCTGCTAGCGACGACGGAGCAGGAGGGAAACAAGATAGGAAAGCAGGATATGTACCAGCAGCGAAAGTCAAGAAAGTAGTAGATACAACAGCAGCAGGAGATACATTCGTAGGTGCCTACGCTGTGAATGTCGTGAGAGGGAATGGTGACCTTGGAGAGGTTATTAGGTTAGCGTGCAGGGCGGCGGGGAAGACGGTTGAGAAGGAGGGAGCGCAAAGTGCGATTCCCTGGGCGGATGAGGTTGGGGGCTTTGAGTGAAGGTTGAGAGAGTGCATAGCAAGAACTCCAAAATAAAGGAATGAAACAAAAGTTGAAAATCTGTCAGGACCAAAAGGTCAAGAGCTTTCAACCTGACCCCATCGTTACTTGAATCTGGAACCAACATTCCATCCTGACGTTGATGTAGGCCTTATCTGGGACATTTGCCACCTCGTAAAGTTCCAACTCGTCTAGAACAATCAAAATGCATTTCAATGTTGATGAAGATTCAAATTTGGTAATGGTCATTTCATATCTAAATGATCAGATTACCTACCCGTCAAAAGTTCGTGATACTTTTGTTGCACATCGCACTCTTTATCTTATCTAAATGTTGGTTCCGAGCTTCCTTGTTCTCTCAATTTAATTCTCCGATTTCCACAAATCCACCTGCGCTCCTTCCAATCCAGGATTGTACGAATATCAATTCAAGTCAATTTCGTGAACTCGTAGGGCATGTTTGATTCCGCTTGCATTCACCGCACTACTACCATCAAGTAGGATTCTACATACAACGGACCTCCTCATGCAAAGGATTCGCCACATCGCTCCTCTGAACCCGTCCGGCATCATCCATGCCACTGATCAGGTCCAGCCACTCCTTCCTATCACCATCACCATCCTCAGAATCACAACTACCACCACAATCAACACTAGCAGACCACAAATCTACCGCTCTAAAACAACGCGTGCAAGCCGAACTCCTGACCAGACCGAGACCGTGACGCTGACCGGCTGTTGCGCTGTGCTCGCTTGCTGTACCATGTCGTGCCGTTACGTGGGAAGCGAAAACGAAGCGAAGAAGCGAAGTGATGCGATATCCCCATCCTGTGTACTCCGAAACCAAATGCATCATGCTCCACCCTCCTCAAATGCATCTTACTATCACCAACCCACAAGCCAGCCCCTCTGATTTCGCCACCCATGCTATAATCTGTATCGTGTCATCATCTCCAGTCTTCATGCCCGTTTACGCCGACGATGCTTTGCTTGCTGGAATTACTGAGGTGAGAAGGTTCGTCCGTTCGAATTTCGGGAGCCGTTTGAGTGCCGTTTCTCGGGGTCGACGTCTGCCCATCTGTTATATTGTTAGAACTATTTTAGGGGAAAATTTGGGTGCGGAGGGACGAACATTCTGACTTTGCCGTCGTCGCCGGCGGAGGCGAACATTGAAGGGTCGGTTGGACTCCATGATATTGCGTTGCAGGAGGATTTTCCGTGCTGTAATTTCTCGACTAGAGTGCCGGATTCTTTGTGCCAGATGTTGATGTTCCCGCCTAGGAAGGGTGATTAGCAAAGCTTGTAAAGTATGAAAGGCGGAACTCACTCTCGCTTCCAATGATGACGAAGCTCTCGTTGGCGCCTCCATATGCTGCTCTGATCAACCAATTACCACCAGGTTCATCACTCCGGAAGACTCGCACGATTTCCCGTGTCTCTAGATCCAGCATGCGTGCTTCTCCGTCGAGTTTGTTGACAAGTAGATACCGCCCATTTTGGCTAATGCTCACAGAACCCATTTTGCCTTCCATGTCCAACTCGTACTCAAGATCTCGAGTCATGAAGTTGTAAACGTAGACCATGGTTTCGTTCGTCATAGCAACTAGATGTCGTCCATTTGGCGAGACTGCGAGATCTTGGATTCGGTGGGTTTGCCCCCAGTCGAATATTAGTTCGCCTCTTGTGTTCCATTGGCACAGATTTCGTTCCTTGTCAAGGACTCCTGTCACAAATGACCTTCCATCTGGCGCCCAGACGCAAGCGCCAACTGGTTCCCCAAAGCGGGGTAACTTTACTATAGGTTTGCCAGTCTAGGAATAGATTAGTTTCCCCGTACTTAGACACAATATGTAGAAACTCACATTGACGTCCCATAAGATGGCAAATTTGTCTACTTGACATGTGACAATCATACTGTCGTCTGGGCTCCAGGCCACGGAACCTACGCCTGTTTCTGGCATCGCCAGGCATTGAAGCACTTCGAATGAGCCAACCTCATAGATGACGCAAGTCCCGTCCTTCCCACAAGAAGCTAACCTTGAGCCATCGTTTGAGAACTTAATATTCCAGACTTCACCAGTATGTTTATCCAAATCTAGTACCGGGTGAACAGGAAAGTGATTCCGGTCACAATTATGGTCTTGGTACAGTGATGGTGATGAGGCCGTGTTGTGATAGAGACAGTTGGATATCTGGTGCCTTTTTACTTGCTGCAGTAATATAGCAAGGCGGTGTTCAGGTAACATGACCGAAGGAGATATGCATTCTGTTTGATGTTAGATCATGTTTCAATGCCAACAAACTACACTTACTCGACAACTCGGACAGCAAATGATGCCGAGACTCGCCCTCTGCTCCATCCCATTCTGCCTTGACCTTCAAGTCCTCAGTCGATTGGCACATTAAGAGACTAGATCAATTAGCGGGATGTTGTGTACATGACATGATTCAGATTGTACCTCGACAGAAAGTGAAGTTTGCTGGTATCTTGGTACAATGGCGTCAGCTCTTGTCGAAGAACCATCAAGGCCTTCCCAGCATCTCGTTGTTCCAATAGCTCGAGGAACTTTTGTTGCCGTAACCCGAATCGCATAAGGTTTCTGTCAACACCATCTTGCAGGACAAGACCAGCTCCGCCGATGCTCACTCCTCCCTCCTCTAGAGTATCACCAAACAGTAAGGTCTCTGCCTGTGGCCAGTCTCCTTGCAAGACAGCATTTCGAAATTTCGCAACCGTCGGGCTCTCGAGATTGTAGCCACTTTCTTGGCACAGGCTTGAAGCAGCGGTATCGTACCCCAAATCCGTCAAGGCCTGTATCAATATCCTTGTTACTTCTTCCCTATCATGCCCGAAGTATGGGGGCCTCGGTTTGACCCCAGAATTTGAATGCCCATTTGTAGTCGACGACCCGTTCATGGCTACCGAAGACCGTCGCGTACCATTTGCGGAGTTGGACATCGCCGCTTTGTGTAGAGGGGAGGGTCCAGATCCATTAGAGAATGGCCTAGAGGTACCATTTGATGTGCTGTTGTCTCCCTCTGCTCTCATTCTAGAGTCTTGTCGCCTCCTCTTATGGCGATGGCCGGAGTCGTCCTCTGGTGATCTCTCTGAGCCCCTCAGACTCTCGTGAAGATACTCTTGGTCCTCCGAGTCTGGGGATCTGTTTCGACGTCTGCGACCGATTATTGGGCGTCTCGTTGAGGTTGAGGGCAGGTCTTCTGAGTCTTCGGCGGCTGTTGTGGTAGCAGAACTGGAGGTAGCAGGTTGTGGTGTTGGTGGCGAGAGTTGAGTATTATATTGTGGTGCTGAGAGTGTTGTGCTGGGTGGTAATGAGGGTATTGTCGGGGTGGATGGGTCGTCGGAAGTGGATGGGGATGATGTAGAAGGTTGGGGACGATCGTCAGCCAGGACGACTTCTGCGGGAGTGCCGCCGGAGGACTGGTCGTTTGGGCAGGTATCTGAAAGTTCGTTGTTCAGATACTTGGCTCAACAAGGCGTCGTGATGGGGTTGAAGTCGCTAGATTTATCCGATCTGGAGCTTTGACAGTGAGATGTAGTGGCTGACTGTTCAGTCAGAAGGGGCGCGGATAGCCAATAATCTGATATCCAAAGCTGTTTGGGTTTCGCTGGTGAATGTGGTCATTCTTGAGGCCGTGAAGCATGGCAGTGTGTAGGATGAGATGCAGGTCGTTGATACAGATAATGAGCTATCGAGGTTGGGCTAGTATCGCCGGCAGGCGGATTCAGAAGGGCAACAGTGGTTGGCTTAGGTGATGGCACAGGCCAAGATGTTGCTGAATCAGTTGCAACCTTGCCATGTGATTGATGAACAAACCTAGGCTTCGATTACTTGCTGCGTTTCATCCTGCTGCATTCGTCTTTGTGCGTCAGGCATGCAGACTATGTGCTCTAGAACTCGTCATAGAACCTCATATCACTCTTGACTGTTGTGGCTGCTTCTGGTCTTCTTCTGCAGCTTTGGCGGACGACAATAGCGGACAATAGCGGGGAGTCGGGTACCGTATTTTGACCTTGAGAGGTTCACGCAAGTGAGTACAAAAGAATTTCAGAAAGTGGATGAGGGGAAAATTAAATTAAATTAAATTAAATTTCATCTTCCTGGAAGAAACAGACATTTCGTGGCTCTCATCCAAACTGCAGGAGCTCTTGACTTGCTGCCTGTCTTGCATAGTGGGGGCGTCGTTTATCAAGGCCGATTTGCTTTTCCTCGCCAAAGCTCTCCCAAGATCCCGTATCTCGCAGTAGCTTCGACGACACCGCCATCCAATTGCTAGTCGAGAATTCTTCTGCAAGTTGATGAACGTTGGTTTTCGACCTCGTTTGAAAGCTCGACCTTCGTTGTACGATCTACTCCGCACTCGGAACATTGAAATCTTGTCTCGTCGTACACCACCACCGAGCTTCTCTGACGAACTTGCCCCAGAGCTCCCTCCTCTGCCTCCTTCACCAGGCTTCCATCTATCACCACCTCCGACTCCTGCAGAGCTGCCGCAGCCATCAGAACCACCCGCGAAGATGGGGCCAAAGAAAGACCAAAAGAAAGAAGTTGCGCTGGATGCTGATGGCGAGCAGCAATATGGTAGGCCTCAACATCTCTCAACATGACGAAATGAAGCTAAAAACAGCTATCCAGGCTCGATTTACTCTGTCTCTGGGTACGCCAAGCTCTCAGGCAGCATTGTAACATATCACTGACCTGATTCAGACCCGTCGTGGTGGCAGAGAACATGATTGGTGTTGCTATGTACGAGTTGGTGGGTTTTAATGTCCTCGAGAGCTTGAAGCTCGAAGCTCGAAGCTTACGCAGGTATCTAGGTTCGAGTTGGACATGATAACCTCGTTGGCGAAGTCATTCGAATCGAAGCGGACAGAGCTACAATCCAGGTCTACGAAGAGACAGGTATGGCACATCGATGGCATTGTTGGACAGGTTGCTGATAACATGAAGCTGGTGTTACTGTTGGAGATCCCGTCATTCGAACTGGAAAGCCTCTCTCCGTCGAATTGGGCCCTGGCTTGATGGAAACAATCTACGATGGTATTCAGCGACCTCTAAAGGATATTGCCAAGGCCTCCAACAGTATCTATATCCCTCGCGGTGTTTCTGTTCCAGCTTTGAACAGAGAGAAGGATTGGGATTTCAAGCCACTCATGAAAGTCGGGGACCACATCACTGGTGGAGATGTCTGGGGTACCGTCTGGGAGAACTCTCTTTTGAACGACCACAAGATTCTGCTACCACCAAGAGCTCGCGGTACCATCACTCGAATTGCGGACAAGGGCAGCTACAAGGTTGACGAGAAGATTTTGGAGGTCGAATTCGATGGAAAGAAGACCGAGTACAGCATGATGCATACCTGGCCCGTCCGTGTCGCACGCCCAACCACCGAGAAGCTTGCAGCCGACAAGCCTTTCATTGTAGGTCAACGTGTCTTGGATGCCCTGTTCCCCAGTGTCCAGGGAGGTACCGTCTGTATCCCAGGTGCTTTCGGTTGTGGAAAGACTGTCATTTCACAGTCAGTCTCAAAGTTCTCGAACAGCGATATCATCGTCTACGTTGGATGTGGAGAACGTGGAAACGAGATGGCTGAAGTTTTGATGGACTTCCCAGAACTGACCATTGACATCGATGGCCGCAAGGAACCTATCATGAAGCGTACCACTCTTATCGCCAATACCTCCAACATGCCTGTGGCTGCTCGTGAAGCTTCCATCTATACTGGTATCACCGTCGCCGAGTATTTCCGTGATCAAGGAAAGGACGTCGCTATGATGGCTGATTCCTCGTCCCGATGGGCTGAGGCTCTTCGTGAAATTTCAGGTCGTTTGGGAGAAATGCCTGCTGATCAAGGTTTCCCTGCTTACTTGGGTGCGAAGCTTGCTTCCTTCTACGAACGTGCTGGAAAGGTTCAAGCTCTTGGAAGTCCCAACCGCGAGGGTTCCGTCTCCATCGTCGGTGCCGTCAGTCCTCCAGGTGGTGATTTCTCAGATCCAGTCACTAGCAGTACTCTTGGTATAGTGCAAGTCTTCTGGGGTCTCGACAAGAAGCTCGCCCAGCGTAAACATTTCCCTTCGATCAACACCTCGGCCAGTTATAGCAAATACACAACTGTCCTCGACAAGTTCTACGAGAAGGACTTCCCTGAATTCCCAAGACTCCGAGACCGTATCAAGCAACTTCTCTCCGACTCGGAAGAATTGGATCAAGTCGTGCAATTGGTCGGAAAGTCTGCTTTGTCTGACCCTGACAAGATCACTCTTGACGTCGCTGCCATGCTCAAGGAGGATTTCTTGCAACAAAATGGTTACAGTGATTACGATCAATTCTGTCCTATCTGGAAGACCGAGTGGATGATGAAGGCTATGATGGGTTTCCACGATGAGGCCCAAAAGTCTATCGCGCAAGGACAGAGCTGGGGTAAGGTCCGTGAGGCTACCGGGGAACTCCAATCACAACTTCGAAGCATGAAGTTCGAAGTTCCAAGTGACGGAGAGGATGTGATTGTGAAGAAGGTTTGTTGATCTCTCTCCGACCGATGGGCATTGCTAACATTTGTGCAGTATGAGGATCTTATTCAAGCCATGACCGACAAATTCGCCTCCGTCACTGACGAGTAAACAATTATGAGTATGAAAGGTAGCACACGAAGAGGGTGGAGGAAAGGGACGATGATGACTGCATTGCTTGCTTGGGTTTATCGCCGAGTATTATCAATGAATAGGTTGGTAGACGGAAAGAATGTAGTATATATTCTCTTGGGATGGGTTTCCTCAATGCATTCTTAAATCTCTATCCCCATGTCCACGTCTGGCTGGGTCAATTGTGATGTGAAGTCGAACCGCGACGCAGCTCAATGTACGTCTTCTTGACGACCCATCGGCGGAATAGAGTCGCAATCTAGACCCCGTCATTCAACGTATATAAATTATTCCATCTCTGTCAAACGTAAGCATCCATCCATCCCCACCTCACCTCCATCAAATTTCCACTCACCTCATCCCAAGGTCTACTCTTATCCACCAACCTCAAATCAGTCGCAAGTCTTATCACATGCTCCGGATCATGGTTAATAGTACTCGCATGAATCGTGTAAGGCGTATGCAACACCACATCTCCAGCTTCG
The DNA here is from genome assembly GCA_900073065.1 of Phialocephala subalpina. NCBI lineage: Eukaryota > Fungi > Ascomycota > Leotiomycetes > Helotiales > Mollisiaceae > Phialocephala > Phialocephala subalpina. The sequence goes on from FJOG01000064.1 coordinate 140,385, forward strand.
TATTCAGATACGAGCCAGCGGAGGTTGTGATCCTGACCGAATCCAGCGGGTCCATCGGCCAGGAGACCGGTGGACATCATGTTTTGGTTGAATGCATTTTTTGCTTCATCCTCACTCAACCCAGTCTCCCTCGCTCTGTCGAAGAATCCTTTTTCAAAATCCTTCCCTAGTGCAGCTCCTATTGTTGTCAATATTCGTCCGATGTTTGAGGAGAAGGAAGGGATGTGAGGAGGGAGAGAGGAGGGAAAAGAAAGGGACAGACCGTTCTCGAGATAAATCAGCCCACCCCCCTGCAAGCTCACATCACCCATAGGCACCCAAGCCGTGACGGATGTATCTTCTCCGTATCTGAGGAAGATCTGATCATAATGCACCCCAATAGCTTTCGTCCCAGGGACATTATTCCTCAGCAGTGTCCGACGGAAACCGAGCGTGTTGGCGTCTCCCCATGAGGTGAATTTCGAGATGAAAGAGTGGAGGGCGGGATGTTGGCAGAAGTTGGTGTACCACTTTGGGATGTTAATTTGGTTGATTTAGGTAGGGGAAGGAAAGGAAGGGGGGAGGTACGGGCTCGGCGTGCGCTTTGAGAGCGAGGTCTACGAATGTTGCGGCGTGTTCGCCTGGATGGCCGTTGCCGCCTACGGCACCTGCTCCTATGCCGGGATATTGAGCGATGTCTTTTGAAGTGTCGAAGATTCCTTCCACGGGTCTGGTTCCTGGTTTTAGGACTCCGGCTTTGTGCGAGAAGTTAGTATGTCTCTTCATCTCTATTCGGGGTGGTGCATGTCCCAGTGTTCTAAAAGAGAAAATTTACTTGAAGAGAGGTAGGAGAAGTATGCTTCTCTAGCTTTCAAGACATCGGCTCGTGGTAGGAGACCTTTGATGAAGAGGTATCCGTCTTCATTGTAGCGGGATCGAAGCTCCTCCACTGGAAGGGAGGGATCAGATGGACGGAGTCGTCCTGGGTTAGTGAGGGGGCCATCGTTTACGAAGAGCTTGGGGATTTCTTGGGCGTTGGTGGATGAGGTGGGGGGAGTCGTTATGTGTGGCATTTTCAAGTTTAATTACCGAAAGTTGTTGAACCGGAAAGCAAGTATGTCAACGATAAAATAGTTGAGAAGGAGTTTCTGTTAGCAGGTTTGTTTATATCTTTTGGCATGTTGCTATCTGCACATGCGCAGCTGAGCTGTTCTGGTACAGCAGCATCATGTACCCCACCAGTAGTGGCGTATCAAGATCCAGTTGAGAGGAGGGTGTCTAAGTATTGCGGGCACAATTTCCTACTTGGTGGCAAGAGAAGCAACTGCGTCCGTCTCGAGCTAATGCGGGGTATCGAAAAGTGGGGTGCAGGTGGCGGAGTTTCCATTTTGAGATCCCTGACTTCGTTCTTCTTTCCTTGTCAAGTCCAAGAATGGTAACAGAGCCCGCATACATTCGATCTCTCCATATCTTGGGTCGGGTGTCACTTCCTTGTTCAAAATTTCAAATGTCGAGTTGGTAGGTGATGGCATGGTCAGTGTTTCCCCACACATCCTAACGTATCGACGAATCATAGTAACGTTATTTCCATTCGACAGCATCTCTTGCAGAGAAAAGCACTATCGATGTGACAACAACCGACCAAAGTGTAGTCGTTGCTGTCGAGTCAAGCGTTCTTGTGTTCGAGAGCCGCAGCTAAAGTTCTTGTTTGACCAAAGCCTCCCCCGTTTCCAGACGAGTCAAACTTGGGTGGCATTGCCTAAAAGAGGTATATTTTCTTCCGGCTTAATGATAAGGCACCATAGCTGACTTACTGGCAGTGGACTTCTTCGATGAGACGGCCGAGATCATTGGAGACTCTCAACAGAATTCACCTTTGCGGAGCCAAGACGAGATCGAAGGATCGACCCATTTCAGTTCATCATATCTCATCTCACATTCAGACAATTTATTGCATGAAGATCAAGCTGCAGATACTCTTCGAGGAGATACTCAAGACACTGTTCCTACACCACCGTCAACGTCCGTTGATAGCTCTCTAAGACTGGGAAGTGACTCCTCTAAATCCAAGTTTCCCTCCGCCTGGCCACTTAGTACACCTCTAGAAGCACACTTACTTCGACATTGGGTCGAAAATGTCTCTGGATTTGTAAGTCCCTTCATGCTTTCGCATGCAAACCATGATCAGATAGCTAATTAGATTCAGTTTGACTTTCTTGATCCCGGACGACCGTTCGCCATTGAGGTCCCTCAAAGAGCAAGAGCCAACCGGACACTGGCAAATGCAGTATTTGCATTATCGGCAAGGCATCTCAGTGGCACCACAGTATTCGACCCCTTGGTTGCAGATCATCATCTCCAAGAATGCCTTCGGACGTTGATCCCTACTTTGGAGGATAGCGAGGCCGTCATGAACGATGACATTCTGGCAGCTCTTGTGATACTTCGAATGCTAGAGGAGATGGATGGTATGTGCACGCTTCAAAGCTATCAAAACATGCTCACCAGTCCCAGTGCCATTCGTCGGATCGGATCTGCAAAGACACCTCTTTGGTACCCAAGCTATCATCCGTGCTCAGCGAACCGACAGGGAGTCATCCAACCTCTGTCAAGCAGCTCGATGGTGTGCCTTCCGACAAGAAATATTCGGCTCGCTGAATGCTCAGCGGGCCTTTCAGCTCACCATGACACCAGCGGACATCAATTGGGCAACGACTACTGATGATGATGGTGCGTGGGCGTGTCGTGCTGTCCTTCACTGTAGGGATGCTATCCAGTTTTCCTTCGGTGGAGAGGGAATGCCCTCGAGGCATGCAGAACTCGTCGAAGACAACATCCGGTGGCGTACTAGCAGGCCAACTTCTTTCGATCCCTTCTATGTCTATCAGGGCCAGAAGGCGTTTCCGCATATCAGGATGCATATGGATTGGCATAGTGAGTTACGACTTCTGGATGGCTAGCCTCACTGACAATGGTTTGCAGCCATGGCATCTCAGTACAACATCCTTGCCCATATCTTACTCGCCATCCACGATCCAGGTATCCCTAAGTGTGGGCCTTCTTACAAGAAGGCTATTAGAGCAGTTGATGTAAAGATGCCTCCTTCTATATAAAGATTGTTCTTAACACATCATCAGCACCAAGTCAGAGAGGACGTCAGAGCACTCTGTGGTATTGGTCTCTCAAATCCGCAGACAGCATCAGCTATGCTGATAGCCTGCATGGCGATTTCTTTATGCAAGTCCATATCTCTGGCCTTTGAGTTTGCAAAACGCTGATTCATTTCTAGGCGGTGATCGGTTTACTGATTCCAAGGAGCAGAATAAGCTCGAAGACATCCTCGTCAAGACCGAGCAACTCCACGGATGGCCAACCAAGGTGATACAGCAGCAGCTTCGACTTTCTTGGCATTCTTGACTTCAATCCAGTCCCACGGATAGCTTCCTCATCGTCCAGGCATCCACCGTTCCCCAAAATGTGGGTGGGACCCAAGTCGTGGCAGATTCCCCAATTCAGTATCCTCGGCCAGCGGCTGCCTAAACCAGCTAGGTTACCACATTTTCGATTCCCACAAGGACCATATAGATTTAAATAAGGATTTACTTCACGCCGATAAAAATACAAATCAAAAATTGAAAAAATGCAGAGAAGATTAGCATGGTCCCTGCACTAAGGATGACACGCTATAGCATTAAAAGCTCGTCTTTTTGGCACTTTTTCCAAGCGAGCGATATTCTTGCTTCACTTCGATCCTGCCTTCATGTTTTCGTTTATTTTTTGCATTTAAATGAAAAGTTCTGTTTTCATCCAAAGTGTATTTTGTATCTTCCGAGCACTTATTTTGATGGCGGGTATAGACCCATCCTGTTTGAATTAGTGGTTATCACGTGCTCTCCCGTGATTCAGTTCCTTCCGGTTTTCGTAGATACCTATAGAAGCTTGGTTCTACTTTTCTCGCTGATTGTCTCGCGCAAGGTGCTTTCAAGTTCAGGTTCAAATCCAATCAATTTTTCTTTTATCCAAGTAATCCTTCCGCAAGGATACGTATTCAAGCCTGCGTCAACCATGGCTATCGTTCATTTAGCATGCACAATTTTATGTTGCAGGTCTATTGAAAGTCTCCATCGAATCATAAAATGCCTCATTGCGAGATGTCTCTATATTACAATAGTACTTTCTTTTTTTCCGCCCCTGAGGGAAGTCGAGAGATGGTGGCACCTTTGAAGTAAGAGTCAAGTCTGCTTCTCACTGCAGAAGAGTTCGAGTTCGCGCTTTGCATTTCATAGTACAAATATCTTATTTCTCCCTTTCAGGCCGCGATAAATATTCATAATTAACTCGATTTTTCGTTGATTTAACAATTTTGATTGTAGTAAAATAATGCGGGGCGTGTCCGGAAGGGAAAGTTTGAGACCTCGCTTAGCATATCAGACTCAGAATCTTCCTAGGGCTTCACCTAATAGTTGTCCAGAAAGCGCATTTCATTAGATATGATGCACTCAGTCCCTACATCTTATCAGCATCTCTGCATCAAGCACTCACTCACTTCCTCGAATCATCTCGCTATGAAGTTCCACACTATCATTACTACTACCTTTACGCTGCTCAACTTAGCTGATGCAGTTAAGAAACAATATTCATCTGCCAAAAATAACCTGATGCGATGTTTCACTGCTTCTCCAGTTCTTGCAAGTCAGTACTGCGGTACCTACCGGAGCTGTTGTGGAATGTGGATCTTGTCTAATAATCAGGCAATGGAGATTCACGATGCTCAGAGACTTTGTGTTGCGGCAAAGATCACGTCCGTTTGGTAATGTTTTTTCGTATGAACTTGCAATTCGAGGGTCCCCAACATCCTTCCCAGAACATGTCCCAGGCTGGAAAATGAAAGTCAAACCAAAGTCCGTTGACGCCCAAACAACTACATCCTCGAGGCTCGCCAACCAGCCAATAGTGCTTTTTTGAGGGTTTCCTCAATCACTAGGCACTAGCTAAGAGCAGAAGAAAATAACAGGTCATGACTATCGAGTTCGAGAACTTAACACAAGTATTCGGATTCTTGCAATAAATTCTCCAAGTAATTCTTCCACTCTACAGCCCACGAATGCGTGCCATGACCTTTGGTAGTGTCACTGATAGGAAGTACCACCGCACGACCGTGTGGCACATGCTTGACTTCACTTTCAAGAATGCCCAATTCAGGTGGATTGACCTGGTCATCGGCCGAGTTCACTGCCATTAAGGGTGCTTTAGTTTGCCCCAGCTTTGCTTGAGGATTGTAGTCGTACGAGGCATCAACCTGATACAGGAGATCGTTTGCATCCGACCCGCTCAGGCCAGTAGCCATGCGCTTGTCAAGAAAGGCGTCTGCGCTCTCCCGATCCGGCGCTTCTTTCTGCCATTGTAAGGGGATAGATGACATGAAAGTGAGCACGTAAAGAGCAGTGGCCAGTCCCCGTGGTTGTTTTGTACCATACTCGCCTCTGTTCTAGTCCGGATCAGTTTTGATCGAGTCGATGATCATCTTGCGGAACATGCGATTGCGGCCGGAGATCTGTATTGGTAACGAGGCTAAGGGCATCAGCGCATCCATGAAATCAGGATACGTTTCTCCCCAGACCCACGTGTGCATCCCTCCCATCGATGTGCCCATTACAAGACGGAGATGGTCGACTTCGAGCTCCTTGGTGAGCAAGTTGTAGTCAGCCAACACCATGTCAGAATAACCATAGCGAGGAAATTTGGCATGCAACCCGTCACTGGGCTTGCTCGATTTCCCGTGGCCAATTGCGTCGGGCAAGATGATGTAGTAATTCGTGATATCGAGCAGATGACCAGGGAGGAATAATTCGCCAGTGAAGTTTTCAGTGAGAAATTGCGCGCCAGAACCCCCAGTACCGTGCATGATGAGTACCGCATTCGTGGCATGGCCTTTTTCATTCTTCTTCAACGTTCCAAGCGTACGATAGTGCAGCCTAAGCTCTGGAAGTGAGCCGCCATCAGCGAACTTGAAGTTGAAGCTCGCAAAAGTACCCTCTGTCGGCGTTGGCCATATCGCGGAATCAGCTGCGAGCATCACGAACAGTAGATTTTTGTGAGAAGGGAAAGCGCGACCAATCTCCGTATATGATATATCAGCAAGTGCGGAGGAGACACGGCGATCAACTTTGGTCTATTATTGTATAAGCTGAGGACGATGCAAGGAACAAACTCGATCCTCCTGTCCATTATCACAGTTTTATTAGGTATCTGTTTAAAAGTGTGGCACGGTGATTGACAAGGGCGGCTTCCCCCACTTTGAAGCAGTTGGGCAGCATCCTTCTACCCCTCGTTCCCAAGGAAGCACGTCTGCACCATATCCCACTTCTGAGATGCCGAGATCCGGGAATTGTGATACTATAGACAAACTTCTGTAATACGTTAATAGCAAAACCGGAGTAGGGTTCCCGCAAGCTTGATTTGATGTGCTTCTCTTGTGTAATAGTTCTCATCAAACTACCCAGCATGTCAGACCAGAACAACATTATCCTCAATGGTCTCCACTCTGCGGATTTCTCACCAATGTCTTCCTATCGTCTCAATCAAGGTAATGATCAGGACGATATCTCATTGGTGGCTAATACCATCCCTTGCAACATCGAAGTTAGGCATCTTGGATATTGTCTTACCAGATATAACGTACATACAGTCACGGGTTTTAAGTCTGTGCGTTTTTTGGTTAAAATCGCGAAAATTCGCGCGTTCCTTTATCACTCCTTCCTCTTTAAACTACTATTATGCCACTATAACGCACTCCTTTGCGCTAAACCGATGGCAATCGGCGCCCTCGAGGTTACGAACTAACTCCTTATAAAAGGGGAAGAATCGAGGGCGTTGCTTTGGCCGGCATGTCTCAAGCTAAAATCGCTAACGTGATAAAACGCGGCGAGAGCATTATACGCGGTATACTTGCACTCGAAATATTAAGAACTAATAGCGCTTTTTTACCTCGAAAAGGCCGTCTTCTAATTTACAACAAACGAGACTAGCGAATAATGCTGCGAGACCTCCGAAAATACCCCAAAAAAACTTTTTAGTATTATCGAGAAAATATAAGCCTTATAATAAGTAATACTTACATTAAGAACTTAGTATATCGCTATAGGCTTAAATATTAGCGTACTAAAAAGAGGTTTAAATTAATAGTAGTTATAGCTATTAATAGGCTTTTTTAGTGCCGAGTTAAAGAGTATTAGACCGTTAATAAATAGCGTTAATATATATAAAGTAATAAGTATTTTATAGAGCGGGGTAAAAGTATAAAGTAAGAATGGGTATAAGAGACTTTAGCCGATAAATAGAAGCCGTAAATAATTATAATATATAAAAATAGAAAGTAGATAAGAGTAATAGTTTGGGTAGCTTTTTAAGGCAATAGAAAGAAATATCCTTTATTTATTTTGGAGTGTAATTTCGAGTTTAAGAAGTATAAATATATTGCCGATTTATATATCTAAGTATTAGAATATTAATTCCTCGAGTATTATTACGATAAGCTTATTTTCATGTAAAATAACGCCCTTATTTATATTGCTAAAAAAATTAAAAAATAATTTGAGGAAAATAATATAAATACGATTAATTAGCCTTTTTACTCCCCGGATTTTAACTCTATTAAATATACTTAGTGGGAACTCAAAAAACGAGTCCAAAAAATATTCTTTGAAATTATAAATATTAAAGGGGAATTAAAAGAGGATAAGAAAGCTTTAGAAAAAACTTTAAAAGTTATTAATTTATTATTCTTAAATTTTTTTTAGAGTTTTTAGTAAAGAATATACCTAATAAAATTAAGGTTTATATTAAGGCAAAGGGCTAGCATACGAAGTACTAGGGTAATTAGGGTGGATTTTGTTTTAAGGAGAAAATATAATTATTATTTCTTATTAATTTATTTTAAAAATCAAAAGGATAATTATTAAAATAATTATTTTGTATAATAATAAATCGAATAGATTTCTTTGATATTTTCTGGTTAAAATTTCAATCGTATAAACTTATTATCTAGTACTATAATAGAACTCTGGGTATAATAGTAATCACGTGCTCACGTGCGGCACTAGGCTGGATTAGGCGAACGCGAGAATCAAGAGTTTAATTTTTAGTTTTTACGTTTTACTTTTTCTTTTATATATAATAATCAAAATTACGTATACTAAAATTAAAATTCTTATATATATTTAATTTATTTATAAATAAATATTTTTAATAATATTAATACTAATTAATAATTATTTATTGGATTATAAAATAATTAAAATTCTTTAAAAGAAAACTATTATAAAAGATCGTTATCCTTTGTAGAATGCGCTAAAGAAGACTTACGTTACGCTTTTAAATATTATCGGA
>FJOG01000064.1:149322-176786 GCA_900073065.1 Phialocephala subalpina
GAAGCCGGGGATAGCGCATAGACCCTTGCCACGTGATGGCGCTAAGGTATCCACGACTACTTCTTAGCTTAAACGCGCTCGCCCTGCACATAAACCCATCTGCCACTCTACTATCCTACTCTCTCCTACGATATTCAGTACGTTCTTACCTTTAGCATCTTGCAACGAAATTGGCACACTTGGTAGCATCAAAGACGACCTTCCGGAGTATTCCTCATGGCTCCATGCAACACGAACCAAGGGCCGTATCTTCTGTCTTCCATGCTTCCATCCTCTGAGGATACGTACTTCAAAGACACGGCGTTCTTCGCCTGTGGAAATATATCTTTACCCACCCCTGCCGATGTTCGCCGAGCTGCAGGACCCACAACGACTTTGTACAAACCAGCTCCTGTCGTGTTTGCTTCTTTGAATCTCATAGTCAAATACGGCCCAACAATAACAGTCACTGAGGGACAGTGTCTATGGGCGATTCGACACTTGCTTCCCAGTGTGCCCGTTCCAGAAGTATACGGTTGGTGTCGGGAGCAGGGGGAGACGTTTATCTACATGCAACTGGTCGAGGGAATCACCTTAGAACAAGCCTGGCCAAATTTCGACATAGAAGATAAATACGAGATTTGCAAGCAGTTGCAACGGATTCTCGAGAATCTGCGCCAGCTCAAACAAGATCCAAGTTCCCCATTCGTCGGTACGTTGAACTAAAATCTCCAATAGGAAGAGACTCATCGCATCTGTAGGAGACATTAACCAAGAGCGTTTACATGATGTCGTGTTCCAAATCAGCAAATCATCTGGCCCTTTTACAACTGTTGCAGCGTTTAATGATTGGCTTGCGACGCTTAGGAGTGGTGCACCTCCGGGTCTCAATGTAGACTATGGTCCTTGGCGTTCTGGATTACTTGATGACATTCCCATTGTCTTCACCCATGCTGATTTGCATCGTAGCAACATCATGGTATCCCAAGACGCAAACGGAGTACCCCGCATTACGGCGATTATCGATTGGCATCAATCAGGATGGTATCCAGCTTCATGGGAGTTTTACAAAACACGTCTCACGTGTAAAGCAAAGGATCAATGGGAACTTGAATTCATACTAGAGTTTCTGCAGGCTTACCGGGGATACATCGCTTGGGAATATTTTCTACAAGGGGTTGCTCTTTAGGGCGGTACGACTATTACTCTGCATAAACTTGCAGAGAGAGAAGTGTCAGGCGCGAAGAAGTTTGAGGCACGTGCGAGGGCGAGGTCAATTGGCTCTATCAGAACAAGACGAGGCCAAGACTGAATGTATGGTAGAAGCATGCATTCTTGAGATGAAGCCTGTCCCGCTATAATGGCAGGAAGCTAGTGCTAGTGTCTATATGTGATAGTCTGCCTTAATGTAGGCCTTTCCCTAACAGCTTCGCTCACTAACACGTTGCTACTCCATTGTGAAGCTGTGTGAGGGAATGAAGAAAGTGACGTTTGTGAAAGGTAGTGGCCCACATTTGGAGGAAAGGTAAATAAAAGGAGGGGTTTTCTTAGAATCCCTTCCACACTTGTAGACAATTTATCTGTTTATCTGGACTCGCTGACCTCGTCGCCCATCCACCCCTGACAAGCTGTCCTCGCACCTTCGTCAATCTTATTCACAAAAATATTTAGGGCTATGGATTAGTTGATACAGAATTTAGCAGAGTATTTCGAATCATGGATACTTAGTATTGATGTCGAGGAATGTTGAATTGGAGATGTATTATATCCAATCCACATCAAGTATTTTCCACATCAAGTATTTTCCACATCAAGTATTTTCCACATCAAGTATTTTCCACATCAAGTATTTTCCACAGCGCGCATCCTCCAGATCTAGCACCTCCAAATCAACATATCGAGCGTCAACTACATCAAGCACCATCAAAGCACCCACCCTCCACATCAACACCCTTCAGATCCGATCCCTCCAAGGTCCAACACCCTCTAGAATCCAGTCTTTTCCAATATCCAACATCCTCAAACAACATCAACCTCTCCCATCATTATGGCCCCCGAATCATTGAGCCAAGTCGCAGTTCCAAAAGATGTCCATAAGAAAAGTAAGATCCATGTCCCGCCGTGCACCGAGCAAACCTTTATCACCGCATTGCTTCCAAAGCACGATCAGCCCAAGTGAATATATTTAGTGAGCGCTCTGCTCTATTGTCCTTTGCTCCTCCTGTTCCTGTTCGGCAAGCCTTTTATCAATTATCTGGGCCCTTTGTATGTATTGACAGCCACTACGATAGCTCCAAATCTCCACGGAAGAGTATGCAAGACATAACGTATAAAAGCACATATTGTAAAGGGAATTTCTAGCTTGAAATTTGCCAAGCGGGGTCTCACATCTTCACTTTGGAAAACGCCTCGTAACGCCTCCTAGATTTGTTTTCTTGACCTTCACTCCTTCTCATTGTGAGATAATACATTTATCCACAACACGATGGAGAGAAGAACCTACTGTATTCCCAGTACGAGAGACCGGAAATTTGAATATCCTACTCGTTTATACTTAAAACACGAAGAATTACTGAGAAGCATCACGATCTCTCGACATTATTCTAGCGTTGAAAAATGAAAGTAGGAAAAAAACTGAATGAAATCTCGCAATAAGACATTTCTGAAGCCAGGACGGATAGATGCTTTTGATAGCCGTAGACTTGCAACAGAAAATCATAACTGAGAAACGAAAGACTGCCATGGCTGATTTGAATGTGTATCGAGGCTGGTGGAGTCACTTGACTGGGAGTTGCAGAGAGTGACAGCATACGAAATTTCATTAGAGGTTGAACCCGAAACGACCTTGAACAGAAATTTCAACGAGAAAATTACGAAACTCCTAAGGCTACGAAATTACGAAAAGCTCCCACCTCTCCTCCCGGCGCAACATCACGAAGGCAGCACGTGATTCCTTGCCAACTCGAGGGCGCAGAGAAACCGTGTATTATCATTCATACCAATCTATGTCCTACCCAGGAAATATGAATTTGAAGTAAGAATGTAATGCGCATTTCCATCCCCATGCAGACCCGAGGAAACTCTATTAAATGTTCGCGAAAGGAAAGTCGTCTCTGATTATATGCGCCATTCAAATTTTGAGACTTCGCAGTCAGCCGCCTTTGTACCGTGTACCGTACCATGCCGAACTCCAAAGCAATCGAAAAGCGTACTCCCCATCATACTCATTATTGCAAATTCAGTTCGTTTCTTCGTAACCTTCCTCCATCCCTCTCTGCCTCCCTTTTCGCCACCTTCCCCTTTTGCTTCCACCTATGCTCGTAACGTAATGGTGCAGAGGTTGGACTGTTTATTGGACACTAACCAGCTTTCCACCCTTCCTCTTAACATCCACCATTCCCTCAACCCAAACACCCACCTCCTCCAACGCCCGTCTAGGATCCTTCTTCCTCTTCAACAGGAAGCCTTGGATCTCTGCTGGAGAGAACATATCGTTTGGAATCTGGTGTGCGAATTTTTGGGCGATTTCGTGGAGTTCGGATTCGGAGATGTCAGCTTGGGTGGTAGGTTTCTCGATGCTTGTCTTTGCGTGGCCGTTCGTAACCATTTTACCGTTTTCTTCCGGTGTGACAGAGGTAGCAGTGATAGGGGTATCTGGTGGTGTGAGTGTATATGCTTTCCCGTTTGAAATAGCGAGTCCGTTGGAGAGGGGTTTCTTCTCATCTTCGACAATTGTGGGCAGGGCTTTGGTGGAGGATTGAGGAGAAGATAAGATGAGCTTGGTGCGAGGAAGGTCGTTGGAGTACATTCGTTCGAAGAGTTCTTTGATTTGGGTTTGCGTGGCGTTTGAGAAGGCTACTTGGTGGTCGACTCTACCTGGGCGAATGAGTGCGTCGTCGAGCTTTTCGGGGTGGTTGGTTGTCATTACTAGGACGCGGCCTTCGTGAGAAGCGACTCCTGATGGGATGTTAGCGGTCAAAATTCAAGAGCAGAATTGGAAGTGAAGGTTTGAGTGATGAATATGAAAGGAATGAGACTTACCATCGATGATATTGAGAAGACCAGATAGAGAGATACCCTTCTTCTTTTCCTCCTCGGACAGTTGGTTCGCCTTCTTCAGAGCTTTGGTGAGGTTGGCGACATTGAAATCCGTGCTTCCTTGTTCCCCTTCGGCCGGGGCATTCTTCTCGTCCGAATCGCTTGGCTCACGGATCAAACCAGCTGTGTCGATATCCTCCAACAACACGATGCACCTGGCAGGGAGGTTCGTGAACAGCATTCCAAGCTCTTCTTCGGTCAAGGTAGGCTCTAGCAAGCTCACAACGTGGATATCCAGCCCAAAAACTCCAGCCAGTGCGAAGGTCAAACTTGTCTTTCCAGTACCAGGCGGACCGTAGAACAGATATCCTCTACGATATGGAATACCTCGGTTCGCATACCATCTCGCAGTTGCAGGGTTGAGGTATTCATTAATGTCTGACAAGACATCTAATTTTCTCTCCTCGTCCAAAACGACAGTCTTCATAGGTCGGCACGGACGTTCGGCAATCTTAACCCAGCTACCACGTCCACCAAACCTCCGCATATCCTTCGGTGCCGGACGCTTAATGACAGTCTTGGCATTATGGCCTAAGTGGTAGTGGGCTTTAGCATGCTGAATTAACTTTTTGATGGGCTCTGTGGTCCTTCCGAAGCAGGATAGCGTTAGCAATTCCTTATCTTTGAAGGCGGCGGCCCCTCCACCGAGTTCATCGAACATAGCAACCTCCTTTCTCCGGAGTTGGAAATATGTGCCTTTGTGCCAGAAGTTGTGACTACCGATGGCTGGAGTGAAGCGAGGTTGGGATTTTGCTTCCTGGTTGGAGAAATTGAGCCATTTGATATTGCCTTCGGCATCCACAGTGGTTTCTGGGGTCTCAGTTTCCTCACTGTCAAGTTCCCAGGCTGATTTGGAAGGAGTCTCGGCCATCAAACGTCGACTGGAGTTGATTTTGTACTGATGGGCCAGAAACGCAATGAGATGTCCATGGATCTCGTCTGTGCTGCTTACAGTGATCTCTGCCATGTAGTTGGCGCTGACCAAGGAGTGTACAATGCCCCATGTTGAGCGGAAGATCCTGGCACTGAGCCAACAGACGACACCAAAGGTAACCAGAACGGTGACATCAAAGCCAAAGCTGTAAAGCAAGAATTTGTGGATTGGTCCGTAGCCTGGGACAAATGTTTCCAGAAGAGTGGTAGGAGAGATGGCAGTTGGTCCACTGGTTCCATTTTCTGGGTTCGCTCCTGGAAACGCTGTCTCCAGGAGCTGGTTGATAGCTGCCTTTTGCCTCATGATTCTCGAGCCTATGAGAGGCAGAACGTATGTTGGTGTGGTTGCACGTGGCCGGTGGTCACTGGCTCGTCCGTTCAGACTCAGTAACTGTCGAGATAGTGTCGAAGTTCTCTGGAATGATGTCCAAAGTCTCTATTCTTCGACAGGTAGTAGCGGTCAGAGGCGTTTGAAAAAATATTTGCAAAAATAAGAAATGCAAAGGGCTTTTTATGGAAGGTTGTTGGCACCGCTCGTTCTCCCTAGTCGTCATGTACGAAGGCACTCGCCACAGACGAATCAACTGTGGCTGTCCAATCTAGTACTCTGTGCTTCCATGAAGCAGGGATGTGAGTCAGTTGAAAATCGGTGAATATGACAGAATGTCACCGTTCAAAGAGATAAAAGAAAGACGGTGCCTCGCATCTGGATCTTGCAGGCCAAGAACTGCCAGGCACCAGCACTCCGCCCAATGAATGCACTCAAGCAAAGCATTGTTAGAGCCCTCTCTAGCTGTGGCGAAGAGCGGAGGCAGCGCACAGCCACGCGTCCGGCAGAAACAGTCATCGTGCCAGTCGATATTAGAGACCTCCAGGAGGGAGTTGGATGGATAGAATACGGATTCGGAATGCAGGGTTCGATGTGCAAGAGGGTGTAGGACATGTAGCACAGAAAATCAATGTGAGAGAAAGTTGTTGGATGTGGGAAAAGGAAGGAGGAAGATAAAAGAGAGTCCAGGATTTTGGAGCCTGGGGATGAGCACAGATGTGGCTGCCCACATGGAATGCTCGTCAAGCCAACCATGCGCGCATCCGAAGAGGAGCGATTGAAGCATCGCATCAAATCATCTCTCTGCATTCTTGACTCGCGGAGTACCAAGGGTAGTAATTCAGGATTCTCTGGCCGTGTTACTGGGATTTTGACAGCTTCACATGATTGTTTTTCACCCAGTCTCCAGGCTTCGTCTCTGCCCTTGACAACATTCGGCGCTTGCTTGCAGAACATCCTCAGCCCTACCACCTATCTGCAGCCTCGTGTACACCTCGACGACAGGTCAATTTGTGTTGGAACCTAATTCCGTCCAGATACTTTATTGCATTCTTCAGCAAACTCCGCAGCACGCAGCAGCATATTGACCAACTTGCAGCCAATACGGAGAAGCACGACAATATTTCAACCCACGACCGACACTCCGACCAGATAACACACATTGCATCTGCGAGTCCTCCTATCGAATCCTCGACCACAGCATTTCATCCGAAAATACCAGCGCTTGAAAACCGTGTATAACCCGCGACAAAGAGAATACAGTCTGCCCTACCAATAAGGCGTTGCGGCGATACCGAAGCTGGGGAGCAAACCTTCGAACAGGACGAAGAAAATAAGACGGGCCGCATATGGGGACACACATTTGGCGGGGCTGAAGATACTCTCGGACGAGGCTCCTGTGCTCTCGCGGTCTCTGCGAGCTAAGCTACTCCAAGAAACGTTCTCGTCTGTGTCAAGGAACCCAAGTCCTCCTTGGCTGAATACCCCGGATTTGTACCAGCACGAGGCAATTGTACAACAATCGATCCGCAGCCCAACTGCTATTTAGGGCGAATATTACCCCGGATCTACACAGACATCGAGGCTCTTGTGATCAAGCGCTGTACCGACTTTCGAGTCTACCCTAGTCTCCCAAACCGGCTGGGACTCTGCCTCGTCTGCCCAACTTTCCACAAGGCTACACCGAGGCCTCCTGGAGCTACCTGTCATTCTGCAGTGAGCCGCAAGCAGGATTCTCTAACCGCTGCCCAAGATGATGTCCTCGACCAACGAAGAGGATCCCTTCCTCCAAGTCCAAGCGTATGTTTGCTTCCTTCTCATGCTACCCCCCTTCTTCCTCTACCCCAAATCCATTGGCACCTACTTCCTTTGAATGCTCCCCCAACCTATCAACAGAACTGAGCTAACACCCAACCACAGCGACGTCCTCTCAGCTCTCTCCCACACCCGCCCCCTCTTCACCTCCTACCTCCGCATCCGCTCCCTCTCCACCCTCCCAAACAGCCCCGAACTCCTCTCCGCCCGCGCCGAACTAGAAACATCCCTTTCCTCCCTCGCAGAAGATCTAGCAGACCTAATCGAGTCCGTGAAAGCCGTCCAATCCGACCCCTATAAATTCGGTCTCGAGATAGATGAGGTAGCCCGCCGGGCTCGCCTCGTCGACGAGGTAGGAGGAGAGGTTGAGGATATGCGTGAAGAGCTCGAAAAGTCTATCCAAAACACAAATACCAATGCCCAAAACGGCAACGGAAACGGCAAAGGAATAGATGACGGAAATAGGTTTGGCGACGATGAAAGGGACAGAGACTACAACGCAGAATTCGAGCACGAACAACAACTAACAATGATGCGAGACCAAGACCGAGACCTCGACTCCGTATTCCACACCGTAGGCAACCTCCGCCAACAAGCCGACACCATGGGTCGAGAACTAGAAGAACAAGCCGAGATGCTTGAAACGGCTGATAATCTAGCGGATAGGGTGGGAGGACGGTTACAGACGGGGATGAAGAGGATGAATGAGGTAATTAGGAGGAATGAGGATGGGTTGAGTAGTTGTTGTATTGGGGTCCTTATTTTTGTGTTGATTTTGTTGTTGGTTTTGGTGTTGATTTTATAACGCCGGTCAGGGAAGGGAATCAAGGAATATGGAGGCATTGCAAGGTGTTCTTGGATTTCGGGATGGGGGCATGGCGTTTGGGAGATATGGTCCGTAGATATGGAGGAGAGATAGATGTGGTCATAGAAACATGATCCTACAATAATATCGACAGATGCTCGAAAAGCAAAGTCATAGATCACTTCACACTTCAAAGACCGAGAGACATTTCACCATACTGTGCACTTTAGATGAGAGGAAAGTAGAAGTCCAGTGCATTGTCATCACAATTCATTACCTAGCGTTCCAAGTCTGAACGCCTCAATTCCTTTTAGCCTCCATATTTACGTTTCAAAGGAGAACAGAACAGCCTAAGCCATCCATGAAAGAACCCGTGTCGTCTAAAGAAGAATTCGAGATGATGTACCTTGTTCTCTTTCTCTCCCACCACACACCCCCGCCCTGGCAAGCAATCCCTCGCCCTCGGAAAAAGAAGAGAGCCTACCACCTAGGCCCTCGAATGAAACGCTCGCAACGGTATGCTTGTTGTGCATCATACATGAAAAATACGGTACCTATAACAGGTGCAAAGAAGATCCATACATCCAGAACCTCCTCAACGATAGTTGGAGGCCGTCACCACGGCCACGACCCTCGAGATCTGATCCGACCCATGCCAACGCCTTAAGACTCAAGAGAGGTAACTTGCTTGCTCATCCGTCACGTTCGGAACCAGTTGATAGCTGTCTCCAGACGACGAGACCATCCCTCCGACGACAGCTTTGGTAGAGCTACCGCTGGCAGACCGATGACTTCGAAGACTCGTATCGCTCCCAGGTTTCGATATAGTTTTCTGAAAGGACACCCGTCAATAGACCGCTTCAACTAACACCGAGTGACGCAACGCACGCAAGACAAGATGATGCTGATGATGAGGAGAAGAAAAAGAGTAGGTATGTGTGCGCGAGCCAACACTTCTATCCCGTGACAAACTTCCACGCATAGGGTAAAGCATCCTAAAACGCAGAATAAAGCGGCATAGTACTAAGACAATCATCGCTGGCTTCTGGAGGAGCCTACCGAATTTTGTCGATCGTGAGTTGGTCTTCTCTCTCTCCGATCTCCATCCTGAAGTTTTAATGAATCCAGCCTCTTCTGATTGTCTTCGGTGATTGGGTCGAGCTCGTCAACCTTTTTCGACCGGGAGGATGATATGCTTGTCGCAGCAGGTCGGACGGCGCCGTTGGTCTTGCCTCGTTTTGCTTGCTCTTCTAATGCCTTCCATTTGTTTGCTCTTGCTGTTTCTCTGGCTTCGGCATTGTTCTGATGCTCGGTATAGTCGTGAGAGCAGTCGTCGAAGAGTTGAGGGTTGATCTCCATGAAGAGTTTCATGGCATTATAGACCATTCCGTGGATTGTCCTTCACAGAGTCAGTAACTCACAGTGTGGAAGGAATGTTGGGGACCTACCTGTTCCAGTGACCTTTCGAGTTCTCATATAAAGGAGCAAACATAATTGGGAGAATGATCTCGACGTTGTCGCTGACAAGGTTGCAGAAATACTCGTTGTTCCAGAAGTAGAGGGCCCGTTCTGCGACCTGGAAGTGGGGACTGGCGACTGACTTGGCGAGTTGATGGAAAAGGGGTTCTTGGACCTTGGCAAACTCTGCAGGATCCATGACTTCAAAGATGTCTTCCACTTCATTCAGGAACATCACCTCTTTCGTGCTGTTGGTCTTCGGCCAGTATCGAAGTAGCCCGAGGACAACCTAACTCGTCAGCGGAATCTTTGTCTTTGTGCCGAGATACATACCTCTTCCGTCAGTGCTGCATCCTTCTCAAGAAACTGAACAATACAATAGGCTAGTTGTGGATGATACATGCTGAGACTCTTCACTTTGTGAAGTGGGAGTAATGATCTTGTGAGGAACAGTTTATGTTCCTCCTTCAGAGGTAGCGCAAAGCCGTTGATGATGGAACCAAGGATTTCCAGTAATTCCGCAATGCCATTGAATCGTTCTGTCTCGTAAACGAATTGGAAAAAGACATTGTTGATAGATCGTCGGATGTATGACCGGAGGTTGAGGAATTTGCCATATATTCGGTGCAAGGTCGTCTTCAGGAAATCTCTCTCTCTTGGATCTTCGGAGTCGAACAACTCGAGAAGCTGGAGCACAAAGCTATGATCTATATAGGCCTTCGCGATGTTGGTATTGAAGTCCTGACTTTCGATGAACCTTAGGAAGAATTCGTACACCACTTGGATATGTGGCCAGGCGACTTCCAGAACTGGTTCGTCTTCTTCCGGGTCGAAAGCTTCTCCTTGAGGATTCATTGGCGGCGGAATTGGTCGAAAGAGATTCTTGCTGAACATGTCTACCACCCGTGGGTACATTGCTTCCGTGATGACTTGTCTGTTGTTCGCCACGTAATCTAGCAACTCATGCAGCGCCAATCTCTTAATCTCCTTCGACTTCATATCCCCACTGGCATCATTGAAATCGAATATCACATTGCACTGATCGATTTTCTGCATGAACAGGTCTTGTCTGCGATTGGGAGGAACTTCGTGGAAACCAGGAAGCTTCTCTAGCTCTCTTTGTGGGGAAATGTCGAATCGGGAGGAATGCTGTCTCTTCGGAGTTCTGATGCCCTCTGGGACATCTTTCGGGGTTGTCTGCAGGCGATCAAACATCAAGGACTTCTGGCCGGCCTTGGGAGGAGCAAGGTCGTGGGGCATTGTTTCGGCAGAGCCTGGAGGAGGAATGTGCTAGGAGGTGGAGGATTAGCCTTACATTCTAGATGCGGGGATGTGGGCACATAAGCTTACCGGCGCGCTGGGACTAATAATGACACTCGGGGGCAGCTGCCCATGGCGGTTGGGGGTTCCAGGCCCACCGGCTGGTGGACCACCACTCATACCGTTGAATCGGTCCTGCCCGCCAATATGTCCTGGGTTGAGTGAATTGATAGAACCGGACTGAGGCTGGAGAGCTGGACTTGAAGTATTTGCATTCGAAGCACCGCCGTCGTTGGGAGGGAGTGGTTTATTCCGAGGATCATTGAGCGTTGTAGTGGATGAAGATGGGGTCGTTATTGGGGATTGTGCGGCTTCTCTCGCGGAATTTGACTGTGACGGCGACGAAGTTCCATCCTTAGATTCCCCCTTGTTCTTAGATTTTGAAGATTTGTTTGGGTCTTTGGCGCGCGAGAGCTGATCATGCTGAACGAGTTAGCAAATGTTATACGTATATCTGAGTTGCAAGAGGCATTCCTTGCATAACTAGTTCTCGGGATGACTTACAACTCTTTGCCTGAAGCCTTTCATCTTGAATAGCTGTCAAGCTTATGTCTCAGGTTTCCCGTCTGCGGGACAATGTCTCACTGCGGAGAAGCCACGCTTCAAGTGAATTCGAAGCTTGCGAGTCCGATGTACTCCAGCCTGCCTTTCGTCCTAGGAGAGCGGAGAGGGCTTCTTCGGCGTTAATGGCACAAATTTGTCTGATGTCGTGCTAAATTTCAAAAGACCCTCGTGGCAATATTCGTATGTGTCCACTCGCGCAATGGTGACGCTGTGAATGGAAGCACTTTCGAAAAGAAAGTGATGCTACACAGAGTGGCCGAGCGTGTGGGTCCGCAAAGGAGTCGCCGTTTGCTAATCTCTCGAGTTCAGGGCAAGCAGCCTTGTACAAGTGCTAGCTGCCAAAGTCGTAAAGGTGCGCGTCGTGAATATGAATCATGCGAAGAGGATAATATCGACGTGTTACGTACTATTGTAGAGTTGACGTTGTGGATTTTCGCGCCTCGAGCTTCGTGGTCTGCATGATGGCAGTGCAGTCAGTGAAATGTCCCGCCAAAGCCAACGGCCCAAACCTCAACATCAGAGGAGTCAACGACTCACAAACAATTGCCAGGTATGCCAGACTGTCTTCCAAGTATATCCGAGCTATGGCGATCAACAAGCAGCCTGCTCTGTTGATGGGTCGTGCAATGCGGGCGGTGAATCGAGTGCTATCCTTCCGCGTCTCCTTTGGATGCGGTTGAAGTTGACAAAAGAAAGCCCACGCGTCCGGCGCAACCCAAGCTTCAAGAGCCAGAGAGGAGAAAGTCTGCGAAAAGATTCGACGATAGTTGAGTGCTCAATGGACGTCTTCCAACTCTGTTCACATAGGAGCTGGGCTGGGCAATTCGGTTCCCCTCCACGATCGTTGCGCCTAAAATTGGCGCTAGCACGGGCACTTTGTGGAAGCTTGACCTGATTGGGCGTCGAGGAGCTCTACATCATTTTAGCAGCTTGAGAATACAAATACAACACAATCCTAGACCTGTCGAAATCTGGATTCACAATATCAACTGCCTTCATGTATTTCCACACTTACTGTTGATGCAACTTGTGCGCGATTCTCTGGGAAAGCAAAATCCTGCTTTGACCATGGACGAAGGCGCGGCTCCCGTCTTCAAGGTCCCGGAGAGGGAGATCATTGCAGTTGAGCATCCTATGATCGTACAGAATATTGACAATGGGATTAAAACATTTGGGAACAATCACCCATTCCAAAGAGTAAGTCTATCCCGTCCACTTTACATAGATCTTGCAGCTATTCTCCACATTCAAGTCTCGTGACTTGCGCCTGAGCAGCATGCTAATTACTTGTAGATTGTTGAGTCTTCTGATGCACAAGACATAGTACCTCTCTATCTTCGATACGATGACCCCATGGTAGTTCCAATCTATTCACATAATAGTGCAACAAACAACCTTCTCTTGAAGATCACAGTACCTAAGCGCATAGGGAAGAAACGCAAGAGAGGAACTCAAGAACCAAGCACTGGTGAAGATGGATGGATACGTTTGGCGGATGATGATCGTGACCCTTACCACGTACAGTCCCATTCAAGGATGGACAAGCCCGCCAGCTTGTTGCGCAAGCTCCGTGATAACAAAGGGAAATACGCTGTCGAAGTAGCTGGAGAAGTCACACAGAGTCACAGATATCGAGGTAAGTTGCTCGCAATCTTTACAGATAAGATGCTGATCTAGCCAAGGTATCTCTGATTTCCATCATTCTACAAGCAACACGGTGTTCATGCCAAAATTCCGAGACACGGCCCTTGCTGGTAATGGTTCGTATTCAACTCATCTCTTGAAGATTTGAATTCATCCGCTTACTACGTCATAGCCGACAAGCTTCGCGAGTTCAAGTTGGATCCTAGCAGAGGATGGAAGCCAAATGAAGACTTCTTGCCTGGCCCCATTCTGACAACACATACGATACCATTCAACTGGGGCTGGCATCAAAATCCCAACATCTTCGAGGAAACCGACCAAGCTACGGGGCAAGTTAAACTTGTCAATCGCCAGGGTGTCAAGAAAACCAAGCTAGAGTATCTAAGCAAGGATACTTCTTCCATACCCATGGGACCGCACATGTCTGATCCAATTGACAATCCAGAACTTCTCCAGCTGATTATGGATCTTCGGCAAGCCTTAGAGGAACGGCCTCTCTACACCCGCAGAGCGTTGGTAAACCGTGTCGGCAGCTCTCCAGACCTTTACCTGTTCAAAGACGCTCTTCAACATGTTGGATACCAGTTCAAGGGCGGCCCCTTTCGTGATTGTGTTATCAAATTTGGAGTGGATCCCAGGTCTGACCCCAAATACCGCCAGTACCAAACCCTCTTCTTCAAACTCTATGAGGAAGAGGAGAAGGTCGAAGGAATGCAATGGAAAGATGTTCGCACGAGTTACAATATTTCGAAAAAGGGAGCAACGAAGGAGGATCGAGAGAGTCACATTTTCGACGGCAAAACACTTGTTCTGGATGGCAAGATCTGGCAGATGTGTGATATCACCGACCCGTTGATGGCTCGACTCGTGGAGGACTCACCGTATCGAGACAAGTGCGACAATGATATGGATGGCTGGTTTCCCGAAGGTTCCATGGCAAAAATCAGAGCTATCATGAAGGTGAAATTAGTCGGGGTACGAATCCAGAAAGATTTGAGGGACGAGGATTTTGCAAATGCGCTTGCACATCCAGATTTCGTTCCCGGAAGGACAAGCAAAAGGATATATGTTCCTGTTCCGGATATTCGTCTTACACCTGCCGAAATCGAGGACTTGAAGCAGAGAGGTCTATACAAGATTGTTCAGTCTAGCGGGATTTCAAAGAAAAATGATAATGGCAAACCACGAGCCGCGAGAATTCGCAAGCATAACAACCTTCCCGCTCCCAAAAGAAAATCCAGGAAAAGGGCATTGCCAGGACCACCGAAGCAGAACAAGCGCTCCATGCCGGAAGTCAGCACAGCTCCAGCTTCTTGGAATCTTCCTTCCAATCCCGATCTTGATCCCAGTCGTGATAACGAACAATCTGCTTCCGATGCACCAATTGCGTCTATAGAGAACGACATGGAAATAGATGACGTTGAGGAAGATGAGGAAGATTCCGGGAGCGATGAAGACGAGGAAACTGATATCGAACAAGATGAAATATCAGACGGAGCTGGAGATGGCTATGATAGCGATGGGCCTGATATCGAAAGGGACGAGATGCAGGAGAGGCCTGGAGTTGGGGTTGGAGCTTCTAGTAACCGTGATCGCGGGGAAGGAGAAACATCGGGCGGGGTTACCATTGAAGCCGGTCATCAAAGACCTAGGCGGGGAACGTTCAGCACCGTTGAAGCAGTCCATGATCAGGGAAGAGGAGCGACATCGCATCGCGCTCCGACAGGCCACGGTCATGATCTTGTAGACGATAATCTCGAAGGAGATGATCTCGACGGCTACAGCGACACCACAGACAGCGTCGACTATTCACTCGTCTACCCTCCAGTTCAGTACGGCAGTAGGAGTCTGAGCAGAGCTCCTGAATAATCGTAATAGCAATCACATATGCATTGTTTGGCACCTCTATCTTAAGTCTTCGCGACCCCCAAATCCACTATCTCCTTCTCTCGAATTTATCCGAGACCTCAAATCTCATCCACTTCTTGGCTTCGCTTCCCTTTTTTTTTCCTTCCGTACGCCACAACCTTCGCTTCGCCCCCTCACCTATCACGGCAAGCGCCATGTTTCTGTACCCCTTTGTACCACTCAACTCCAACTCAATATTTCCATTTTGAGCACACGATCAATATCCACCACGGAAAAATTAACTTTCATCCCCTGTGTAACCTTACGATCCTGACATCATGGCTGGATCCGAGCTGGGAAAAGTAAAATAGGGCGTACCGTGTTTATCTCGACCCCTCGATAAAATGTCGATAATAGTGATGCACTCCCATATCTCTCGACAGGAAGGCGTGCGTTCTTTGTTCTCTGTTATTGTTGTGTTAAGATGTTCCTCTCGCTCCCGCCGCCGTCACTGTTGATCGCCTCGATATTTTTGTTGTCGATGCCTGACTTGGTACCTGCTCCAAAGATTAAGTTGAGTGATATGCCTTTGTACGTCCAACTCTCTTTGCATTCAATTCAATTCAGTCCAGACTCAGCCCCTTCTGTCGACTGCCCAAATCTGTAGTGTAGAGTATCTTGGGATCGTTCAAACGATTCAAAGAGACTTCTCTTGTGGGCCACAGCTGACAACCCAACAGACTAGCAACATTCTTCCCCGAAGAAAACTACTTCGGCTTCTCCTTTCCCATAACAGGATTATACGATTATTGCTACAACTACCACGGACACGTGGAGTCTATCATGCTAGGCCAAATAACCCAATACTGCGACCTCTACTCTGTTCTTGACTGCGGCGAAGACGAAGATAGATTCGTCTCCGACGATATCCCCTACATCCCGATCTCAGGCTCAACACCAAGATTGATGGACGATGAGATTACGGGAGTTGGCTTTGGGAATGTAAGGAGTGTGAGGTGTTTCATTGATCGGGGGATGGAGAAGGAGTTGAAGGAGAAAGTTAAATGAGAAAGAAAAACAAATTGAGGGGTAGCATGTCATGAGGACTTGAGGGAGAGGGAGGAGGGCGTCTCGGGGAAGGAGATCGGAGATGAAGAGGGGCGTTTGAAGGCGTTGGAGTTGGGAAAGAAGGAGGGTGGAGGCTCCAGGAGGCGCAGAGCTATACGCAGGGAGTTGGAGGAAGAAGGAAGCTCCGGCACCTTGACACAAACCCACGGGATACAACACTTTGGGAGAGAAGTCAACCTAAGTCAACCTGCTCTGAGGCTTATGGCGGTACAATATTGGAAGGAAACATGCTGAGCACAGATGAAACAGGCCAACGATCGTCATCTCAGAGTCCGACCTCGCATAGCAAAACCACAAGATGTTGAAATTTTACTGCGTCCTGTTGGATAACGAACAAGCCACATGAACTTAACCCTTCAGTATGAAACATTATTTTGCAGACCTTGTCGGCAAGTATGGCACTCCCACAACCAACTCCGTCTTATTTTCTTTCCACAAAGGTCAAGGCACCTCCAACTACGTTGATAAAAGTGACGCTTGGCTTTTGGAGCCGAGGCTGGCACCTCAGTCGCCAACCTCGTTTTCTGTTCTTCGAATTCTCTAGTTTTCCTTTCCAGCTTTTCCATCTGTTCCTTGAGCTGTGTTTCAAGACGAGATTTCTCTGCAAGATTGTAAGCACCATCATGGTATGCCGAGCTATAGATGACAACGTACGCTGTTTATGTGCAGCCTTCATTTCGCCTTGGTGGCTTCCAACTCGGCCTTGTAACGAGCAGCGATCGCAGTCAGTCCTGCACGAACGGCTGCACCAACCTCCGTTTCGTCAAGAGTCTTGCCACCCGCCAACTCCTCCTGCAACTGCAAAATCATGGTATTCATCATGAGAAAGATTTTGACCAAGGCTCTGGCCGTGTCCGGATTGGTGGAAACGCGATGGTCGACACTAGAGCCACGCTCAATGAGAGATTTCCAATACTGATCTGCAAGCTCGACCTCTCTTGCTCCTCCTTCTTGTTCCGAGACCTTATTCCGTATCGTCGTCGCGAGGATGACATTGCCGAGGTTCTAGGCACCGCTCTTGAACATGTTGAGATTCTCCATTGACCCCTCTGATCTTCGAACTCGTAGCCTCATTATTGAATCGCCAAAAGCCACATGAAAGCCCTATTCCTACTCGAATTTAATATACTCTAATAAATCTCATCAATTCATGCACTCTTCCCAAAAGAAACATATGCAGGTAGAATTTCGAGGCTACGCCCGGCTACAATGGTATGCGGAGCAGCGGAAGACTTCCTGACTTTATCTCCAATGATTCGAAACCGTAACCACACCGTGTCATCGTCAATACTTCCTCCTCAACCTTACCAAGGGTCAGCGAATACGCTTACCAGAAAAGATATTATCTGACAATCCCGCTTCCCAGTACGTCGAAATCGGCTAGCCTAGGACATAAAACACAGAACGAAGAAGGGCCTTGAGAAGACACCAGGATCCAGATGCTATTGGTAACACCAGAAGGATGTCCTCTTGCTGATATTCTGGTGTTGCGTAGCTATCGTTACACTAATACGAGAGCTGATGAGATTGACACACCTTGTGCGAGGTCAACTGGCATGTGGCGGGGCGCCAAGGACGAAACCTAGGGGGACGGAAGGACATAGGTATGATGAAGCAAACATATTGCACGCGTAGTCAAGAATCACAAAGATAGAAGAGTAAAGTTGATGTAAATCAAAGCAATTCATTTTCATATTATCGTCAAGAAAGCACATCCGCAGAGAGCAAGAATATTGGTATCATTCCGTCCCCGAAACACCAGCTTCATCCCAGCCGAAGCAACGTTCGAAAATCTCCTAGCATCTGCCCATCCATTAATATCATAACCATTGATACAAACCCTCACATCTTCTCCTTGATCTCAATCGGTTCTGGAGCAGGATGAACATCCTCCACATCCTTATTCGTAGCCTCAAGATGTCCGACGGGCAACATGTTCAGATGATCTTCCTCGTGGTCCAATCTTCTGTATTGGAACCAGAAACAAACACCACCAACGAAAGCCAAGACTCCCATGACACCATAGTTCCACACGAGCAAAGGATCCGCGCTCAGAGAAACGAAAGCTTCGCCCAATGCGGCTGAGATGGCTGACATGAAGAGATTGACTGCCATGACGAGGGAACGCATGTTCTTCGGTGCCTTGGAGAATGCGTATTCGAGGGTAGTGATGGAGGCGAAGATCTCGGAGATAGCGATCAGGACGTATGCACCAGTTTGGGCCCAAACGTTGATGCTGACAGTAGGACATGGGTCACCGTTAGGAAGGGACAGGGAGGCGTGGTTTCCGCAGACGGACTTCTTGTAGATGTAGGCTTGGATGACAGCGGCCCAGACCATGGCTGCAGCTCCAGTGAAGAATCCGGCGGCGATCTTCTTGATGGGTGTGAAGTTTATCTTGTTCTTTCGGAGTAAGGGGTAGATGAATAGATCGCAGATTGGGATCAAGATGATAAGTGCGAAAGGGTCGAGATTGGAAAGTACATCGTTGGGAAGGCCATTCAACTGCATGACGGCGGCTTGAGATGTCAGGTTGTTGTTGAGCTGGTTGTATGTGAGCCAGTAGAGGGGCATCCACAAAAAGACAGAGCAAGCGGCGAATCCACGACCAACTTCGTCAACCCATTGATCATCGAATGTCATCCATCGAGGTCGATTTTCGGGGGAGATAGCAGAGGGCTTGACTTTCTCCCAGAACGTACCGCTGTTGAGGTTCTTCCAGGTAGTGACGGGATTGATAGACCAGCAGCCTTTGTTTGCCATGATGAAGAGTGCTGTAGCCTTTCCAAGGACAGAGCCTTCAGGTGGTGTTCGGACGTACTTGTCGCGGCAATACCAGACAACTAAGGGGCAAATACAAAGGAGGATTGTTGGCAACAAGAAGGACAAGTAGAATCCGACGTACTTCTCGGCATAGACCATACCGATTTGGCCCACCAATGCTCCGATGTTAATGAAGAGGTAGAAGTAATGGTAAACTCTGCTCTGGGTGACCGTGGGATCGTGGATGACTCGCTCTCCTGACGGCAATTCCTTAACAACCATCTTTGTGAGGTGCAATTGCTCGGCAATCAGGGGAGAGATGTTGGACTTGAAGGAGCCGGTGCCGACGCCCATGATGATCAGACCGATGAGGAAGCAGGCCAGAGAGTTCTTCGGGTGCACGATGACGGGTGGAATTGCGGACATGACAAGAATGATATGGCCGACAATCGCAATGCCAAGAGCCCAGCAGATGGTCTTGTAGCGTCCGAGATAGGTATCTGCAACGTAGGCGCCGAACAACGGGAGGAGGTAGACCCAGAATTGATTGAAGGTTCCAATTCCGGTAGAAGCTTGTTGACCCATGTTAAGTGCACCAGATTGACCTCCAAAGCCGGCTCCTGTCTTCGATCCGTCGGGAAGTGGCTGTTGGATGAAGTTCGTGACTATCAAAACGGGTCAGTAGAGTTCGTAGAGGAAATCGCAAAAGTTCCTTGTACTCACAGACAACAGTGGTTCCATAGTAGCTGAAACGTTCACAGAGTTCGACGAACGCGAGAGTGTAAACCTTCCATGGGATATGGTCCGCAACTCTGCGCAGAGTATGAAGTTCTTCTTCAGTTGGGTACTCTCCTTCATTGCTCCCGTCATCGCTGTTGTACTCGTCTGCGAAGTAGTGGGTAGCCTTTCCTGCTACGACTGGCGGTGGCTCGACTTCGTGGATTGCCTCGGGGCCTTCATGTCTGAAGTCAGGCGGAAGAGCAAGAGCGGGGTCCATCTTTGCGCCCGCAGACGCATCGTCAATGTTTCCAGGCATTGTGAGGTTGAGGAGTTGAGGTTGTTTGTCGAGGAATGGAGGGTGGTGGGGTTGATGAGGAAGGAAGGCACGCGAGATATGTACAGTACTAGTCTGATAAACGTCTAGTGACGAAAGTGAGGATGAGGGGAACACCAAGATGGATATGTCTGAAGCTATATATGCATCAACAAGGTCTCATGGGTGCAACGTCCCAACCAACACACAACACCTAGTCAGTCCCAGCGCAAAGTGCTTCAATTTAGCACAGGCCAATTAACAGCTTCCATTGTGGCGATACCAATGCACCCACGCACCCACGCCCGCTCCCTGCCGACTTCGATGAAATCAATCATCCTATCATTCTGACTGCTCGGGCCAACCGTCAACGATCAGCATGTTCCCCTCGAGCATCACCGCTTGCCCTTTCCCTGTTGAATATAGCTGCGGTGTCCCCCACTGGAAAGTCGAGCCACAGCTGAAGAGATTGAACATCGGATGGTCCGTTCAGGGAAGTTAGGTGCAACCTGGGGAAAGGGGCGAGAGAGGGCGACGAGATCCCGGGCTAGAAGGACCGAAGAACACGCTGATCTCGCCAACATCGACGAGGCTGATCTTGCAGGGACTCGAATCGCATCGTGGCGTTCGTCGGGAACCAACCAATGGACCTCTCCTCCGGCAATCACTTTTATCAGTGGCAGTTGCGGGAAGAATCATCGCGAATCGAACGCCAGAATGAGCCAGACCCCCCGCAGGCCCTCCGCAGGCCCTTGTGTCACGGCAAACAAGTGATGTTGTATCATACGAGTTTTGTATATGAATTCCACCACTGCTGCCGGATGCCCAGAGGATATCGTCGACCATTTCTACTCGTCAGAGATAAGACAGACTCTGAACAGAGGCGTTTCGATGATTCAGAGACGCAAGACGTTTGAAGCCTTTCGATACCATTCCTTGTGGAAGCTTAATTGGAAAGCTTGGCCTGTGAATGCGGGGAAAGTCATGCAGACCATACCAATTTACCCACTCGGGAATCTGGTCAGGTCCAGACGAGCACTGCAGCTTCCCTCCCGGTACCTTCATTCGAAACAAAATCCCAGCACGACGAAAAACTCTCCAAACGCTCAAACAAAGGGTGGCGAACAGAGGAAGCACGATCCCTTCGAGTCCCGGCCCGTAGGAAAGCGTCCCGTCTGGAAACCCGAAGGAAACGTTGCTCCCGTCGAAGCACGAGACAATTGGAGAAATGACGCTGAAGGCTGCGAAGAGCAAAAAAACTGCTGTTGAATGTCTCGGCTGAAAACAGCCACATCTAGACTCGATTGGCTGCTTGCCCCTCTTTCTCCGTGGCAAGGATCTGGAAGTCAAGGTTTATCCAACATCTTGGGAAAGCCTCAAAACGCTCAAAACGCCAGAAAAGGAAGGTCGTTATGGACATCGACGATAGAGTGATAAGCGTTTGTTGCTCGTTGATGGAGGATCATGAGGTCGAGAAGCACGCCACGCAAGAAATTTTGCTGTCAGATTGAGACACACCGAGGTCTTCGCGGTCAGCGGTCGAAGCCGAGGATTTTGTCGCCTGAGAAACTTCAGTGGCGAATAGAGGCGTCCGGTGTGGCGTGAAGTGCTAGATCTGATATCGTCCCAGCTGGAGGACGTTCAGATGTTGCTCGTTGGATTTTGAATTTCAACAGAAAGTTATGCTCTGTCTTTCAAGAGAAAGGATTTCAGAGGGAGCGAGATCTCTTTATTACTGCCAACCCATTTGTATTCGCTATCCTCGAGTAGGAAGGTAAGACTTGGCGGCACTCACAATGTCCGTATTGTTATCACGTGCCAGAATATCACTGGCCCATACTCCCGCAGCTTCCGAAATCTTACCAGAAAGACTGTCCGACTTCTTGGAAATCTCTCGTCGGACTCAGGAATAGGTCAGTATATGTCCGTGAGAGAAAGAGTGAAAGAGCAATGCCAGACTGATTCGTTTCAGTTTCCAGCAC
Organism: Phialocephala subalpina; assembly: GCA_900073065.1. NCBI lineage: Eukaryota > Fungi > Ascomycota > Leotiomycetes > Helotiales > Mollisiaceae > Phialocephala > Phialocephala subalpina. The sequence continues at coordinate 171,021 of FJOG01000064.1, forward strand.
GTGATTCTATAAATATCTCTTCATGTCCTCACTTAGCATGTTTTCGCTATTTGGTCTATCCTTTGCGAATATATCTTCATGTAAACTGTGCAAGTCAAGATGGAGCTACCTTCTTCAGCAAAGTCCGCAAATGAGGGGCTGGCTCTTCATGCTGCAAAATACCTACGGTCACTCAGATACTGGCAGGTAATGGCTTAAAATATAGCACTCTCCATGCTTTCCGACAGAGAACAGCAATTGACCGCCCAGACTCTATTCAAATGAAGAAACATTTCTCTTCAATATAGAAATCCAGATTGTATATTCATCACGTGTCGGATCTGCAGGCTGACAAAGGACGACGACGACTTCCTTCCACCTCACATCTCACTCAGAACCACACTCATCTCGACGTCAAAATCAACATCAACATCAACAATCAACAATGCCACCATCAACAGACTCCCCATCCTCGAACCCTCCTTCCCTCAGCTCTCACTCACCACCTAATCCCTCCTCAAACTCCACCAAAAAACGCAACCGCTCCCAACTCTCCTGCACAAACTGCCGCCACGCAAAACTAAAATGCGATCGCACCTCCCCCTGTTCCCAATGCATCAAAAAGGGGAGAAAAGAACAATGTGTGTTCCCGCAGCCGGTGCAGAGGAGGAAACCGGCGGTTAGTATGCAGAACCGGTTGAGGCATTTGGAGAGTCTTGTTAAAGGGGCTATGGATGGGAAAAGTGGGAACAGGAATCTTGGTGTTCCTTCGCCTGCTGGAAGTATGGAGATTGGGAATCAGGTGGGAGATGTAAATACAGGGGAGGGTGTGACGGAGGTGTCGTCGGGAAATGTTCTTGATGATGGGAATGAGACGAGATATGTGGGGGCTACGCATTGGGCTGCTATTCTTGAAAACGTGTGTCTTCCCCTTTCCCCACCTTCCCTTCCCTCCCATCCCCCCTCTCTCTCATCTCACAATTATCAACCCCTAGATCGAAGAAGTCAAATCCTACTTCAACGAAGAGATCGAAGAACAGGAAGACGAATACTCGCCCGCCGCAGCACTATCTTTCGATGTCGAATCCCCGGCTACGAGATTGGATCTTGTGAATGCTTTGCCGAGTAGACTTGTTGTTGATCGGTTGGTGTCGAGGTATTTTAATTCGAATAGTCCTGCTTTACGTGAGTATTCTTGAGTGGTGGAGAGGGGAAGAAGGGCTAGGAGGGTTTTGGCTGATGTGTTTGGGCAGATATTATTCATGGTCCTACGTTCCAGAAAGAGGTGAGTGAGCGTGTTTTACTCTTGCAAGCATTCATCTTTTACTTTAGGTTGCTGATTTCGTCTAGTATCAACAATTCTGGGCTCACCAAAACGAGACACCACTTGCATGGCTTGCATTACTCTATTCTGCAATGGTCATTGCAACATTCTCAGCCCTTGGTGCTGGTGAAGCATATGTAGACGATCGTGGACCACCCATTGAAATGATTCGATCCTACCGGCAGTGCTGCGTTCAAGCTCTGGTACTTTCCCACTATACACGACCAGGGCCTTACACGCTAGAAGCACTTATGATCTATATGGAAGGCGAATTCCTACTTAGTAGAGTAGATCAAGTCCATGGCTATCTGCTTGTAGGGAATGCTATTCGGTTAGCGATGCGGATGGGTTTGCATCGAGACTCCAGCAAGGTTGGTGGCGGACTCACACCCTTCCAAGCGGAAATGCGACGCCGGTCATGGCAACACCTCAGGCAGATTGACCTACTTTGGAGTTTTCACATTGGATTACCAGACATGATGCACTCCATCGAAAGCGATACCGACTACCCACGCAATCTCAGAGACGACGACCTCGACGAGAAGATGACCGAGCTGCCACCTTCGAGACCAGAAACAGAGCTCACCCCAGTCACCTACATGATTTGCAAAAGCAGGATGTGTGATGTGGTCTTCAAGATCGCCGCCTTGGCAAACTTGCTCACGCTTCCTGCATACGACGAAGTTATAAGGCTAGACGCACAGCTCATCGAGGCTCACAGCAAAGTCCCTCACTTCTTCCGACTACCTGACTCAGGATTTTGCATTACAGATCCGCCTCCACAAATCGTCAAACGCATCACTATCGAGCTCATGCTACAGAAGAGTCGCTGCATGTTGCATCGAAAATATCTCGTGAAGGAGAAAGAAGATCCAAGGTTCGCGTACTCCAAAGATGCAGGTCTAGACGCTTCTTTGAAACTCCTTCGAGTCCAGGCTCTGGCGCATGAAGCTGCACTTCCCGGAGGTCTCTTGGCTCGAGATCGCTGGTTTCTCTCAGCTTTGTCGATGCACGATTTCCTCTTAGCTGCCATGATTGTGTATCTGAGCGTCATACGAAATATCGGGACGCATACCAATTCTGAAGTTAATAATGGCTTCACAGCAGAGCAACAGAGCACTGTTGCGGCTTTGGAAGAGTCATATCGGATCTGGACACAGAGTGCTAACCCGACACCTGAGGCGAAAAGAGCAGGCGCGGTGCTCAAAATAATGTTGAAGAAGGTCAATCTGGCACTTGGCAGACTCTCAAACGATGTCAATGGCATGCCCCAGGAGACGCTGGAAAAGTGTAATGATTACACATCCAACCTACTATCATCACACCTCGTTTCCCATCTGTCGATCAATGGTATGTGTCCCATCCAATATTCTCTTCATCTACGAATTTACGTTGCTAACTTTATCGGCCGAAGGCAACCCTGCAAACGCATACGGCCATCCATCCACCTCAATCCTACCGCTCTCAAATGCCTTGCCTGTCATGAGCACCTCGGATACAAGTCCACCCTCTGATAATAGTGGTAATGATATGTTATTCGATGTCGACCTGTCGTCCATACCTCTGCATGATTTCGGAGAAATGGCTGCAATGCCGAATGATTTCAATTGGGTATGCTCTCATGACGCTTCATCTCACTCGGAACGCTACTGACGATGCTTAGGAGTTGTTTGATAACCAATTTCATCCCCAACCCTCCAACGAGCAAGTTTGGCCAGACTTTACGCAAGACTTTGCTGCGATGAATGACGAGTATTTGAACTACGATCTAAACTAGGATGAACACATACCATTACAGCTCTCCTTCAAGAACCACACGTCACCTCAAAGATACTCCTTGATCTCACGATTACAGTAATCGAAAAATTTCTGCGCCTTCCCAGTGCCACCCTTAGCCTTACTCTTCAACCCAGAAACAATATCTGGAGGCAAATCTGCTGCTCGACCCCACGCCATCAAATGTCCACCATTCTGTTCTGGCTTCACGTCCGAGGAGAAACCAGAATACAGTTCCGAGTATGCGCCATACACGCAAGGCTTAAAGAGAATGTTCTGCAATTCGCTGTCAGCACGAACATTCATCCCTCAGCAGGGCAACATACCATAAGAAACCTCATAGGAAGCGGCCAATGCCTCTGCAAATCCGTCCTCATAAGCCCAGGATGAAGACTCTGCAAGAAAATCAGCAAACGTCCCCTTCACTCTTCAAGAATCCGGACTCACAACGCTCATTATCCCATGCTTCCCAAGCTTCTCCGCAAAATCAGCCGCCAACCAAGCATCCCCGACCTTACTCTGCATATAATTGTCCATAAACTTCTTGTTCAACACCACCGGCGTCCCATCACTCTCAAACTGCATCCCTCCGGGCGGTGTACCGGCCTGCAACAAACTCGTTACCCAGACCATCCGGACGCTGAATTTCTTTACGTCTGGAAGGCTTGCGGTTTTGATGAGGATTGGTTGGAGGAGGAGGGTCATGAGGTAGGGTCCTAGACAATTTGTGCTGAGTTCGAGGTCGTGTCCCTACATCGCGCCTTGTTCAGCTTTTATTCGCATGCGACAGGACAATAGGGAGACATAGGAAGGGGAACATACAAGTTTGTCTTTCGACCCAGCAGGAGGCGTCATAACCGCCGCATTATGCATCAAAACATCCAATCTCGTTTCCTTCTCCAAAAACTCCTCCACACCTTTCTTCACCGTCCTCAAATCCGCCAAATCAATAACCAAACTTCCCAACTTTCCCTTACCTCTCCCTCCTCTCCCCACAGTCTCACTTATGATTTTCTCAATAGCACCCTCGCAGCGGGGGAGGGAGCGAGCGGCGATGTAGACTGTTCCACCCGCGAGGTAGAGGATCTTTGCGAGTTCATAGCCGACGCCTGAGGCGGCGCCGGTGACGATGTATACTTTGCCAGAAAGAGAAGGCAAGGAAGCATCGGTAAAGGTAGGCGCAGGAGGGAAGAAGGCGGAGAGTTTTCCGATGGGTTTGTAGGCGGGGGCCATGGTGTTATTCGTGTTGTTATTTCGATGCGGAGAGAACTTTCGGTACAAGATTGCGGAAGAGACGGCAAGGATAGAAATACTCAATATGGGATGAGAAATAATGGTCTCCATTGTGGCACCTATCGTGTATATATGGACTCAACCAAGAATTATTGGGATTGCAGAGTGTCCGTGAAGGGAGGACGAGGAATTCGCTGCCTGCCAGAAACTCGATGCTTCGGCATCTTATACTGACCATATCTCCGACAGTATCTTGCAGCCATCACTTGACTCGGAACCTGAAGAGGAGATAATTCGAAATGGAGGGACATAGCTTTCTTGGCTAGCAAGAAGAGACGTTTATGTCCGTCCCGGATTAAGGTTTTTCCTACATGCGATTCAGAGGCAAAGTCGAGTATCGTCCGGCGCTAACTACCCGTTAAAGTTAATCGACCACTTCCTTTTCCCCTTCTAATTCAATGTCTATAATATATTTATAATATTCCTAATATTACTTAATTTCTTTCTATTTATTCATTTCCTTTTATAGTTTTACCTTGTAAATTATAGCCTCGATTTTTATTTTAATAAATATAATAAAATATATTATTATATTTTGAAATTTATTTGAAATTTATAATTTTCGATTAATAATATATGAAATCAAAAAAAATATTTATAAAGTATTTTTAAAATATTTTCGTATAAAAAAAATTTAATTAATTATTAAATCGTATTTTAAGCGCATTATTAATATTATATAATAATAATAATATATTATTTTTCTCGAATATTTTATTTCCATTAGTTTTTTAACGAGTACTTTAAAATTAAATTCTTAATAAAAAAAATACGAATAAAATTTTATTTATTTTGAATTATTTTATTAAATATTAAAATTATTTTATTTTATTTTAATATATAAATATTTATTAATTATTATTTTTATTATTAAAAATACGAAAAAAATTATTTTAATTAATTTTATATTTAAAATATTATAATATTAATATTAAATTCAAATAAATTTCTTATTAAAAATTTTAAAATTTTTAATTTTATTTAATATTATAATTTAATTTATAATTAGATTATAATAATATTAATTAAAATTAATATTTCTATTTGAATTGAATTTTATATAAATTAAAATAATTATATATAAATTTAATATGTTATAAATATTATAAGTTTAAAAATAAATATACGAAATTTCTTATTTTTAATTAAATAAATATTAATATTATTTATTAATTTCTCGAAATATATTTAATTTTACGAGATTTTAATTTTATTAATATAATATATATATAGATTTTATTCAAAAAATATATTAATAAATTTCGATTATTTTTTAAATATTTAATTTAAAATATATTAAAATTCGAATATTAATATTTTAAATATTTTTTTATTTCAATTAATATTTTAATAATTTAAATATAATTATTAAAATAAAAATAAAAATATATAAA
>FJOG01000064.1:198295-218373 GCA_900073065.1 Phialocephala subalpina
TCTCCCCCATTGACTTTCCCCGCGGGCATAAGCATTTCCGGGATGACCTAATCGCTCAAGCGCCATCCGCCGGATCCCGCCAACTTTACCAATCTCAGGACTCTGGCTATTTTAATATGGTGCATAGAAATGCAGAGAATTCCTACTTTGACAAGATAGGCACGGAACGTTCGTCTAGCGCGGTCAACGCAGGTCAAGAAAGACAAGAAAACCTGGAAGAGGAAGAGAGTGGTGAAGACATATATGGCGCAGATGATTAAATCCAGTACCTTTCTATCACTAGATCAAGGAATGAAGCGGTACTAAATGTGCCAGATCGGTTTGTGGATCCGTTTGCGGCAGTATTAATGGAAGCAGCAGAGAACTTGGAACACTTTATTCGCAATCTCAAGCATCTGGCTAAAGATCTAAGGGATGTCCTCTTTCCAATTCGTGGTAAGCTTTTCACAGGGACCTACAAAGATCGCAACATCATGTACGGAGGGATGATTAAATGCGTTCAACAAATCGATCAGTCATTTGGAGAAGGAGTCGCTGGTAAATACATACATAGACGAGGCGAGGAATGGGCGTCAGGATTGTGCGGCGTATTGTTGGGAGTCTTGGGAAAGAGGGCCAGGAATTAGCATTGTGAGGCGCATGGTTTGCTACAAAAAGGTTGGGAGAATGCTGCACGATATAATGATACCATAGAAATAAACGGGTTTGTAAAGTGCCTTTTGCCAATTGTCGTTGATCAGCTAGCTCTACAACTAACGTAACATTCAACCCTGTTCCAAGGAGTAGCCGTCTTGTCATATTCTCTATCAGGACCTTCAACGCAACTAAGCATCAACCTCTTCATTTTCTTTTGTGGTGTTTCACCTATGCACCGGATCCCCCACCCCCATCCTCCTCGCCTTGAACGCCGCTTCCCTCAACCGTACGTGCTCCCTTGTTGGGGCTGACTGGCAGAAGGGTGGGGTCCCTTTCAGACATTCGTCCCGGCAGATACGAAGGGATATCAGTAGGCACACAGCTTGAGCTGCTGCCTATCCACCTGCCGGAGGAAGCCTAGTCGCTTCTAGGCCGGACCATGTTCCAGCGCGTACGTATGCGGGCCGAGTCCTGCCTTGGAACTTGCTAAAGATTAACTCCCAAGACTTGCCCTCTTTCTTGTGTGCCAGTAAGCACTGCTCGTCTAGGTCTGACCATCGGCTATGCTTGCTCATGCTCGAACGGCTCTGCTCGTCCTCGCTCGAACATCCATCATCGTCGCTGCTGAGATCAGGATCGCTGTCACTCAAACAACTCTCGTCATCGCTGCTTGACGCATTACCTCCTTCTGATGTAAAAGCCTCGGCATCTATGGCTTTGCCATCTTGGGGTCGGGTGGTTACGGCCTGCCTCTGCAGCGATTACCAGCTGAACAGAAACTGAAGATGCTATCGAGAGCGCGGAAGAGAATGCTATCGTAGTTGATGGTGTTATAGTGACATTGCCTTGTATGGCTGTAGAAGCGTTTGTGGAAAGGGCATATACAGCAAACATCCAAATGTTGGATACCGCCAAGATGGAGTTGACTCCGCCAAAGATGCTCATCTTGCTGTGATGGTATCGAAAAAAGGAAAACAACTATGTGACAAAACGTCAAGGCAAGGGGGTTCAAGCTATATACAGCAAGCTATATACAAAGGATGGAGCACCAGGAGCGAGATACGAGGCAGCCGTGGACTTCCACCTTCGCCAGTCAGCTTTTACCTTGACACCTTCTACTGAGCGGCATGGTCAATTCACACAATGTGGTTCCGACCGTGCCCCTGTTCCACTTCTCGACTGCTGAGATCCACCGAATGAACCTCCTTGTCGTACTAGACCATGCCGGTGTATTGCGACTGAGTAGTGATAAGGCGCTTTATTTGAAACTCTTGAACACTCTCGAAATTCCCAACATCAAGGAGTAGGCATTTGAATCATCTGATAGAGGGACTTTCTCCGAACTCCCAGTACATTGACACCAAGCAAATGTTGCTATCACGTGTAGCCTGCAACCGCTGGCCATGGCCATGGCCATATGTGTACGGTCAGCGCGGACTTTGCGCTGAAAACAGACAAGAAAATTCAATGCCAAGAACCGAGCCGCAATGGTTCAAGCCAGCGTTGCATCCCCGACGCCGAGGAGTACTCTTTTAAGTGAGCTCAGGAAATAGATAGTGAGTTGTTGCTGCTAACATGGGACACTGAGGTTCTCGTGTTTGTCTATATCAAGAAGGTACGTTGGAATTTGAATCGCGGAGTATGTGCCGCTACCGTGCACGCTTAGCCGACAAACGAAATTTGATTGATTCGGACGATCAGAGATGTCGTCCGGCGCTAGCTACCCGCCAAGGTTAACCGACCACTTCCTTTTTCCCTCCCAATCCAACATCTACAACACATCCATGATGTTTCCAATATCACTCAATCTCTTTCTGTTCATTCACCTCCCTTCACAGCTCCACCCCGCAAGTCGCGGCCCCGACTTTCACCTCATACGGCAAGGATGACTTCCCAACCAAGTCTTGGCGGCATTTCGATGGATGTAATGGAGTGCATTGTCACATTCCTAGATCTATCTGAAATCTGCAGCCTTCGATTAGTAGCGCGCGAAGTCAGTGAGAAAGCCTCACAAGGCGTCTTCAAGAGACATTTCCGCACGAAGAAGGTCCAATTGACTATCAAGCCGCACCTCGAGCGCGCTATTAGCATCGCACAACAACGGCGATATGCTACCCTTCTCGAACATCTTACCCTTGTCAGCCTTCCAACGAGCACTCTGGGACCAGATTCTCAGCGAGGAGAGCACGAGCAGGGCTCTGCTTGTCTTGAATTACTTCACCGGGCGTTGGAACTGTTCTGTCTCAACTCGGCACGTGGATGTTTACCAACCATTGCTCTTGTCATTGAAGGTGCAGGAGAAGACGGCCCTAACCGACCTCGTATCTGGGATGCCGCAGCATCGTGCTTCAATATCACAATGCTGGCACTAGGTTCGAGCAAGCTTCCTATTGAAGCCCTTGATATCTTTGGCTCTGTCCGGTGCTGCAGCCTGGCTTGTGACCAGGTTGCAGCGATGCTAGCTAAGATTGATATTTCCATCCTGACCGAGTCCTTGCGCGGACTGAAGCAACTGTACATGAGCTTGGCATATCACGAACGTCGCGAGCCCGAAAGCGAGTATACGAAATCTCTTGCTTTTGGCCAAGCGAATACCAGTGCCATCTGCCGATTTCTCGAACTATGCCCAGCTCTGCGAGATCTTCAGCTCCACTGGTATAACACATACGGATCCCATTCAGAAGATGCGTTGACGGATCCTCTAAAAGAGGAGAAATCGTTCTTCGATCGCATTGCACGCTCGGGGCGATTTCCGTCTCTGCACCGATGTACGCTGAAGGGCATCTATACTTCTGAGGCTGCCCTTCTTTCGTTTTCGCGCCAGGTACAGCACCTCCACCACCTCGATATGGACGAAATTCATCTTGGTACCAGTGGCATGTTTCGACCGTTTTTTGAATATCTGGCCCAAGACATGCCAGAACTCGAATATTTACATCTTGACAACCTCTGGGAGGAGAGATTGATTTATTTTGACGCGCCTGGCAAGTCGCATTTTCCTCATTCCGGTCGACGTTCTAATGGTCCAAACACGATTACCAGGACAGGAGCAGATGCACGCAAACCTATTAGATATCAATTCAGTCATGGGGTTGCCCTTGGTTCTCCTCAGGCTAGTAATTGGGCCCGAAAACTTCGACGGCAATATGGTCCATCCAAATACTAGGGGCGAAGTCCAAATGTACCTTGTACTAACCTCGTACCTTCTGAGTATGCGCCGCAAAGCTGCGTTGGTTCCTGACTTGTCTGGAAAATCATAGCGAGGAGATATCAGTATGTTCCGTGCCATGTTGGTTTTGTTCTGTGTTCGTGCTAGCGTATGTTGGACGTGTGATCTAGTGGTGCCGATATCGGAGGGTGCTGTCTATTTCTTAGTCAAGCGGAATTGTCAGAAATCGTTTGCGGGGCATGTGAATCCCATGATATGCAAGCACTTTATTCTTAGTCTAGTGCACTCTCAAATTCTGTTCTGCCTCAATCACTTACATGGGTGGGGATGATGGGCTGCAAGATGTTCACCCCTGGTCGGTCCCTCGCTCAACACTATTGATTCCAAGCCTGTAGTAATCACGCAAACATTGGGCTGGCTTGCAAGGATCCTACAGGATTTAGCTCGCCTTGTATCGTGCGGTCTGGATAGTGCTTTCCCTGTGAACAGCTGTGGCTTCTGTTCTTATATGCTATATTAACTATTTAGTTCATCACTAAGGTGCACTCGTCTCCTCGAAGTAGTCTCCACACTAATCCTCGAGACTCATCTTGTCTTCCTTCTTGATATTGTATTCACTTGTGAAGGGAGTCTTTCTCCTTTTCTTCTTCAGTTACCTCGGTAATGCTAGAATTGAGGTTGGAACATTTCCTATAAATACTCTAATCGCATTGCCTCGTGGGCAAGAATATAGCAGTAAGAAACTGTATCACGGAGCGTAAGTAGACTCGGCCATATTCAGTCACAAGGTCCGGCATCCGCAGACTTCCCGGCTGCGACAGAACTGGTTTTGATGACCCTGATGTCCCGACATGCGAAGCTCTCTGCGCTCCTGCTTCAAATCCATGTTCAGGTCGCGGTACAGCTAATGGAGTGCGAGGTGCGCGGCGATCCATACGCAGCTCGTCAAGCGATCCCGATTCGGACGCTGCCTCGAGCGCTCTCCACTTTGCAAACGAATCTGCTGAAGCATATGGCATCACAGTCCGGGGATTATACTTAGTAAAGAGAGTCTTCCAGACAGTCACTCAGGTCCAGCTTCCCCTTTATGTTTACAATCAATTCGAAGATCCAGATCCGAATTTTGGAGACGTCATTCCCCTAGTAGAAACAGTTACTGACTCTGATGGCGATTTGGTGGAAACAGACATGACTGTCACTGTACAGCAGACTCTCGGTAACCAAGCCTTCCAAGTCGGTTCCCGGGGTATTCACGGGTGTACTATCGTCACAATCGTATCGAAGAGAGCAGTATACATGGTGCGAGCGATCTACACCTACCCTTCCTACGATATACCTCCTAAACATAAAACAGGGTCACTTCTAGGAAGATCCAGCTTGGGCGCCAACCTACCAATTCCGCCAAAGAGTCCTAAATTGGATATCCGGCATGGGCAACCGCTTTGGTGTCGGCCCAGCTCTCAACGTCGCACTCTTCAATGCCCCGAATGACGACACCAGGATCTTCATCATGCACCCTCGTCGCACACGCGACGCCAATGCCCAAGCCGCGAAGTACCACATCAGACTCCCATAACTTAGAGATCTCTTGAGAGGACCCCAAGGGCTTCTGCCCGGTGCAGCCATGGCGGTGCGGATGTATAGAAGGCTGAATTACGACGACGAAGCTCAGGCGCAAATTGCGGCCGGGGTTAACCAATATGGGAAGGCGGTGTTTCAATATGATCCTAATGGGAGAGGGCAAGGACAGCCACGCTGGAGGCTGTGTTTTGAGGAAATTGTTTTTAATGACAGTGATCCGCCGCCGCCACCAGCGGCTATCAACGGTGTTAACGATCTGTAGGAGGTGAAAAAAAGGGAAAGTACGGGCCACGCAGCTTCAACAACAGACATATATGTGTAGACCGTAAGTGTATATCCCGTCGATAATGTTGGAGTGCGTTGCTCTGTCTCTCTCTTCAGATGTCTTGTTAGCAATAAGGGAAGCGAATTTAAGCGAGGACGCAAGCGTTACGGGTTAGCCTTCGAGCTACGCGCCGACTGCTCTATCTCGATTCGATGAAAGCCTTGAGATCTGATATGTACTCTATGATCACTATTCATCCTCCTTCCTACATTCTCTTTACCTATTTTCCTGCCTGACCAAACAAACCCGCAACTTCACCCTTTTAACCTCGCTTTAAGAACCACTTGTCCAAGTATACTCCCACCCCTCTTCCCCTTCTCCTCCCTCTAAACCCCACCCCCGCCTTTAACCAGATGTTCTGGGCCCATTTACTACTTCCTTTCCCTATTAAATTCTATCAAAACTCTTACTATAAGTATCTTTCCTTATATTCTTATTTAAAGTAATTAATAAATTAATAAATTAATAGGCTAATATTAATATTAATTACTAATTATTTATTAATTAATTACTTTGGTAATTAATAATTAATTAATTAAAGATTCTTCGAATAATATAATTAATTAATTAAATAAATAGTTTTTAAAAATTTTAATATAATATTTTTTAGTATTTTTAATAATAAATTAAAATAGAAAAATCAAATATAAAGTTTTTAATTAAATAAAATAAATAATTTAAAATATAATAAAAAAAATTTATATTCGAATTTAAATTTCTTCTTATTATTATTTGGATTTATTTAAAATTTAACGATTTTATTATTATTATTAATATATTAGAATTATTTTTAATATTATTAATTTCTAAAGAAATATTAATTAAAGGCTTTTTTAAAAAAATTTTAATTTATATTATATCGAATATATAAAAGCAAAATAAACTTATTAATATATTATTTAAATTATAACGTTTAATTACGATAGATTATAATATAATTAATAATTAAAGTCAAGGAAACCTCGATTATAAAGATATTATATAAGGAATATGAGGTCACGTGTATATAACCGTAATATAAACTTATTATATAACATGAAATTAAAAGCTTTTTAATATTAATAAACTCGAGAAATTAAATAATTTTAATAAAAAAATATTATTTAAATAATTAATAAAGAAAAAACAATCTAAATAAAACGAGTATTTAGAATAATTTTATTAGATTTTAATAAAAAATCTTAATTTATTTTTATTTTCACTCGAATTAATTAATTAATCAATTTATTATTTAAATTATTTTATTTTATTTTATTAATTAATCAATTGATTTATATCCTTAAATAATTAAGGGCTAATTCATTTATTAACTATTCTACTCTTATACCCAATCTTGCTACCAAGCTAATTGCCTGGTCGGTTGGGAGGGATCCTAGGATTTTCATTAATTTGCAATATAGAAGATATAACCAAGCGGGACTTGATCGGCAGACAACGACTTACCTCATCAAAAGCGGGAATGTACGTTGGGTTCTCGTCCATCCAGGTATCCAGATTGTGTCTTCTCTTACACCATGCGCATCGGACATGACCATCTACCGGCGGTCTTTTCCCACAAGGACACCAGAACTATAAGATGTTGATTAATATCGAGCAGGCTCACTACAGTTTCAAGTAGAGGGTCAATATACTTACAGCTAACCGACTTTGGTGATTGTGAAGACACATTCCCTCTTCCAGATCCGGGTCTGCCCAAAACCCTTTGGTCCGCTTCTGGTAATACAGGCCACTGATTTTCTCTTCCCTGCCTTTGCACTTCAGACATATCCAACGTGTATATCGATCACAGTCACAGTATTCTGAAAGCGATAATGGAAGATCGGCCTCGACACTCTCGTCGCATGCTGTGCAGTAGCAAATTACGTTGTAGCTCGACGCCGTAGGCTCATTGTGGGGTCTCCGATGAGAGCCACGTTTGGTATCACGAACGCGGGGCACATAACGGCATTCCTAGGATGAACGAGACTTAGTATTTCCAAAAGAGAAGAGCGTAATGGACGAGATATGTAAGATCCAGGTAGAGTTACCTCACAAACGTTGATTCCGCAACTCAAGCAAGGAAGTGCATTTGCGGCATCACACTTCAGATTCCAAACGCGTACTTCAAGTTCCTCGTCGTAATGCGGTCTCCTTCCGGTACGTCCCCAGGTGAAGTCCTTGGGACCCAAAGCGTAGGGTCCTCGGAATTCTTGACGCGCTGTCAGACCGGTTCCGTCACATAAAGCTGTGAGCTTTAGGCGGTTGAAAACAGGCGCAGATTGAAGAATTATGCCATAGCACTCGGAGTTCGCTAAGGCAAGATGGAATATGTCGAGAGTGCTGAGATACTTGGCAGTACCAGTCAAGAGCGTGTATTGCGAGAGCAAGGACAGAAGATTCGACATTGTCGAAGACGTTTGAAACCAGTTCAGGCTACCGTCAGATATCGGATAGAACTCTATATATATATTTAGAAGCCGTTATTTTGCCTAGTGTTATAAAAGGCGGTGACCGGGGCGCCAAGGCAAACAAATGAGGTAAACGCGTAGGGGTATATGGAACCACCAAAGCTTATCTATTTTAGGGTTAACCAAGATATAGCCAAAATATCGAGGAGCGCTTATATAGGCACCCCTATATACTTACATAGGTGAAGATACTTTAATAAATATAAAAACGTTTTAATAAGGTTTTTAATTAGTTTTTTTTATAAATATATTAACAATCTTATTCCCAAGAGTCCCTACCCATCAATTAAATACTCTTGACTTCCTGGTGTAGGCACCCCCACACGTGATCCAAGTAAACCTCGATTAGAGAAAGTGCGGTCGAGTAAACCCCGATTCGGCTTAGTGTATTTACTTATAAGAACACCAAAATTAATACCAATATAAATCAATTAATTGCGCAACTTCTATTAATTTAAACTACTTAAAAAGTAGATGCATAGATAGCGCTTAATTAGCTCTATTATATATTTCGGAATTATGTAATTTGTTTAATATTTACACTTATAATTGCAATTAGAAGTGCGATCGCGATTTCGGTGCGGTAATGGCTACGGCAGAATGCCGAATCCAGAAGCGGTCAGCGCGCCCCGGTAATCTGCCCACACTTTAAGTGCAAGAGTGTGATTCGTGAAGAATTACACTCTTGGGAATAAGATTGACATTCTTTCGACCTCATTTCTTCAGGAAGTCTTTCAAAGATGAAAAGTCGAGATACGAACTCATTGCTCTCTTGCTAGGGATAGTGATACTACACCGCTTTCTGCGGCTCACGTTTCACCGCCTCCACACGAATACCGATATGCACTGGAATGTCACTGTTCCTTCTTTCAGCCCCGAAGCGCTGGAATGCATCGAGACCTTTTTGAAGAGCGAACTCGAGAACGCCAGATGATATTCTTCAACAAAATTAAGTAGGACGATAGCCTTGCGATGTCTGTTATGATCTCGCTGGCCGACTCAAGTGAGCGCTCGTACGAGCCAGCAACAAATCTTGGCTATCTACACCTTCTGGATCAATCTACGGATTGACTCAACTTCCTTTTCGTGATCCCCTGAGCCAGTGCTCACAACAACGAATCACCACCCAAGCCACAACCGTGAGGCTGCAGCGATATCACATCAATGGTCTATCTTCAAGCCATGGGCGACAGAATGTCGCACATGCATTGTCCCTGGTGTTGCTTTTTACTGGTGGCTCGAAATTGTCGGGATTGGATCCCAACGCACCGAGCACAGCAGCTCCTTCCTAAATGTTCATCAAACTTCTTGCGAGCTCCGAATGATGCAAGAGTGACCGTGGAGTCCCTACTTCAACCCCGCAGTCTTGGCACGTCACTGATGATATCTTGACAGCCTCGGGATATTATTCTGTCTTTGTCTTGAAGATGGTGTTCGCATCTGGAGTTGAAGTTCATCAGGATGGGCAATCTCAACCAGCATTGGCAACGATCATGGAGAAATCTGCGATCACGACGCCAGAAGCTGTGGTAGAGAAGTCGGAGAAAGTCCAAGTCAATGTCGATGAAATCCCAGACGTTGAATTCGAAGCTCCGCCGAGCTCTCCAAAGACTCTGCGAGATCGATTCTCCAAAGAGAACCTCAAGCAGATCAGGTCAATACTGTTACGATTTCTGCACTTCACGGGCCCAGGTACTCTGATCAGTGTGGCATATGTCGACCCCGACAATTTCCAGACAGCATTGGATGCTGGAGCTCAATTCCAATACAAGCTACTATGTATCATGCTACTGGGAGTCTTTATGGCCATCTATCTCCAGGTATGCTTCTCCGAGCAAAGAGAACAGTTCCTCACTGACTGGTCGATAGGCATTGGCAGCAAAGCTAGGATCAGTGACAGGTCTAAACCTCGCACAAATGAACCGCGCATACCTAGGCCCAGGTACTCTGATCAGTGTGGCATATGTCGACCCCGACAATTTCCAGACAGCATTGGATGCTGGAGCTCAATTCCAATACAAGCTACTATGTATCATGCTACTGGGAGTCTTTATGGCCATCTATCTCCAGGTATGCTTCTCCGAGCAAAGAGAACAGTTCCTCACTGACTGGTCGATAGGCATTGGCAGCAAAGCTAGGATCAGTGACAGGTCTAAACCTCGCACAAATGAACCGCGCATACCTATTGCGAGTCTTTGAAGCATTTGTGTCGATATTTATAATTGGGGTTTTTGCCTCTTTTTGTATTGAGTTGTCTATGATTACCGCACCAGTTGGTGAGGTATTCGGAGGATATCTGCCTTCGAAGGAGGTGTTCACTGGCTCTGGGTACGTCTTCCTCCTCCCTCTCCTCATCCTCATCCCGCACCCCGATCCCTTCACCAGCAAAGACAATTCTAACATGTCTATCTTCAACAGACCTTTCCAATCCTGCGCCATCCTAGGCGGAATCCTCATGCCCCACTCCCTCTACCTCGGCTCCGGCCTCGTCCAAAAACGCATGCAAACATTCGACGCCTCCCAAGGAATCGTCCACGAAGCCAGACCCTCATCCTCGAAATTCGCTATCCAGCTCTACCGCCCCACTTTGTCCGCCATCAAAAGTTGCATGAGTTACTCCATCGCAGAACTCTGCATCTCCCTCTTCGTCGTTACGCTGTTTATCAACAGCGCTATCCTTATTGTGGCGGCGAGTTCCTTGAGTAGCGATGCTGCGAATGCGGATTTACCGGGTGTTTATAGGTTGTTTGTGAGCACGATTGGACAGGCGAGTGGGACGCTGTTTGCTTGCGCTCTTCTGTTTTCAGGAGTGAGTGCAGGGATAGTATGCACGATGGCTGGACAGCTTGTTTGTGAGGGAGCGCTGGATTGGAGGATGAGACCTTTCTTTAGGAGATTGTTGACGAGGAGTTTGAGTATTATTCCTGCGGTCATTATTTCCGCGAGTCAAGGACAGCAGGGATTGGCGGCTGCGTTGAATGCTTGTAACGTCGTTCTATCCGTCGCTTTGATATTCCTTACTTTCCCACTTATCTGTAAGTCTCCTCTTCCTCTCTCTTCCCCCCTCGCCCCGAAAACACCAAACTAACTCCAACAGGGTACACCTCCCTCAATAAATACATGCGCGTCAACATCGATGATACGGAAACTCCTCTTGGGGTGGTGGATGGGATTCTGAATTATGATACTGAGAGAGCGTTTAGGAGTGGGAGTAGTTTTACGGAGGGGACGGTGAGCTTGGCAAATACGTGGTTGACGACGACGGTTGCGTGGTTGGTTTGGGTGATTGTTGCGGGGTTCAATGTTGCGACGCTTACGTTTTTGGGGTTGGGGATTGGGAGTGAGGACTGATCGATGGAGAGGATGAGAGTGTGTTGTGTATATATGGAGTAGTATGCTCCCCCAATCCGAGGACTGTTTGGATGAGCCCTAAGAGTTGCACGATATCTATAGAGCTTTCACAGGCGAGTTTACAGACGTAAGAGCCTTCGTCGAGAGACATCCTGTCATGTTCATGCCACGCGGCGTCTATGGAGATTCTGGGGGAAATAGATACTTCGGCTCATTGCTCATTACTTGGATATACTTGGTTTCGTACTTCATAGACATTGGGCATTGGACCGGCTACATAGATAGCTACAATTCAAAGATGAACAAAAATGCAGAGCATACATCTCCCCATCTCTCTCTCACAATCAAAAATCATCCATTCGTCAACCAGTGCCAAAGAACACAGTGGCGTACCAAGTCCGTGAGAATAGTAACAACCGACAAATCAAGAGGCTAGAATCTTGCTCACTGTTCTTTGATTTGACAGGAGCCACTTCCCAGGACCATATTGTTTACTTTTTTGGAAGGAGACGTGAATGGTGGTAATTGCCGTTATTACCGACCTGAGGCGCACGGCTGGAGTTGGGATGTGGAAGGAAGATGTTGGCGAGGAAGGGAATGCCAAGAGGTGAATTCCTTGGGAGTGTGGGGTTGAATGAGGAGTGCCGCTGTAAGACAAGGTTGCATTTTAACGTTATATGGCTGATGAACATTCATAGACTAGAAGAACACGACTTATCTTGTTCCTCTTTCGAAGTTGACGGTGGCAGGATCTGGAATGTTGGTTCTACCTCTGAATACTTGATAGTATGAATCACTATCTCTAGGCATCTTGGACACTATGCTCTTTTGGAAAAGTTCTTGAGGCTTGGGACAATTGTTCTACTTAAAATTGAGAAAGTATGAACTAATGTCCTGAATATGTTTGCACACTGTGCTTGAGAAAAAGTCTATCCGACTAGGCGTTGATCTCCCGCTCCGCCACAGCTCCAAGGCCCAGTACGACCAAGGATATTGAACAGCGGGAAGAGAACTACGTCCCACTTGACTTAACACTAGTTAAAAACTAGAAGCAGGTATATGGTAAACATTATATGTCATTATATCTATATGCACATCAAAATACATCCATCACCTCCCACCACCACTCCCCTTCTCATTCTCCTCATTTTTCGGAACGAGTTCTATAGCCTCATCTTTGCTCCCCTCCTCTATCCGTCCCTCTTTCTTAACCCCCTTTCCTTTAGAAGCAGGATGTTCCCCCTCAGTCAACATCCAACTCCACCCCAAGCCCACCACCGCAATCGTAGTCAAATAACTCCACCACACCATCCCAATAGCACCATGCTCGATGCCCCATCCGAAGATGTATCCTCCTAACAAAGGCCCGACTGTTCGGGCTAGACTGCTGAGCATGTTGCCAACACCGTGGACGGCGCCGAGAGCGAGAGGGGTTGGTGCGGAGTTTGTGAGGAGGATGACGGTTGATGGGATACCGAATGTCCTTCCCGTAACTTGGAGGAAGAGAATAAATGCAATCGCCACTGCTTGGAACCCAAAGTTTGATGATGGGATGAGACATATGTATGGTGCCAAAATATACGCGAACGGGAAGATTGCCAAAGCAACTCTATAAGATCGAAGTGTGCCGAGCCAGGCCTGTAAACTCGGGTAGATAAAAAGCTGAATCAAGATACCGAATATTCCAAAACTGGAGAGGAAGACACCGATGGTGGGAGATGCGAGACCGAGACCGCCGTTGAATTTTATGGCGGAGTAGGAAGGGGTTGAGGAGGGTGGTGTGGAGAGGAAGACGGGGAAGAGTTGCATGAACGCGGAATTGTGGAGGGGGAGGATGGCGAAGGAGAGGAATGTGTAGAGGACTTCGCGAGTATAAATCTCCTTTGAAAAGATCGAAAGCTTCGGACGTGGTGCTGGTGCTCTCTTGATCTCTTGAATTTCGGGTTGGGGAGGTTTGGGGAAAGGAGTGCCGGGTGTGCTGGGCATCGATTCTAACAGGCCAACTTCGGACTCGGCTCGATCGTCGGTGTCGAGGACGGCATAGCCGGTGGGATTCGACTTCATGAACACCCGCTTGAAGATTCGTAGCATCGTGTCTCCGATTACCAAGCCCCAATCTTTATTGTCTTCCATTCCCGGCATCGTCTCCTTTAGTCCAAAGACTGCGAAGAAGAGACTGATCATCAAAACTCCAGCGTTGAACAGTGTCGGCAACGCAAAGGGATATGCCCGCATCCAAGCCACGCCCTCTGGATCCTTTGAGAAATTCCATGCTCCTTCTGGTCCGAAGAGGGAAGGAATATTTATAACGGGTTGTGCCAAACATCCGCCGAGGAAAAGTCCAATTACAACTCCGGCATTGAAGATGAGGGGAAGGAGCAGGAATGCTCGACTCTGGTATTTTCTCTCCTTCACGATTTCAGCTGTCATTGTCCGCATTACTCCGATGTTTCCGTTGCCCAAGCCTGCCAATATCCGCCAGAACATCACTGCTGGAATCGATGTAGAGAACCCGAATCCCACATTGGATATTATGGATAGGACGATGCCGATGACGATTGTAGTTTTTCTGCCGAAGTGGTTCGCGAAGCTGGCCCATGGTACCGAAGTCGCGAATTGTGAGAGAGCGAAGAGGGAGACTAGAACGCCTGCTTGTCGAGATATCTTTGCGGGGCTCGGTGTCTCGTCGTCGGTCGTGTGCAACGAGCGGATTAAGTAATATAGGTACGGCAGAAGGCAGGTATTAGATAGCGGTTCGGAAAGTCGACAGATGGCGAGAATAAAGAGTTGTGGTTTGTGAGGCAGAGACATCCAAGTCACTGGCTTCCCAGCTCCTCCTTTTGGTTCGGATGACATGGCGGGGTCGGACTCTCGAGAGTTGGGACGCATCTTGTTGTATAAACGAATGACTGCAGAATAAATGAATGACTGCTGGTGTTTGGTGAATGCCCAAGCTCAGAACGAGTGTCCTCGACCCCTCAATCGCGTCGCGTCGAGTTGAAGTGGAAGAGTGAAGGTCGAAGTCGAGATCAGGAACAGAGGTCGGGAGTCGGAAGCGCCCTCCCAGTAGGATTCAGGGGTTCGTATCGCTAGACGAACGAAAATCTCCGTGCCGTTTCTGCTATCTCCATGCCACTCCCACCTTTCCAGCTGATAAATGTCGAGAACACGATGTACTGTCGCTATCGCTCGGACTGCGAAAAGTTTTGCACAGAAGGAGAGACAAGAAAGATACTTTCAATTCTTTATCGTACACGTGGTATCCATTTTGGCTGTGGAACTATGCTCCCGGCTCAGCTCAGATTCTAAAAACAATATCGCCAATACACGCCTTACCGGTTCAGGGAGGTTCTCGACCAATACCATTGATATTGGCGTGCGACCATACTCTTCTGGTCGATTGTGCTACAGCCTCCGAATCGATGTGGCGAGTTGATCAAATCAGCCTGCACTGTCAGCGCCACCCCGCTGAGAGTGAGTTGATAGGATCAGGTCTCAGCCAGAGCCAATTCCACGCAGAAAGCAATAACTGTGCGACGCTTGGGTCAGGCTGCTTGGGCTTGCGGTATCGCTGTGGCACTCTGGTTGTTTCTGGGTTCCAAGCAGTGATCTGCCGGCTGTTTGGTTGATCATGATCGCGTGGTCAGAGCTCAACATAAGATCTTTCTATCCGTCCAAGTGTGAGGTTGTCGCGGGCAAGAAAAGACGAACCACCAACAATATCTCAGACAAGTTCTTCTGAGCCGCGGAGCTCGACTCGGGCAGAAGATTGAGAAGGCGACAGAGGGCGAGACCGCACTAGAAGTCCCGTTTGATGATTAGGGCTTCCGTTGCGCCTCTACCGTACAGTCGGTGCAGTCTTTTCAGGGTTCTTTCGACGCTGCTTCTGGACCACCGAGAACCTCGAAAGAGTGGGCTGGCTGATCATTGGTCTTTCGACGCGGACCGTCCAGAACCATCAATGCTTTGACTGAAGCTTGTCAAGCTTTCTGCTAGTTCGCAGCATTGAACCAGCGTTGAAGTACCGCACCTTCCTCGAATTTCTGCACCAGCAAAAGCCTGCAGACCTCAGCGAGTCAGCCAATTCTCACGGCAGGCACATTCCGCCAGCGTCCCGCCAGCGTCGTGATCCACCGTTCATGTGTCGACGTTTCTTCGCTGAGCGGTGACATCGAGGCTTGATTGGGCACTGGTGGCCTGACAATAACGGCGAAGGCGGCCACCGTACCCTAAAAGCAATACCGGCGGGCACCATCCTTAAGCTGCAGCACATTTTTTTTGACAGTATATCATTGAGGGGTCCTCATGTCGGCTGAAGAGAGTAGTCAGAGGAGGTTGCTTGAACCTGGGACATCGAGCACCTACGGCAGCATCGAAACTCCTTCGACAACTCAAGACGAGACGAGATCAAGTCGTGGCGCCATGAGTTTTCTACCAAGCAAGGCGACTAAGAGGCTGGCGGCGTTGTCACTCTTCTGCGGTCTGGGTTCATTCTTGTGGGGGTACGTACTTTTCCAGCAGGCTAAACTTGTCGCAACACCATCAGATGTTGATAAGCGCGCCTGATCTTTGAGGTGAATATCTCGTCAACAATGGCTAACCAATGACCAGTTACAACATTGGTATTCTCGCGACCATATACGTTAACCCAGGCTTCATCAAGGCTCTTCACAACGTGAAGCCAGCCTCAAAGTGGGCAGCGCAAAAGGGTCTCATCACAGCTATCTACTATCTAGGCACATGGCTAGGATATGTCTTCATCTCAGGACCGATCAATGACCGCTTGGGACGGCGATATGCTGCTCTTACTGGAGCTGCCGTTACCTGTATTGGTGCTGCAGTTATGACTGGTGCTGGTGGCCACACCGCGTATGCCATGATGATCATTGGAAGGATTATTTCTGGGCTTGGAAATTCCATGATCTCAACATCGGTTCCTCTGTACCAAAGGTTTGTTAAACCTCCTAATTACCTTCCAAAAGGTGGGGCTAACAGATCACAGTGAAATTGCTCCAGCGAAGAAGCGAGGCGCACTTGTTGTCATGAACCACATTGGTATGGTATCTGGTTTGGCCGTTGCTTTCTGGTGAGTGGCTCTCGTTCGCACGTGAAGCCGTGTAGAAAGCCTACTAACCTTTGAACTCAATAGGGCTGGCTATGGATTTTCTCACTGGACTACCAAGACAGGCATCCACGAGGGATGGAGGACCTCTGTCGCTCTCCAATTCATCCCAGCCTTGATCTTCATGATCGGATTGCCATTCCTTCCTGAAACGTAAGTTGGCCCAAAAAAAACCACGAGCCCTGACAATCTAACTTTGTGACAGGCCCCGTTGGCTCTTGGAACAAGGACGTACAGAGGACGCACGCAAGTCTCTAGCATACCTCCGAGCCTGTGAAGATAACCCCGCAGGAATCGAGGAAGAGTTCTCTGAGATCAGAGATTATATCGAGATGGAGAAGTCCGTCAAGCAAGTTGCGTGGTTCGAACTTTTCACCAACAAATACCTCTTCGGCCGCCTCTGGAGAGGAGCTTTACTTCAATTCATGGCTCAGATGTGTGGTGCTACTGCGATCAAGTACTACTTACCCACAGTTTTCCTTGCTCTTGGTCTTTCAAAGGATATGAGTTTGATGGCTGGTGGTATCGAAAGCACGTTGAAGATTGGATTGACCATCATGGAAATGTTGATTATTGACAAAATCGGACGAAGAAACTCATTACTTATTGGCGCAGTCGTCATGTCTGTTGCCATGGTGGTATGTTATCTCTCAGAAGCAAGTTGAGATGAAAACTAACATTCACTAGGTCAACGGAGCACTGCCTCTAGCGTACCCAAACAACAAGAACCACGCATCTGACTACGCCTGCATCGTATTCATATTCTTCTTCTCCTTCGGCTACTCCGTCGGCTTCGGTCCCAACGCCTGGGTCTACGGAACTGAGGTACCCCTCCTCCATGCTCCATTCTCACATCTCCGAAAACTAATGAACGGCAGATCTTCCCCACCCAAATCCGCGCCAAAGGAGTCAGCATCTGCGCCAGCGCCGGTGCCATCGGATCCATCGTCGTTGGCCAATTCTTCCCAGTCGCTATTAACAATATTGGCTCAAAGACTTACTTTATTTTCTTTGCTATCAATATGGCTTGTGTTGCTGTACGTTTCCCTTACGACTCGATGTAAAGACATTTGACTGATAAATGTGAACAGCTACTAGCAGCCTTCTACCCCGAAACAAAAGGCAAGACGCTCGAGGAAATGGATCATATTTTCGGGAAGACGAGACCGAGTCTTGAAGATGATGAGGCGCATTCGCATGACCATGATGATCATGTTGCGGATGAATCGGTTGTGCATCAGTCGAAACTATGAAAATTTCATTCATTGCGAGAGGGTTGGGTATGGAAGGTGGCTCATAGGACGGCGTAAGCGGTTGGTCGATTCAAGATGGATTGGATCCATGCTGGGAAGGAAGGTAAAAAAAGCGAGATGATGGCGATGTTCTTGTTTACACACGATGCCTTGGCATGGCATAAGGATGGCGATGTCTTTCCATACACATGAGCTAATTTAATGTTTCACCGGATTGATTTGCCTTGTTTGTGAAGCGAGGAGTGTTCGTCGAGGAGATTTGAGGTTTCAAAACGGAAGCTTGGCGGTCTTGCCAAGGGAGAAATTCTCTTCACAGCACCTGAAACCTAGAGTTAGTCTCGTGCCATCTTTATCGGATATAAGTAAACGCCTGCTTCTCAAGGGCCTCAAGCTGCTGTCAACTTTGGAAAGGAAGAACTATGAGCATTCACGTGATCCGACTTTCACTTCGCGGGGCGGATGAGGTTAGCGCCAAAGCTTATTTTCAAGGTTAAACTTCAACCTTCACTCCCGAGTCTCTTCCATTTCCTTCGCTTCTACCCTTACATGGAACTAATAGTATCTTAAACATTCTCCAATTATTCTCTCAAATGTCCATCGTATTTCCTTGAATCCGACGTGTCTCTCTTCTTCTTCCTTCGCCCCTAAATCACACCCGCTCGCGCCGAGAAAAGCAACTCCTCTTCCCATCTCTCTTCCGCATTCATCTCCTCTTGCAACGCTAGGAGCTTCCGCCACTCTCCTATCACTCGCACATTGTACGACGGGGATCCACACGATCTATATAGACCACGACATGGCGAGTCATCTGATAACTTTGATTGAGCCTCGTGAAGCCTCGATCGTTTAGGAACCAGTCGTGCGATGTCAGTGACATTCAATAAGACAAGATCTCAGTTACCAGACAAGACCCGGATATCAGATGCAGGTACAATGTCTGATATTCTTCGTTTTGATGATCGAGACCAGAGTGGCCAATAAGTCAGTCAGTCAGCCAATCAGTTGGCCAAATGGCCAATTGAATGACTGATGAAAACCGGTCAACTTACTGGCTTAAATGATGAACTAATTAGCTAGTTTATCAGCCAAAGGTAAAAATTAAAGATATATTAATTTTAAGCAAAATTCATTAAATTAACTCTAAATATTAACTTTATTTTGATTATATTATTCTTTTGCTAATTATTTGATATTTCTTAATATTATAATATTTTACTTATTAATTTAAAATTATACAAAATTATTTGCTTAAATACAAAAGAGAAAATATGTTTATATTTTGAGTTTATTATTAATATAACGAGAAAATCGTATATTATTTACGTAAATTAAAATTATTTAAATTTTTTTTTCTTTTAATAATTTATAATATTTTTTTTTAAATATAAATTAATTCTTTTAAATATATTATTTATTAATTTCTCGATAATAATTAGCGTTTCGATTTCCTTTTTTAAATTTTTTTTAGGGTAATTAACGCCATTTTATTAAATAATTCTTTAAAGAAATTAATTTTCTTAAATTTTAAAAGAAATAATATTTACTTGGATTTATAATACTTTAATATAATAATTCTTTTATACTTATTAACTTATAACTTCTTTATTTTTGTTTTAACGAGTATAATATATTTTATTAGCTTTATAACTTTTTAATTATCCTCGAAATATTTTATTTTAAAATAAAAATATAAAATTATTATTATTATTCATATAATTAAAAAATTAATCTTATTATAGTATTTTATTATCGTATTCTAAGCGAGAATAATAAATTCTTATATATTAAAATAATCGAAAAAGAAATCAAAAGAAAGAAAAATTTCTTATAAAAAGTTATAAGAAATTTTATAAATACCATTTTATATATTAGTATTATCTTCAAAATCTTTAGTAATACGAAAGAAAAACTTTAAATAATTATAAATAAATTATAAAGTTTATTATTTGTTTTTATCAAAATAATTTTATTTATTAATTTCTTTATTAAATATATTTTTAAAAACTCGTAATTTTAAAATATAATTATTAAAAGCAAATTAAAATTCGAGAATATAATATATTCTAATATATAATATATTCTAATATTATTATTTAATATTAATTTCCAAGTTTTCTTTATTATAATATTTATATTATTAGTTTATTAGAAAATAATAAAAATATTTAAATATTTATTTAATATTATAATATAT
>FJOG01000042.1:0-40653 GCA_900073065.1 Phialocephala subalpina
GTAAATAATTATTTAAAAAGGATTTTTTCGTATTATTTATTAAAAGAAAAAATATTATAATTAATATTATATTCGATTTTTATTTTTATAAAAATTACATTAATAAATTTAAAGTTTTATTTAATAATTATAAATAATTAGAAATTTTTAACGTTTATAATAATATAATCGTAATTTCGAATTATAAAAATTAAAGTAATATAATATTTCGCTTTTATATTTAAGACTTTAATTTTTATATTATTATCTCGTAATCCGAAAATCACGAAATGCAATTTAAAAATAATAATAATATATTTTTTTTTTAATTAGAGAAATAAAATCCGTATTAATAAAATTAATTTCGATAATAATAAAAATATCGAGAATAAAAATAAATTTATTTATTACGGTATTTAAATATTATAAATCGTTTTAAATTTAAGAAAATTAAAATATAAATTCAATAATTTTTATTATTTTTTTTATTAATATAATATTCGCACTTATAAAAAACACGTAATAAACGTTATTTTTTTACTATTAATTAAAAAGTATTATAATCGAATTTAGAGTTTTAAAAGCGTTTATAATTATTTTTATTCTTTTTTGAATTTTAAAGAGTAATATTATATTTTTACGCGGAAATTTAATCGGCGAAATTTTATTTTCGTTATTATTTTTAATAATTAATTATTATTTTATAATTTCGTCTTCGGATAAATCGATATTTATATTTTTTAAATCTTTTTTTAAACTTTTTAAATTAATTAGCGTTAAATTTTAGTTTTTGAAAGTTTCTTTTTTTATTTCGCGTATTATCGGAAGAATTCTTTTATTATTATATTCATTATTTTATTTTTTATTTTATTACTCGTTTTTATAATATTTATTATTAATATCATAATAATTAAAAGCTTATAATAATTATTTAATAAACTAATAGTATTATTATTAAAGAGTGAAATATTAATATTATTTCTTTAAATAATATAAAATAATTAATTTTATCGTTATAAGATTTCGATAATATCGAGAGTAAAAATATTATTTCTTATTATTAAAATAGTATTAACGTTAATTTGCGAGTTAAATTTAGCTTTTTTTTGTGCCGCTAATTAAATAGAGTTTTGTGCGCGTTATACGTTTTTAATACGTTTATTAAAATTATAATTTTATAGTCTTTTAATTATTATTCTAATAATTTGATCGTATTAATATCGATTAAATTTTAACGCGAAAAGCTTCGAAAATTCGTTCGGCGATTATTTATTTTAATATAATCGGTTTTAATTATTTTAATAATAATAATTTCGATTCTATAAATCGTTTATAAAAGGATAATAATCTACGTAAAAATAATCGTAGAATAAATTGATTTCTCCGTTTTTATTACGTTCGTAATATTCGAAATATATAAATTCTTTAAATTAAACGTTATATATAATCGCTACTTTAATTTCTATTGTATTCCTTTAAATTATAAATTATACACTTTACGAAAAATTATTAAATCTCGGATTATAAAAGTTTTTATAATTATATTATTTGAAATTATTATATTTATTACGTTTATAATCGAAATTTTCTTTTTATTTATAATTATAAGAATAATTTTATTATTAAAATCGATTTTAATTTTAATTTTAATTTAAAGTAATTATAAATTTATTTATTTTTTAAATTATTATAATAATATTATTATTTATCGAATTTTTAATACTCGAGAAAATAATAAAAATAAGAGAAAGTTTTTTTATAATTATAATAAAAATTTTTATATTATTATCAAGTTTAAAAAAAAATAATAATCGAGATTTTTATAATTGTAAAATAGTAAATTAAAGAGTAAATAGCGTTTTTTATATTTTTTTAGAGTAAAATACTAAATATTATCGACGAATAATTTAAGTGGAATAAATAAAGAAAAGTAATTATATCGATTAAATATTATTCGTTAAATTATAATATTTAAATATTTTTTTTAAATTTTATATATTTTAAATTAATAATTTCGATATAGCGTTTTCTTTTTTTTATACGTATAAATATCGAAAGTCTTTTTTTTATTTTCTTATAATTATAAATAGTAAAGTCTTTTAAATCGTAATTAATTTCTTTAAGAATTTTATTTTTAATATTAAAAAAAAAATTTTTATAAGTTTATTATTTCGCGATTTCGAGTTTATTACTTTTTTTTTAATTAAATTTTTAAACGCTTAATTAAATATTTTTACGTAAATTTTAATTAATAAATATTTATTTAAAGTTTATATAACGATTCGACGTAAAGACTTTAAATTAAATTTAAAGTTTTTTTAATTTTATTCTTTAAAATCCTTTTTAAAAAATAGCATAGAATTTTTATTTATTATAAGGCTTAATATAATAATTTAATATAAAACGAATTTAATCGCAATAAAAAAAAGAAATATATTATAATATTTAATTTTTTTCGTAATAATAAAAACTTTAAAGTTTTTATAAATATCGTTTTATTATTTTAAAAAAGTCGTAATATTTTTTCTATTAAAATAAAGCGCTTATAAAGTTTTAAAAAAGAGTAATTATATATTAAAAACGAGAATATATTATATTATCGAAATCGTAAAATATTTTTCTTTATCGTTATACGAGGGAATAATACTTTAAAATAAATTTATTTCGAAAAAGTTTTTTTCGCTATTTAAAAAACCGTTTAAAGGAGTATTAATCGGTATTATAATAAAAGAATAATCGCTTAAAAATATTAAATTATATCGAGAGTAACTCGTAAAAACTAATTTATAAATCGATAATTATTTTAGTAATTCGAAAGAAATTCGTTTTTTTAAATAAATATTATCGAGTAAAGATTTCTTATAAAAATAGTTTTTATTTATAATATTTATAATTAAAAAGAAATTTCGAGTTTTAAATTTTACTCGAAATTTAATCTTTTTAATTATTTAAATAAAGCGTATCGTTATCTTTTTTTTTTGCGTAGAAATTTCTATTTAAATTTTTTTTGTATTTTTTCGTAAGTATTAATATTCTTTAAATTATTATAAATTTAATATTAAAATTATTCCGAGTATTTTTCGTATCGCGATTTTTAAAAGAATTAAAATTAAAATATAAAATAACGCTATAATTTTGCTTTTTAAAATACGAATTTCTTTTTATTTCTACGATAAATTTTTAATATTCGTATTTCGATTCTTAATAAAAATAGTATTAATTTAAGAATTAATTTCTATATTTAATTATCGTAAATTAATTTTTTTTTTTTTATTCGTTATCGTATTAATTATATCGAATAATTTAATACGTAAATTTTAAGAATTAATATTTTTTACTAATCTTATTATTTCGCAATTTAATTTCTTTAATTTTAAATCGATAAATTAATAAATAAAAAAGTTTACTTTTCGTTAATTAATTTTTAGCCTTCGAATTCTAATAATTTAAATTCTTTAATAGTAATCGCAATATTTAAAATATAATTTTTATAAGTTGTAATTCGTGACATTTAAATAATATTACTTTAAAACTCTTGGCTTTGCTCGCCAATATAAAAAGGTAATAACTCTTTTAAAGGAAAACTACTTTAACTTGTATAATTATAGTAAACTTATAAGCTTTAGCAAATACTTAACTTTGCTCTTATAATTATTCGTTATACGTAGTAAGGCCAGCAAATTAAAGTAGCAAAAAGTTGTTATTATTTCTCAAAGAGCGGAAAGCTCCTTATATATTAGAGGGTACGTGGCTAGCACAAACCTCCGAAGTTACTATTACAAATAGGGATTTTTGAAGTAGAACAGATCGCCCCGCCATAATACACTTGTACCTAGATAATTCCGAGAATAAAGCTATATACACTTATTGTTCGGCACCTATGTATTACCGGACAAACCCTGGCTTAATGTACACTACTGGTCAACACCTCCTTGGCTCCCCCTTGATCTCTCCATTGGCGGTCTCACTGTTGCCTTTGCACTCTTCATCATTCAATCCAATCTCTTTCGCCCACAGAGTGTCAATTCCCTCCGGGGTCAGGTACCAGGCCAGATCTGCGTTAGCTTTGCGATGCTGGCGCACATAACCGGTGCCTATGAAAGCAAACATATTCTTCTTGTCTCGGTACTCGATGCCATAATCCTCCCACCGTATTTCTGACAGCATTTCCATATAGTGGAGTCCACTACCAGGTCAGACTTATGAGACCTTGCCGGTGTCGTTGTTCTTGTACCAGCTCCGATAATTATCCGCGAAAACAGTCTGCTTTATCAGTTCCTGTGTGTGCTCAGCAAACGCATTTGTCGCGCTCTCCTTGGGCTCCAAAGTTTTACATTCTCAAGCTGCAGCTTCTGGATCATTTGAGTGGCGTAGTTGGACATCGCGTCGAAGACGCCCATTAGTGATCCGTTTTGGACAGGAGGGCCTGGGCCTCCATACATTACAACATTTGGCATCTCTAAAATAATAAACCCAAAATATACAACAGAATTATTACCCAACTTCTCAGCGAGAGAGAGTCCACCTCTTCCAATGACGGGGAAACGGGGAGTAAAAGATGCATCAAAGCCTGTCGCGCAGATGACTGTGTCGACTTCTTCATGAGAACCATCTCCTCCCATTAGCCCAGTAGGGGTTAACTTGACCACGGGTGCAAAGTGGACGTTAACGTTTGGTTCTTGAATGGCCCGAACATAGGGGTCGCTGGTGTTATCCGACGACATCCAACAGAGAACTTGGGAAGAAATCCTACAACGATTTAGACTCTGGTCACGATTTGTCTAGACTGCCTCACCTTCCAAAAGCTTCGGATCTTTGATCATTTCCTTCATGCGGTCGGCAAGCATTCTCTTTGCAGCATTTTGGGTCTCGTGGCCCCTGAAGAACAGGGACCAGCCATCATTCATGCCCTGCTCCATCAATTTCTGGTGATCTACCAGCCGTTGAGGATCTTTGCGGAAACTTTTGATATCATCAGGTGAGTAGTTATGCTCTTGTGGAAATCCCGGGACAAGCCCTGCCGAGAACCAAACTGCCTGACAGACGTTAGGATGCATTTGCGCGAAAACATGGTGAACTATACCGTTCTAATATATACATGTAGCTGAGACACATAAGGTTGTATATTCGGAACCACCTGAATCGACGATGCTCCGGAGCCTGTTATGGCCACCTTGTCGTTCTTCCACTGTTTCTTCTGATAACTGGATGGCCATCGAGCAGTATGAATAAGCCTGCCTTTGAAGGTATCAATCCCTTCGATTCTTGGCCATTGGGGTTTGTTGAGTAGCCCTGGTGCGTAAATGAAAAAGTCACATGTATCCTGGAACTCTTGCTGGGCTCCACCTGGAAGCACCCGTTTTACATCAACAACCCACCGGCTGCTTGTGTCATCCCAACACGCTTGGGTGACTTCGCAGTCGAACTTCATATATTTTCGGAGCTTAAAAACTTGGCACACCTTGTTAAGATAGGTCCAGATGTCCAGGGCTCCCGACAGAAACTTGGGCCAGAAAGGCTAATCTATTAGTAATGCTCGGTAGCTATTTTCAGATAGAGGCTTACATTGGGAGCGAAGTGAAAAGCATAAGTATGACTGGGAACATCACAAGCACAGCCAGGATATCGGTTGTCAAGCCAAGTTCCTCCAATATCGCTATTCTTCTCGTATACCACAAGGTCGATGTTTTCGCACTGTTTCTGGATCTTATAGGTGTTGTTGATGCCATTGACGCCAGCGCCAACGCAGAGGACCTTAATGCGACGATTCGATGCGTCGTTTAGAGTGACATCTGGGATGTTTGGATGGATCGAGGTGCGTATATCAAAGGCCGACATGGCTAAGCGATTTTCAACATGGAATGGAAGATTTCGGTTAAGGCAAGATTTAGTTCGAAGTTAATGGCGTTCTCTGTCAGTTCTCGCTATCAGGCGCTGATATATATATATAGACCTCTACACCCAGCTTGAAGCCTGTGGTTCAGTCCAAGTAGTAAATCAATGAGCCGAGGCTTGGAACCGATGCTCTTGCCAGATATCGTGTGATGGTTGATTGTGGCCTTTAATCGTATCTGCCGCTGCAAAGTGACAGAAGTCCTGAGCGGGAGTTATAAAGTGCCATTGTGCATAATTCTTGAGCAAACTCTGCTTAACACCGCATCCTTCACCCCCCCACCAACATCTGCTCCTCGGAGGACATCTTCTGTGCAATTGCCGGACCCACCAACATTCAGAGGTGCACTGCACACGCCCATATCGGCAAGTGAACCCACGCCCCACCTTCTTGTGCTGTGAGAGGATAAATAAGTATCAAGGGGGTAGCAACAACCATCAGGGATGTGTGCTTACCCACCCAGTCCCACACTGGTAGTTCCTCACAAGACCTCAGGGCAAGCACCGACATGTTCTCGTACTCCGCAAATCCATGGGGGCTGAGGCACAAGCCCCACCCTTCTGAAGGGTCTCTTCGAGAGGCCCTACGAGTAGTCTTACATTGAACGTAACAATATTGAAATAGACTTGCCGAAACGTCCGGGCATATGAAGTTTGTCTGGACCGCCCGGACTTATCACCAGATCTATTTCACCTATCTTATCATCAAGTTGCTCCCCCCTAAATAAACTCTATTCTGAACAGATTGTGGGTTGGGATAATGAGGCACGAGTTTTGAGTGGTGAGGTCCCTTAAGAGCACCTAGTCAGCCTTCTTACACAAAGCCCAAAGTACCCGAAGAAGGTTCACGACAGTATTCACCAGCTCTAGTCCTACTATCCTCTCCCCCAAATAAAATTTATTCTGAACAAATTATGAGTGGAACAATAAAGCACGATATCTCAGTAGTCAAAATACCTAATCAGCCTTCGTACACTGAGCGAAAAGTAGTCTGTGTATCAAGCCCGGGGTATCCGTAGAAGGTTCAAGAAAGCGTTTTGCCCTGGCTCTGCTCCCAGATCACACATTCTTACTGGCTTGGCAACCTGTATTACTCCCTGGAAATTTGTTCAGAGTATTCACACAGCTACACTAGAAATTCGGAGCGACTTATTCCGACTATAGACCTATTTGGGACTGGGGTGCCGAACCAATAGATGGTTTCCAAAAACGCCTCGGATTGCTTTGGCTCGTGAGACGACGCTCTTGCCCTTGATGTGGGAAGACTAACAACTGGGTGGTTAAACAAGCCGTGGGGCTTTGTCTAGATGCTACAAAGTAGAAGAATAATCTTGAAAGGCAGATGCTTGCTCTGGTGTACTCGAAACGGCCAGGTTCGTGCTGATCATCTTCATAAAAGTGGAGGAGGCAGGGCCTGCTTATTACCGAAGAGAAGCATGTGAATCACCAGTCCAAAAGGTGGACTAAACTTCGGAAAAGTTCTAGAAATTTACCTAATTTCGCATTCTCACGGTTTGCACTAATTGAATAACATATTGTTTGTATGAGTCCGACATAGCATATTGCAAAGAGGTAAAGAATGATGATAATTGATAAGTAGTAATATGAATCGGAAATTGGATGAATAAACAAACGACTCTGGCTCAAATAGTACTAGTGCCTCTGGCCCCTTGCCTATTGGCTTGCGAATTGAAGCGGCCGTAGGGCTACGCGTATTCGCGGCGACAAATACCACAGTAGCTGCCACGTTATAGCTCAGGCATTACTTCGCGCTAAGATCTAGCATGGAAATTTGAAACCGGCTTTGATTGATTGGTCATAAGGGATTAGCGCACACCCATTCTGCTGACGTATCTTTGTCAGTCCTATATCTCTTCGAAGCCTCTCCTAGCTGCTATCCGGTCCGAACTCAGCATTCAAAAAGGGCATTATATAGTACTTCGAATATCCCGAACCCACTTTTTTTTCGACACGCAGCAAAAAGTATCTTTTTACCCAATTAGAGAACCCTTGATGGTATGGAAGGGAGGTCTCAACCTACGAAGGCCCACCCCTATATTGCACCTAGCCAATTCAGGAAATCTGTAGAGAATTTGAAGTAGTTGATGCTTTCGTACTTCCGCACGATGTTAGAGCCTCGCCATCAAGAGTCGAACTCGTTCACTTCGATTCCATCCTTGCTTAGTAAACGGCCCGAGCGATGACCTGCTCAATGGTGTATGTGTCTGTGGAAGCGCAAGAATAGATTTACTAGGGTTCAGATGCTCTACAGCCTGCATATTGGAACCTCCAGGTAGCTTTCGTATATGCCGCCTAAGTGCATGATGTGACGGCCCTGATTGGAGTTGCGAAACGCGCCCTGCAAGAACTCAAACTCTGCCAGACACATGTTGTGACCTGACACTTTCAGCACCAACCACTCTCCTGCCTCAAATACTATGCCAGTGGGCCACACATATACCTCAAGGCGAATGACTTCACCTTTCCGGACGGGTTCACGACCGGAATGAGACAGTGTCTGCCAGGTCTCGCTCGAAAGCTCGTCGGAGACGTGCCGAGCGGAGGCGCGCAACATGCCCTGGGGACCTAGATATTTCAATACATTGACATTCGAAATCTCGGAAAGGGAGGACGCATCAAGGTCATTGAGAGGGATATTAGAGTGCTGCAGCAACTTGCCGACTTTGTCCGCTTTACGGAGCTGCACGTAGACGTCGATATCATCATGTTCAAGGCTAGACATGAAAAGTACGGCTTTGAGAGGACCAGCAATGACGACGTCGTCCGGGACCACATAGATGAATTGTAGTTCCTCCGGATCAGAGTCGGTTTGCATCGAAGGAGCGTCGGCTTGATAGCTTATTGAGGCCTCTTTGGCTATAGGAACTGGGGACAACTTGTATTCAGGGGTAAGGAATAGACGGAACTGAGACCTCCCGGGGAGACGCCATGGGAGGTCTGCAAAAGGTTGGTTCGTTACAGCGGGCTTATTGAATCGGATGAATGCTAAGCGCACGCGGGGCGTCTGCTCCCAGTCGTTTGGGATTTCCTTGGTGTAGCGGTCGAAGAAGGACTGCAGCTCACGTGTGCGCTCTTCAGTGTATAGATCATACCATTCCTGGGTGGCGTGAGTCACAAACCTAAGCAGCGGTCAGAAGGATGTCCCCATACATGGAGCAGAGTTGAAGGACTTCAGACCATTTTTTATCGTGCGGGATCTCCTGATATCCCCGGACAGACCCAACCGTGTGTAGACCCGTTGAGTAACTTCCCAAGATGTAGGCAGGAACCTGGATATTCTCTATTTTCGCACGCTTGTCTTCCCAGTACTCGTTTGTGAAAGGGTATAGACTCAACATCTTGACGACATCCTCTTGTTCGCCGTGGCCTGCGCCTCGTGAGCATGCGGGAAGAATCACAGCTACTTCATGAGGGAGAATACTCACCATACAAGGTCTTCGCGAGTATCGCGGTGAAGTCAGTAGCTGGGATGCCACCACGGCAAAAGGATTCTCTGAGAAAGTCGCTAGCCGCTTCCAAGGGAGCGATACACGCAAGATGTGGTGGCCGCTCAGCAGCGATGAACCACTGCGCAATTCCCAGCCAGGAGTTGCCGGCCAAGGCGACCTTTCCAGAGCACCAAGGCAGAGCTGCAATATATTCGACAGCATCGCATCCATCCCTCCCCTCGGCGGAACCCCACCATCGCAAGCTCCCCTCGGAATAGAAGACGCCCCTGGGGTCTACATTGACGATTGCGTATCCTTTGGGTACCCACTCGGCGGGGTCAAGGCTGGTTATCGAATGAGTTAGCCGAAGAAGAGGAAGCGGTTGGATGTACAAGTCTCACCCTTCGAAACTCTCGTAGCCAGAGAGCTTACTCTCCGGTATGCCGGCTCGCTTTGGGAAACCTTGCAGGTTAAGGGTTCCTGCGTGCCATATTAGCTTATGATGAGGAGCTAAGAGGCGCAGGGACGGTACCTGTACCTGACTTGCCATATGGACCCCACATCATGATGGCTGGCACCTTATTCTCGCCCGTCGGGCGGTATACGTCAGCACCTATGCGCGTTCCATCTCTCAGCAGGACGGGCTGATCGTGATCGAAGATGACTGCAGCTGCTAAGGAGCGCGCGTTGGGATTCTTCTTGTGGCCGGCGGGTAGCACAGTCGACGACTGATTGAAAGGGCACGAGTTTGGGCAGATGTCTGGCTTGGTAGTCGGGCATAGCGCGACCTCGATAGGACCAACTGTGAAGGGGGCCATGGCCGTGGTGGGCAACATGGGGACTCAGCTCCTGCTAATAGCAACATGTATATCATATAGAGACATCCGAGTACCCCACATAAAACCCCACACGGAACCGCTCGGATGGGGCCGTAGTTGTACGACGCCACATGCATAACCCTGTTGTACACTTACTCTAACTTTAACTTTAAATATCTTGACTAATATAAACTCAAAATTAACGCTAGAAGAACGAAGCACTTTAAAATAAAATACAATTCCCTAAGAAGACGAAAGGCGGTAAGTTTTAGATTGCAAAGAGTTACGACCTATTATATATACTGAAGTTCCTAAGTGCAAGCTACCCTTACGCTACTACAACACCAGACTCTCGCCGACGTTACACCGCCATACACTTTATCAGCGCAAGACCGTGGGTGTGATATGATAGTAGCTCGATCACGCTATGTCAGCAGTCTTAAATATCGCTTTGTGGGTCGACCAAGACTGCGCTGTTAGTATTGTGCGGAAGGAGAGGCGAGAGCGAGAGCAAGAGCTAGACGCCGGAGAGGTGCTGGTGCAAACGCTTTACTCGGGCATCAATCCTGCTGACCTCAAACATGCCACCATGCTCGGCATCCGTCCGGCTGTCTTGGGCTACGACTTCTGTGGCCGCGTACTGAAGACCCAACCTGGCTCGCTCTTCACGGTGGGCGACATCGTGGCTGGCTCTACGCCTAGCGGCCTGGGGCGTCCCCCTAAGTACGGTGCGCACCAGGCGTATCTCGTCTGCCCTGAGGACAGGGCCTTCCGCGTGCCGACCCACGTCCCCCACCCCGATGCGGCTTGCATTGTAGCCGTGGCTCGGACCGCAGCCGATGCCATCTTCAATCTCTTCGGCTATCCATTGCCAACCAACTCAACCGACGCCTCAACCGACGCCCCGACCGCCCCCATCGGCCCGCTCCTCATCTGGGGTGCGTCAACCAGCGTTGGAGTCTGCGCCCTCCAATACGCCCACGCCATAGGCGCCACCCCGATCTTCGTCACCGCCTCGCCCACCAGGTTTTCTGAGCTACGGGAGCTGGGTGCGACGCATTGCTTCGACTACCGCTCACCTAACGTCGTTGCCGACATTCGGGTCGCCATAGACGAAGCGTGTCGCGGCCCTGTCGCCCACGCCTTCGACGCTGCTGGGTCCTTCGAGAAGCCGACGTCCTTCGACCTGCTCCAACAGTGCGTCTCCGCTGACGCCAGGCTTGTCTCCGTCGTTCTGCAACCTAATTCACGATGCAAGTTGCCCCTAGCTTACACCGATGTGGCCTTCCGTATCCAGCCACCTGGCGAGCCCGTCCTGACCATTTCGCCGCGGATCGATGATTCGCGGCGGAGCGCCCGCGCGCTCGAGTGGGCGCTCGAGAACTACGGCCGCGAAGGAGGGTTTAAGATCCCCCATGTTAATGTTGTAGGCTATGCAGCAGATAAGGCCCTAGCAGCCGTTCAGCGTGTGGCGGCCCACGGTGCGGGTTTCGAAAAGCTGGTTATTCAACATCCCCTTGTGGAGTAGAGCGGTATAGCTGCTGTCGACAGAACGCCTTCTCGTAACCTTCCCTCAACGTTGAATACCTTGTTGAGCTTTATGGCAGATCGGATCTCGATTTCAACTCACGGAGAGTCAAGTTAGATGTAGTTCTGATGACGATCGTGGTATTCTGGCCTTTGTAGCTCGCTACTTCTTTTTCTTCGAAGCACTGGGTAATTTGAAACTGGAGGGGGACGAGGGCGGGGTTTCGTCGTTCGGCCGAGCTCTCGCTCGTGAGATAGCTTGAGGAGTTCGAGCATTTGGTGGCAGCCATGATGTTGGATTTTGAACTTCGAAAGATCTGCTCAGGGGGATGAGCCCTTCTGGGGAATGGATGCCCGAATCTGTCACTTCAGGATGCTTGCTGCTGAGATGATACTATATAACCGTTAAAAGCCTTTTAAGAAGGCACGTGTTCATCATTAGGCATGGCCTTTCGTTTTATTTTCTACCTAGTCACGAACACTTTCCAATTGACATTTATGAGATGGATTGCTAATTCAGAATTATATTGTGAGTCCCAGAAGCTACACCGTGAATCAGCCTTTTCACCTGTCTCCAATTTTGATGATTCACGACTTCCTAGACAATCCCTTTGGTGTGTATATAAGACGGGATTATCTTCATGTTCACACTTAGATATTTTCAGGTCACTTACCTTCCCTAAGAGCACAGAAGCCAACAAATCCGACAATATCTTTCCTTTAAGCCATTGGCATGGCATGGCTTCAGACACTTCAACGGTCGAGCAAAGTCCACAGGGCCAAGAGCTAGTCGAGATCAGAATCGAACCTGATGGCAAGGTCTTTCGTGTCAGCATGGACCTTTTGTTGGCGAGAATACCAAAACTCATGAGCCCCCTGACCGATTCTGACTCCATAACCATATCGGCAGAGGATGAGAACACGGTAGCAGTACTACTGCACTGGCTGGCGCACGGCACATTACCTAAGTTAGAACCGAAAATGTCCGACGACGTGCTAGACTCCTGGAACTGGAACCCATTCTATGTATACAATCTAGCTATCATGCTTGATCTTGACGAGGTCCAAGATCGTGTCATGACTAGACTTTTGAATGCCATACGAAAGAAACAACTTGAAATCAAAAAGGATTGGCTAGTGAGTCATTGGGACGCCAACAAGATAGCCAGGAGAAAGCCGCAATACCAAAAACTTCTCGAGAATGAGTCAGATGAGTTGGAAGACCCAAATGCAGACCCCGACGCCTGGATTTCCCGATTCAACACACTCAGCGGAACGGAGTATCAACCGAACTATCCGTCAGTTGCCATGATTCAGGCCATATTCACCCAAGCACCACCAAACACCGCCATGAAAAATCTTGCGCTTGATTTTATGAACTACGTCGTGTTTGAGGGTAGACGACGTCGTGCTAGAGACTGGGAAACGGAAAACGTCATACGTTTTCTCACCAAAGACGAGGGACTATTAAGAGCAACTGTTGTTGCGTTACGGAACACACATGATTACTTTGAATGGCGCAATCAATGGGTCATAAGGGGTCCGCATAATCCTACGGACAACCGTAGCAGCTGGGGCCGAGCTAACCGATGTACCTATCACAAACACAAGTGGGCAGCAAAATGTCCCTACAAAGATTGAGGAGAGAACTCAGAGCTGTGACAGGTTGGTAGCGATTGACTTGGAGCAACCTACTGCTTCGGGGAAATATTGAATGCGAGACTTTCCAATTCAAGGATTTCTAATTATATTAAGCGTTATACCATCGTCATGAAGATTGTGAAAGTCCGATCAATTGCTGGTAACTAGACAACCGCTCCCATTTGAGGACGGATGATCAACAAATGAGGTTTCCGTTGCCGAGTATACCATTTATAGCTTTTCAGCCAGATAACTGAAGTATCGAAGCTTACGAAGAGGTGAATATCTCAAATGTATATAGCTATGTACCGTATATTCTTCGAGTGCTTGGAGAAGTTTGTCAGAGTCCGTGGCCTCAGATCATTGAAACTGCGCTGGTAGAGTGGGACTTTGTTGTTTCTTTATGCTCTATGGTTGCATTGGTGGCAGAAAGAGGCTAAGATAGTGTGGAAGATTGAAGTATGGTTCAAGCGTTGTTGGCGGTTTCTACTGTCTTCACGATCGTTCCGCTTTTGATCCCTGAGTGGTTTGTTGCAATTAAGGGAACGGGTGTTGCGATATCGGGGAAATGTATGCTAGTTGAGCTCAATCCGAGATTTGAGCACTTTAATTTTGAGATTAATGATGGCTGGAAAGGCTTAATTGGAATGCCCGGGCCATAGGATGGATTATAAGTGACTCCTGGAATGAAAAATCTGAGCTTATGTGTGAATTCAAAGAGAGTGCAAAAGGATACCAACATAATCACGAAAGACAACAGCTAGCCCTGGAATGAATGGTATGAGGCCGTCAAATGGCTCGCGCCAACTTGAGAGTATTCTAGTCATTTTGCACAACTTCCATTTGTAAATGCTTGTACCAGCCTCTTCTCTACGTTTAGCATACTCAGGTTATAGAATACTAGGTGTAATATCAGCAACTACCCTCAATCCTCATAAATTCTACAAAAGAACTCGAGACAGCGAATCCCAAGCCTCGGCCCCATTCTGCAGTTTCACCGGTACACAGAATCACTAGCAAGATGTGCATGCAAGCAAACTATACGTACCGATGTGAGGGTACAGAGTCTTAAATGCTCCCGGAGCACTGCTGCGTGTGGCAACGGGAACCTGGAACTTATCGATGGCCTAATCAATGTCCATGGTTCTACACCAAATTGGTCCGATGACGTCGGAGATGTGTCGACTGCGAACTTCACGCTGGAGAGAGACGGCTAGGTGTGCTTATGATGGAACAAGGAACAGAGAGTACAGGCCAAAAGGCCCAGAACCGGAACCCGGGAGGTTTTTATAAACTAAACGCGCGGGGTAGTCTCCTCATTTGGCCTTAGCGAGCGTAAAAACGTCGAGGTGTATCGCTGAAGAACGTTGCTTTCTCGTGGTCAGCTCGAAGCTCAACAACACGAAAGTGATTCACCCTGTACTGTGCGTTCAACAATGAGCATATACATTCGTTTAAGCGCTCAAATAAAAATATATGAGCAGATGAACGCAATAACTTCTTCAGTCTTGTGAATCTCTGGCCCAAGTACTGTCCCAGCTACAAGATAGAGACAATTTACGAACGAGGTATGTGTGTGGACTGCAAGGAAGCGCAAAAGGCAAGGTGGTACGCAAACAAGCCGGTAGCTGTGCAGGCGGTGGGTGATAAGAAGGCGAGGGAGGAGATGGAGAGGGGTTGAGGAGGTTTGTCGGTGGTAGTAAAAGAGGTAGCCACAAGAGTTGTTGAATGAAATCGCTGTTTTTCATCTTGAATGTTTTCGGATTATTTCGACAGATTCATGTACTCGCAAATCATCATAAAAACTACTTTCAACAAGTCATTTTCTGTAGCCCAATAATATCCAAGTTCAAGTTGACAACGTGCTCAACAGGATTCGAGGCATGTTTTGTAGACTGCTTCCGAACTCTCCGTATCTCAGGTGTCACCAAGCTCAAATTATCCGTGAAGAATACCGCCTTCCCAACTATTGTCCATTTTCCTAATATCAACCGACCCACAACCGCGAATACAAAGGTGTCGAATTCCCAAGTCTGATCGCCCGGCTGAATATCTAAGGTTCTGATACCGCGCCAGTACTCCCCTCTGCCCCTCGTGGTAAAAGTTTGAAGTTGATGATGAGTAGTGAACTCAGCTGGAAGCTGACCGAAGCCTAATATCACCCGAGGCGTAAGATTCTCGCCAAATATTCGCACAATTCGGTCCTCGTGGGCAGCGCCTTATACTCTATTAATACGGACGTCCAAACCCCCAACTATACTTACACTCGTTTAAGCTGCTCACGGGGGGACCCATGGGGGAAGTTTCAAGATTTTACCCTACCTATAAATACTTTATAAAGTAAAGATATATTATTATTTCCCTTATAAAGAAACTTATAAAACTTAATAAGGCCTTATAATTTTTTTTAAAAAATTATATAAATATTATAATTTTATGAAATATATTTATTTATAAATAAGGCCTTGTAAAACCCTATAA
Organism: Phialocephala subalpina; assembly: GCA_900073065.1. Taxonomy (NCBI): domain Eukaryota; kingdom Fungi; phylum Ascomycota; class Leotiomycetes; order Helotiales; family Mollisiaceae; genus Phialocephala; species Phialocephala subalpina. The sequence continues at coordinate 15,788 of FJOG01000042.1, forward strand.
AAAGAGTTCTCAAATAAACTTCGCTTATAAAGGATTCAAAAACAAAAAACTCTATTTATAACCCTTTATAAGGCAGGGTGGAAATGGGGTTTTGTACCCCATAGTTTTTTGGTCAGCAGCTTATACTCGCTTCTTCTTCTAGGCTTGACTCTAGGTATCGTGATACGCTAGGCTTTCGAGAAGGATGAACTTTTCTAATGTCACTTAGTTTGATGCCCACACGATCGACCACCATCCAAAATGAACCCTGAATCGGCAGTAATGTTGGTAGCTCCATAACGAACTTCACTTCTAGCTCTCTGTCGTTGAGATTGACGCCTGTAAAGTCTCCATCGAGGTTCTCCTGTATATGCAAGGTAGTTTCTTGAGGTCGAGAAAGGCTATATGTCTTTGTAGATTGCATCTCGTCCTTTTTCGGATACCAGACCTCTCGCTCGGTAGGCTTAGCAGCCTCAATCAGATTTTTCTTAGGTCGGATCTCAACGTAGATTGGGTATAACCGCGGCATGTCCAAGGGGATGTCAAATGGTCCTCCAAGAGTACTCTGAAGGAAAATGCTGAATTTTACGGCATCTTGTGTTTGATACAGCGGTTGGTGTAGGACTTTCGATGGCCTATGGAGCATTGGGAAGTACATGATCATAATGTCTTGATAAATCTCAAACACCGACTTCGTGTAATCGGCTACGTAGATGCAGTCTGTCGCAAGAGAGAGCAGAGCGAATATTTTGTCTCTCAAGTCCGTGCAATGAGAGTCGCCAAATGTCTTAATCAAATCAAGAAGCCTCGTCTTCTTGTTTGCCGGTCGATGCTCACGGAGCTCGATAAGTTTGAAAGTAGGCGTTGGAGCAAACTCCCGGAGCAGGTGTGGAGGAGACAAGAGAGTTTCGCAAGGCGTCCTTTCGTGTGGTGTATACAGTTCGATAAATGCGTGCCAATCGACGGTTTTAGATCCGCAATGCACGAGTAAGTGTCGTGCGAGGCTCACTTCATGCAAGATCCATATACGGCTCCAGTATTCACGATTGCAAAGTTGGAGAAGCGCCTTTCGAATGGGCTCGTTCTAAGGTTCTCTGGTAGACTTCCGGTTCGCTATCCCTCTGAGGTAATCCACCGCGGTATTGCTGTTTTCAGCTGGACGCCCGAGCCAGACCAGGACAGTCGTTGCGCGCGTGTAAATCTCCTTCATCAGGGCCGCCTGGTGGTTTCGTTCTTGAATGGCGTTCGAGCCAAGCTCGCTGAACCAATCGGCATCTTATGGGTTCATTGCCAGCGCCTGACTCGTGGATGAGAAGTCGAAGATCGGATTTGGGATGGATAGACGTGTATGCAAAAGGCTTGAATGTCTGAAGTGCGGACGCCATGTTGGGCAAGCGATATTTGCAGATGTTCAATGTGCCATCTGAATCTCCTGCTACCTGGCTAAATGGTACGGTGGACCTGAAAGATGAGGGTCTGCTAGCGACAAAGATCGATGAATGAACTGAATGGTAGGGCGAGAAGAATCGGAACATCACCGGTAAGAGATTTCGCGAAGAAGATTTTCAATATGCATCTGATCGAGGCTGAAGAGACTTTGTTGGAATCTAAGCCACCCTTTCAGGTTGGCCTGCGGTGACCACGATTAGGCAAACTCGCTGCTGGTCAACAGAACTCGTTGGGGCTGTGTAGTTTGGTGTTCACAACGATCGATCATGAAGGTTGGCTAGCTCACTAATGGCTGTTGTTGCACCAGGTGCCGCTCAGGAGACCACCACTCCACTGATGCGCCAGCGCCCTCTGGCCTTTGCGATGAAGGCGAAGATTGCGACTTGGAGATGTTCGCTGCTAAATTTGAAAAAGAATTCGACTCATCAAGAAAGAAAGAAAGGATAATAGCCGGTTCACATCCTCTTGCGGCTAATACTCGGTGAACAGAAGTGAAAGGAAGTAGTGCGGGTGGCTGCATACTGCTCTCAACACCGCCTCAAACCATTCTCAGAGAGCGAACGTAAACAACTAAAGCATCATTTCAATTAGCATTCTGCTTGTACTTCGAAGGAATTATCAACGCGGAGAGAATCATAAGCAAGAAATCTTCGAAGTGATCTTGGACATTTTCGACACTGTCACGTGCCTAGCCTCCTTCCCACTTGGGAAAACTCTTGTCTCGTCCCATCAGCCTCATCGATCATGAAAGGCGTTCGCAGAAGTTGGTTGAAGTCAGCGATCAGATTATATTCAACTATAATCCCATATCTACGCCTCGGCGAGATCTCATCCCGATATCATACATCTCCGCCCCACTAGCGCCATCACTGATGCAAATCATTGCAATATCCTTTGCTATCCATCGCAAAGTCCCTATAATTTGAACCAAAAGTATTAACCATCGAAACTGAACTCACACCCTGCTCAATACATCTTCTCCCCATGCTTCTCCGCATTCACCACTCCCTCCATCGCGGACTCCGGCTCTGTGATGCCAGACGGATGCAACGACTTCTCTTGTCCATCGCTCAACTCGCGCGAGGCAAGGGATCCGGTGCCTCCACTGGTGACGATGTTGTCGTCGTGCCAGAAGTCTTTCTTTCCTCGACTCAATCTCACGATCCAGGATGGGAAAAGACCGCCCTTGATTCTCCACGTCCATGGTTCCTTCAACTCCTTATCCGGAACCACGATCCTACCTCCACTCGCCAACTCAATCAGCCATGTAATGGTGTTTATGACAATATACGAGATGATGCCCGCAATCAAGCCATACGCAATGGAGTATGTGAAAGGCATCACAGCCAGTGTGAGGAAAGCGGGAAGCGCATCGCCGAAGTATCGCCAGTTAATATCCTTAGCAGCCTTAGCCATCATGGCACCGACAATGATTAATGTGCAGCCGGTAGCCCAGGGAGGGATGGAGGCGAAGATTGGAGCGAAGAAGATGGAGATGAAGAAGCAGATTCCGGTTGTCATGGCTGTTATGCCTGTTTTGCCGCCTTCCGAGATACCGGCGCCGGATTCGATGAAGGCTGTGACGGGGGAGAGGCCGAAGAGGGAGCCGATGGAGATACCCAATGCTGGAGGATGTTAGCGGGAGGCGGAAGAGGGGAGAGATGGGAACTTACCATCGACCAAGTATGCAACAGCTGAGCCTTCGAAATCTTGTGTCTCGGGGTCGACTGCTCCAGCAAAGTGAGCCATTGAGTAAAGGGTACCGGTACAATCCAAGATGTCGACGTAGAGGAAGGTGATCAATGCAAGGCCGAATTGACCGGACACCCCTGAAAGATTCCACTCCTGCGCCACAAGAGTCTTCTCGATGCCATGGAACGTCACCACCTTCTTGAAGAAGTCGAAGTTGTCATTGCCGACTGGAGTGTATGGGAAGTAGGTGACGCTGGTTGGTCTTGGCCATGAGATTATCGAAACAAGAAGGATACCAGCAATGATCGCACCCTTGACCTTATAGGCGAGTAGGACGGCAGTCAAGAAGCCTCCACAGAAGATCCCAACCCACATCATTGGAGAACGCATCTTTGCTGATCCAGGGCAGACACTATCGACGATCTCACTCTCGAGACACCCTGCAAGCTCGAGTGGTGTGGAGGTGGCGCCTGTGATAGCTCCGATACCTGCGCTGTAGGTCATACCAATGATTGCTGTCTGCTGTTAGATATACTCCTCCAATCACCCAAGGTCTACTCACTCAGATACAGCCCAATACCAACAGCAGAAGCCAACTTGATCGAAGCAGGGATCGCTCTCGCCAGCCATTGTCGAAGTCCCAGAAGTGAGAGCGCCACGAAAACGAACCCTTCCACAAACACAGCTGTCAGGGCAAATTTGTAGCTGACAGGACCAGTTCCGTGGAAGCCAACAACCGTGTATGTGAAGTACGCGTTCAAACCCATTCCAGGCGCCAAAGCGATTGGCATGTTGGCGAAGAATCCCATACAGAATGAAGTGAGGGCCGAGATGGCAGCAGTACCAGTAATGAAATCGCGGCGAATGACACCGAGGCAGAGGTTGTAGTCAAGATCAGTTGAGCAGGTGGGGTCGGTGGTATCATTGCAGACGCAGGTTCCGCCAGAGTCGGAGAGAATGGTCGCATTGACCTGAGAAAATCAGCTTTGAGCTTCAAAAAGGAAGATATACCCACTGAGATGATATATGCCATGGCGAAGAAAGTCGCGAGACCAGCTCGAATCTCAGTCAGGAACCGCGCATGCTGACGGGTCTTCGCATGCCCTGAACCATCGAGTCGGAATCTTCTGCCCATGAAGCTGTTCGCGACAGCGTCATTGATCCTAGTCGTGAAGCCTGCCATGGTTAAATCGCACGCAAGGTACTGCAGTAAGACGAAGGAAGCTTGAGAGAAGAATAAATGGAAGGTCCCAGCCGGCTGGGATGAGAAGATATGAAAGTTTTCTTATCGGCTCACAGATAATATGTGAAGTTCTTATTTGTTGAAATGGCGGAGTTGATTGCGCCGCCAAGTGTACCAAGAGTTGAAGTTCACTTGGCTCGATATTCTCGATCTATCATACGCGATCATACGCATTGGCGAGGGCTGGGCAGTCTAAAATTCACCCCGGAGGTCAGCATTTGAGGCGGAAAGTCCGAAGACCTGCCAAACGTGAGCCGCTCTGTGAATGATTGTCGGCGGATACCGCTTTGGGAGTGCGGCTGTCCCCACGACTGCAACGGTTCACCCTTTATGAATCATGGTGTTGTTGATGAAGATGAAGTGACGTTGAAGTGAGGTTTTCGGTCCCAAGCATTCTAGAACCCTAGGCTGCGTGTAGACAAGCCTTTCTGGCCCACCTTAGCTGCATTGAGCCTAGCCATGCTTTGTCAGCATCCCACCTTCCTTCTATCCTATTCACAAACATCTTTCTTTCTTGTAAACAAATGTTTGATGTCTTTCTTCAAAATTATCTTATGATTTTGGGGACTGTATGCTTTGGAGGCCTCCAACCACCCTTTTCAGCTTTAAAAGGCAAATGCAAGGCAAATGCAAGGCCAAAGCATGCGACTAAGTATTAGTTTGCTGCAGTATCGTAGAACAAAAGGGATTTGTTCCCCATTAAGTCTATGTTTGAGCATATACATTCATCTTTGTTGTCTTCTCACTATGGAAGTTTGCAAATTTTTCTTTTAACTCATCTCCACAACGATATTGTGAAAAGCCCTGAGATTCATAACAAGGATGCAAGTTCTCCGAATTCATATACTCGGGATTCCGTATGAATCACGAACAGCACGGATCACAGAAGGGGGAGCCGGGATGCATCGCCTATGCATAAAAGACTTGACAACAGCTTGCGAATCTATGACCGCAGTCATCTTCAGACAACCTTCAAGAGCCAAGACTTCAGACTTCAATTACTGCAGCACGTCGTTCTTTTCATCCGCAAACATCCATGACATCTTCAATCAAGATGACTACTCCAAGTATCGTCAAGATAGCGTTCCGAAGAGAGGACAGTAACTCCATCGACGTGGACCGCGACACTCTATGCGAGAGGATTCCCTACTCTTGAAAGTTTCTTAGCGACACAGAAGCAGATGCCTTTGTGCTCCTTGAGGACATCGATCGCGAATCTTTCCAGCTCTTGGCTTATTGGATCAAGAATGGGAGATTGCCAAAGCTAAAAGAGTTGAATGGAGGTCCTTGGTCGGATGAGGAAGACACTGAGGACGATGAGGAAGATGACGAGGAAAGCGATGAGGACGAAGACGCCGAAGAGGAACATGACCCCTTTGAATACTGGAACTGGAACCCCTGCAAGCTGTACAGTACAAGCTCGCACACAAGCTTGAACTTCCCGAAGTCCAAAACAGAGCATCTCAGAACTCAAAAAACGCTATCTACGACATTCACAAGCAACGACGGGCAGACAGAACGGCCAGATACGAAGAATCCGAGAAGAAATCAGAACTAGAAACCGGTATCAGGAAATCTTGGGACGAGCAGTACCACTTCTCCGAAGACAGGGCTTATCAACCCAACTACCCCACTATCGAAACGATCCAGGTCGTCTACATCAGGAGTCCCGAAAACTCAAAGATGCGTCTCTTTATGACAGACTATTTGATACATATTATAAATGCTGGTGGCCGCACACGCAAAGGAGACTGGTCCACAGTGAACATTGTCAAAGTCCTTCTGACAGCGGACCCTGGTCTTCTCCATGCTGTGATTGAGTACCAACGAAAGGATGAAGTTTACAGTAATTCCCAAGGCGGCGAGTATTGGAGTGATGATGGTCCGCATAGTCCACCAAACACAGATGACGGTCGTAATCATATTCACGAGGACGCCGATACATGTCCTCATCCTCGGGGTTAACTTACAGGTGAGACGGATGGTCGAGGATGTCGATACTTCGACGGAATATTAATGTAGAGTTGCAAGGAGCATTCTAGGCTTCTGTTCTGGGTGGTGGAGAGCCTACTCTCAAGTTTAGGGATGCATTCTGTTTGCGTTGCATATTCCACTCAAGGGTATAATACATTGCATCCGTGTACCGATCGAGTCTTTGAAGCATGCCTTAATGTCAATTCGTGAATCATGTTTGACGTTGTCCATTTGTTTGTGACCATGATGATGAGTCTTAGTATGGCTGCATCAATCACACAACTCGTAGGTTGAATGTTCTAAATCTTGCTAATCCCGCCAATCACAGTAGAGGTTTTGGTCATGACAAGTCATGAGGGAAAGTACCCTCACAGATAAAGCCTCCCTCTCAACGTCCATAAAAATATCTCTCATCACGTCACGTCGTCTTACCTCGACCAAACCCAGTAAACCTAACCTACCATTCGACATGGCTCCAAGAAAAATGATCGAGTTCCGCATGGGGCCGACCAAAACATCTGAAGATCAACAGAGCCAAGCTATACCACATGGTCCCCTTCTTCCAAGACAACCTGGCCAGCTCCGACCAAGAAATCGTATCTTATCCGAACGAGGAAGTATCAACCATCAAAACGTTATTCTGTTGGGTTTACAACAACTTCATTCCGAGCTGAAGAAAGTCACGGGCCATGATCAACGCCCAGATCCTCTAGGAGGTTGGAACTGGAATCCTTACAAAGTCTATTCTGGCGTACCGACCAAAACTTCCAGAGGTTCAAGACAGAGTCATGAATCGATTGAACGAGGGGCTGGGTGAAGCCTGGGATGAAGACGAGAAGCAGTGGAGGACAACATCGGAGAGAGGCTACTCGCATTCAGGATCCCAAGACGGGAAGTACATAAGAAGATGCGAGAGGACGACGGGAAGAAATATGATCACATCTACTACGCGATTGAGGATTATCATCGCCTTGCAATTGAACCAAAGTACCAGCCCGACTTCTTACCCATAGAAACAGTCATGGCAGTCCTTGAAATTACCCCTGAAGAGTCAGTCATGTACTGATTCATGTCGAACTTCCTGATTCACATGGTCACAGAAGCAATGGCTACAGGTGACAGATCTTGGTCTGCAGAGAATGTAGGGAATGTTCTTGCCAAACACCCGGATGTCCTGAAACTTGCTATCTGGCAGCTGCGACAGCGGAATAAGAGGCGCTACTGGTATACATTGCGGGAGGAAAACTGTCATCCAGGATTTCCATTGCCGGTCAAGCGCTCGCGGCAGGAATACTGTGCTTGGTATACTCATGAGAACAGATTTGGGGACGAAGCCAAGTGTCCTGATATCGAGGATAATGGGAGGGGCGAAGGTTTGGATCGGATTGCCCGAAATGTTTCTTTTAATGGGATCTTCGATTCCTATTGCCTTCCGAAGTTAGATATCAGTTCGTATTTGATAATTATAAATCTTCGAGCACTTGCACTTCGAATATTATCACGGTCGAGCCCTTGTCACGGGAGAGAGGAAAGATACTTCTCCTTGCAGCGATTATAATACTTGAACTTAAAAAATTTTTCAATGGTTATTATATTATTTCTATTTATTATTGGAATTAAAGTTTAAATAAATAATTCAACGGAATTATAATAAATATTATTTTAATTAAAATTATTCGAATTATTCAAAATTCGTATCTTTTTAAATAAAAATAAACAATTATCTTATAAAGAAAAATTTTCAATCAATATAAAAGTTTATATTTAATAGAAATTATTATATATTTTTAATTCGATAATTTTTTATTTATAATAATAAAAAATATATATTAATTTTTATAAATAATAACTATGTTCTAATTGAATAAATTTATCTTAATACTAATAAAAAAGATTTCTAGCCTAGAAAATTATCCGCTTGGATCAATGATATTATACGTCTTACCATATATCGCGGCTCAAAATAAGGAGTTATAAGACGAATACACGGACCACATCCAAGCGGGGTTGGGATTTACCCCGCTAACATGCAGATGCCGTACATATGCAAGGCGCGCTGACTGTGCAGCGGAAGATCCTCGCCTGAGGAACACAATTCAATCTGATAAGCCAAAATGGAGATTGAACAGCAGCTAGCTCCGCTCAGTGGCTTGCATGTGGAAAAGCTTGTCAAGGCTTGTCCTGCAGTATTTCATATGATCGAATCAAAAACGAGAATTGAGCCACGGCCGGAGAAGTGGCTCTCAAATGCTCGATTTTTGATTACTGGTCAAGTACCGATCATGAGATTGACATGTTATCTGCGTGTTACAGCGTTCATTGGTGCTTAACCCCGATCTCAGTGCCTGTGGCTTTCCAGTCAACAGACGGCGGAGCGAGTCTCCGTGGAAGAAGATTTTGAGTTATCAACTTTGCCAGGGTGAGGTGGGTGATGGTGGAAGAGATAAGCCGAGTGAGGGGTCATTAATAATTTATTACTTGAGCAAACTATCGCCCATCACTTCAACCCATCTTCTCATCATTCTGTTGAAATTCTTCTACTTCTACCTTCTCAATATAACATATCAGCAACCATCTAACATGTCTGATATCTTGGTTGGACTGTATCTCTTCGAGCGCCTCAAGCAGCTTGGAGTGAAAACCGTCTTCGGCGTGCCTGGAGGTAAGTTCTACCCTCGAATAAACTCCATTTCATAGAACGGTCTCTGTAGCAACAGCATATTCAGTCTTTGGCAGATTATGAACTCATGCTACTGGATCTCGTCCCGGAGGCAGGTCTGACTTGGCGTGGAAACCCCAATGAATTGAATGCCGGTACGTTCACTCATTCTCAACGACAAAACTTCTCGATTTTGATGGAACTAAATTAAATTATAGGTTATGCCGCCGACGGCTACGCTCGAGTTAATGGTATTGGCGCAGTCGTCACGACATTCGGTCCCGGTGAGCTTTCAAACATGTGCGGCATCGCGGGTGCATACACCGAATTCGTGCCAATCGTTCATATTGTTGGATACCCGACCGAGGCAGCTCAGCGTGGCAAGAATATCATGCATCACTCTTTGGGACAGGTTGGAGATGGAAAATTTGAGTAAGTGAAGACTTCATGGAGTAAACCTAAACAATTGAAGAACTTGCGCTCAATGTTTCAATAGCGTCTTTCACAAGATGTCTGATCATATCACTTGCGCAACGACGGTGCTTCATGACCCAAAGACAGCTGCCACCGAGATTGACAGAGTGTTGAATGGTATAGACCTCACTCCCAATGGCGGCATGTGCTAACTCGTGATGAAGCAATGCTTCATTACTCCCAACCAGTGTAAGTCTTACCCCTCCGAGAAGGAGACGTAGCTAATGTCAATTCGAGTTACATCGGCGTTCCAACTGATGTTGCCTTCCTGAAAACACCAGCATTCAACTTGCAGGTCCCTCTCGAAACTGTTCTTCCACCCAATAACCCAACCTCCCAGTCGCACGTTGTTGAGAAAATCAGAGGGCTCATGGATGCTGCTTCCAGTCCCATCATCATCGTTGACGGAGGTGAAACTGTCTCATAACTTACTCTGGGGTTGCTTTTACTAACCTAGAGTAGGTGCCGTTCGTAGTCGAATTTTAGCAGAAGCCAAGGCACTCATTGAGATCACTGGCTACCCTTATTTCGTCACATCTATGGGTAAAGGCTCTGTGCCAGAGAGTTTGCAGACATTTGGAGGTATTTATGGTGGAATGGCATCGTTTCCAGATACTAGGAAGGCTGTTGAAAGTTCGGACTGTGTTTTGTGGCTTGGTAACTATCCAGTGAGTCGGAAAATCATATGATCGATGAATTGGGACTAACAAGTATCGTAGAGCGATTTCAACACGTAAGATCTCACAGTGCTGAGAGATTATGTGATTGACTGTAATGCAGGGGCGAGTTCACGGAAAGAGTGGAGGAAGAGGTCACCATTGACTTCCAGAGGTTCTTCATCAAGATTGGTGGCATCCGTTATGACGTGAAGATGAAATATGTCAGCTAATCCTCTACCCAATCTTCTGGAGCAAGATTGACTGAATCATAACAGGTACTGGAAGCGCTTTTGGCGAATCTCCATCAAAGTCCCTTGGACTACAAGATGAAAGCCGTCACTTGGGAGCCGTACCCTCTCGACCACCCACCACGCGAGGCGCAGCTGACCCAAGACTATCTCTGGGCCGTAAGTATCCCCCGAAAGCACCCTTTCTCCCAATCTCAAAGCTGACTATTCCGTAGACACTCGGTCGCTACTTCCGCAACGGCGACTTCGTCATTGCCGAAACCGGAACCTCCGCATACGGGATCCCAGGCTCAAGCCTCAAGCACGCTAAGGACGTGCAGATGTTCAATCAAACAGTCTTCGGCAGCATTGGCTTTGCAACTGGGGCTGCTGTTGGTGCCTTCGTTGCTGGAAAGGAGTTGGGAACCATTAAGCGAGGGATTCTCGTTACGGGTGAGGGGTCGCTGCAGCTCACTGTGCAGGCATTTTCGGATTTGATCCGTCATGAGGTTAATCCTACAGTGTAAGTATCTCTCCGCAAATAAACATAAACTTTTTTGGGGGGGATGAACATTGGACAAGGTCTAATTGATGAATGCAGTTTCCTCCTGAACAATGACGGTTACACGGTCGAGCGACTCATCCACGGGATGGAGGCCTCCTACAACACGGTCCCGACCTGGGATTATGGAGCTTTATTCCAAGCTTTTGGGCCTCAGTTTAAGACCAAGTACCATCTCGTGAAGACTCCTGACGATTTAGATACACTCCTCGCTAATGCTGAGTTCAATGCGGCTGCTTATCCTCAGGTCAGTGTTCAAAATCTTGATACGTGTAGGTATTTGCTGACTGAAAATGGTAGATTGTGGAACTTATCCTTGATAAACACGATGCTCCTCAGAGTGTCAAGACTGCAACTGCTGCGGTTGAGGCCCTCAACCAGAAGAAGGGTTGATTGGATATAGTGTTGGACAGTACCTGCTAAGTAACGGAGGTTCGGGGGTTTCTATGCGCGCTTGACCAAGACATTTTCAAATGCCTACCTGTTTTAAAAATGTGACTTTCGAAGCTGGCGGTATGAATGTGGGGCTTTCTGGCGAGGCGGCCACCAAGTTACTAAATGGAATAGTTGGTTAAATATTTAATCCTAGTTTAGCAATATCGTATTTGAAGTACTAAGTTAGCCCGACCAACCCGAGTGCCGTCAATGGCAAGAATGCTTTCTCGGCAACTTACTCGCAAAATCCCTTGTGATTTCTCTACCAGCCCTCAAATTGCAGAATCTTCTACACTGCACCTGTGCTTAGCTCGCCAGAACTAGTCTGGAAGGGACCGTCGATGCCACTTGGAATGACCCAGCCGCATTTTGCGTTGAGGGCAGTATGACGACGGTTAATACCACCACTCCCCAGAGTGTTGATCCACTTTTTAGACTTGCTGTAAATAAGAGTCATGGGGCACTTGGGGATGAGAGTGCAACTGCGGGCGGAGGAGTGACACGCAATCTAGGGTTGGCTGTGCTGCCTGCTGCGATGAGTGTTGTGGTGTCCTTCTTGTAACTGTAGATCTTATGTGTATGATATCTGAGGAGAGCCTTGCTGCCAGCTTCCTCTTGTTTTTCGGTACTGAACTCCAGATGAAATATCCTCTTTACAGTTTTCACCTCAACAGACCTTGCCCGATGTGAAGATGTTTCTGTCAATCTTCACCTGCTGTCAGCTTTCCGCAACGGCCAGTCATCTAGCAGTTGAGTGTGAGTGCAGGTTTGAATATGATAAGTCGATACGGGTATGCGAGCTGTGCAGTCCTGATTGCTTAAGCAAACCCGGTAACCCTCGTGGAGCTGCCACCACAGAGGTTGTGGAAAAGGGGCCCGTTGTTGATGAAGAGGTACTCCTGAGGAGATGATGATTTAAATCAAACTGCAATGCTGCAGTTTGGCTTTTAAAGTGAAAACAAAAGGGCAATCTGTTGACCAAGAAGTGAATCTTGGTGGCATAGGCCGCATGGCTTGTAACGGGAGTCAATCCGGAGTCATCCTTTTTTTTGTAGTATCCATAATGTCACCGTCAGCGAAGAGCGTGGGCGCCAGATTTCCCCTCCTTTCTAAACTTGGTCGCTAAATTCCAGCTGTGGTTGAGATTTCAGGGGCCAGAAGCGCTGTTGCTTCACCTTTGATATGTGCTTTGAACTCTTGGAAGACGCGCTCGATAAGGCGCGAGGCCTCTTGGGATCACATGATTTTGAACTTGATATTTAGAACACAGGATCAGTTCCTCCCTCTTTAATTTAACCGAAATCATGTTTAGATCTTTAAGTAATTTTACCTGTGCTGGGTGTGTTTGGACGTAAAAACGGAAACCGCAGGGGATTCGCGGGGTAGCTTATCAGGAGCTAGACAGGGGTAGAAAGCCTAGGGCATCCCACTTTATTCCAACCACAACCTTCCTCTTCTTGTATACATCTTATTCTGTACCTTTATGCTCCAAACAATCCGACTAGTTCATAGCAAGGCTCTAAGTTTTACTCCGTGAGCTTTGCATTTATAAAGGCCCCTGGAGCTCCGATTGGTCACTGGTTGCGTCGCTATTCCGGTGACCGAGCACCACTGAATTGCATTCAGCGCGTGTCAGGAAAATGCCCCCTGAAGCAAGATTACGGCGAAATGGACAGCCCCAAGCCTGTGAGGCTTGCCGGAGAACCAAAGTCCGATGTGACCATGGAAGCCCGCGATGTTCACGCTGTGTCATGCGAAGACTGGATTGTGTCTATCACCCTGCGCCGATGACCAAACATCGCGACTTCCTCACTTCGCCACCACTTTCAAACGGCTTACCCTCGCTGAATGGTAGTCATCACGTCCCATTGAGTCCAATAACTACTCCAACGGAACAACAATACAGCAACGCCCCGTCGCCAGGAACGTCAGCCTCAGGTCACGCCTCTTCGGCTCTTCCTGGAACCACTGCCGTGTACGAGAAAGCGAAACGTGCCTCTCTTTTCCAGAAAGAAGGCGTCCCGTACGGAACGACTCGGTTTTCAGCCGTATTCTCCGAAAATCAAGCGACGTTTGGACCCGCTATCGATGACATCGACGACAGCGGCGTAAGAGGATCGTCTTCTGGCTCAAACCAGCCGAATCGAAGAGTTGACGTGAAACCTTCTCGCAGAGAGTTGGCCATTGATACATTACTGAAGTTTCCAACACTACGAGTATGTGAGATTCTGATTGAGCGTCTTCCTTACATGCTCGATGTGTGGCAATCTCCTGTTATGATCCGGCGATGTCTCCGCCAGATATGGAATGACTACGGTAGATATCTGGGGGACAATCGATCTCGCGAATCTGTATCGCTGATGGCCGATGAGATCTTTGATAATGGTCAACAGCCACTTCCTGACCAGGATTACGGAACAAGAGATCATACTTTGTGTCTTAATTGGTTCGGCGGACCTCGTCTACGATGGGAGATGATCGGTATTGTTTTTAGCTGGGCAGGAATGATCTTTAAGCAGATGCAAGAATGGGATCAAATATTTGAATTGCCTGAGCTGCAGGGCAAAAATCGCAAGACATCTGCCGAGGCAATGAGGGAGTGTGCTGTTGCCTGTTTGCAACTGTGTGACGACTTTTCCGAAATTAACGATATCATCGTGATTCTGATGAAGAATACTGGAAAGTTGCATAGCGTTATTATCAGCGATGAAAGTAAGTTACTGTGTGATAGCCTTCAAGGATATCAATGTTGACTGAACCAAAATAGGTGATCACTTACGAATGCATTTTGGAACTGTTGGAAGTGCCTTCATTACGGCTGGTCTCCACCGCTTGCCCGTCGTTCCCGAAGTTACACCGTTGTATCAATTCCGTTCATCAATATCTTCTTCCTTATTTTACCTCGACAAATGCGAAAGTTTATTTGCTGGACGTCCGCCTATGTTTAATCGACGTTATTGCCACTGTCCTCCTCCGCTTGATCTTGATGAAGAAGACGTCTACAACGGCCATGAGAGGCTCGCGGCGGCCATTAAGAAGCTGGACGGTAGCGGTTGGAATACCGATGGCAAGATTCATACGACTACCTGGCTTCGAGCTCTCCTTCTGCTTGCACCGATCCGCGAGGAGATACTTGACCTATCTCTGACGGTCAACTCGCACTTCAGTAAATCACAAATAGAGTGAGACCTGAAGCTTCCGACTCATATTATGTACTTACATTTACCTATAGTGATTTGCTTCTTGAACTTAACCGCGTTGTCAAATCGTACCCGGCACATCTTCAATATTACAAACCGGACCAACAGCAAACATCGCCTTTCCAAGCGAAGGCTGCTCGAGAGATTTATATCACATCACGTATACAGCTGGATGTGCTACAGTGTGGCTTCCTCTTACAGCGCTTGCTTGTCTCCCGAGGGCTCTCTAATGGACAAGATCTTTTCGATATTGCGCTAGAGATGATATCGGTTGTTCTGTCTTTCTGGTCAAACAGGGAGCAGCTTCAACATTACAATTATGCATTTGATTGGATCGTAAGTTGCAAATTTCCTAGACATCATCTAGAAATATTCTCAAGTTCTGACTTCAAATTTAGCTCCTCTCTTATGGAATTCCTTGCGCTGGTATTCTATGCCTTGAGCTTCTCCGTGCAAGCAATCTTGCTCCGCCCATGCCAGCGAGCGGTGCCATTCCCTCTCCTGTACCCGTTCAGCTTTCTCGATCCGAGGTGGTCCAAACCCTCACTATGTTCATCGCCTTTCTCAATTGGATCCGGCCCACAGATAACAATATCCAACTCTGCGGCAAGTTCAAAAAGGTTGTCAAACGGATCATCGATACAGCAATCGATGCTCCTCGCCCAAGTTACACAGCGCCAACCCAGCAATCACAGAATCAACGAGATCAACAAGCATCCCACAACCAATACCAAAATCAATCACTGCAGCAGTTAAATCCACAACCTGGGATTGACTTCATGAATGGCTTCGACCCTGCGTTGCTCGCCATGGATGACTTGGATTGGATGAATACAGTAGATTGGACGCAGGGCGATTGGTTGGAGTTAAGTCAACAGAACTTCCTCTATTGACTTGGTGAACCTGGACAACTTTTCATAGCTTTCATCTCCAGCGGGGCTCTAATGGCTGGAGAAGGTGCCTCCCACGACGAAACCGAGTCGAACATGCGACAGCACACTTTGTACAAACGAGGTTGGCAGCTGTGCATTCAATTCATGAATTACCGTAACTGACCTAGACTTCAGGAAACATTGCACTGTTCAATTCGACAGATTCTTTGAATCCCAAGCTTCAACAAATTTCGACATTCTGTTACTCTCTGGTCACATGATCGCAGCTACAGTACTTGAATGTCCAATCGCCAGATTGGACCTGAACGAAACTTTCCGATACGTGTCAGCCAAGGCCGATCGGAGCCCTATGAGCTGTCATTGTCGGAGTTTCGACTTGTGTTGTGGGGCAATCAAAGACGGTCAAATGCTGGTGGAAAACAAGCCGAATATTCCGGAGTAAAGTATTCCGGAGTAAGGCCAGACACCTCAGAGGCCGGAGGAAACCTAACTGAGTTCCACAAAAGATAAGCTCTCTAGTCCCTCCGGAATAAAATAAACTCCATAAATGAAAGCAATCTTCAGGTGCCGGTGCAGCATTCGGAATGGGGAAAAGAATTGCGCAGCGCTACGGAGCTCGTTCGGAGTGACCGGAGTAACTAACCCGCTTGACTGCGTGGAAGACTCAGCCTCACTCGATATGCTTTATCTCAAGCTTTACTCCTGAATTTAGTATTGCGACTGGGAGACCTGGTGAGATTCCGAATGTCCCATAAATGATATCGGTATGGGTCTCGATCGGAACTACGATCGTCAACGGTGTGGGTCGGCACATGTTCGTGCATTGATTCCTTGTGAACCGTCCAGCGAACCGACATCGCCAACGGTTAGTGAATACATTTCTCGAACGATTCAATATTGCGTGCTCTAGTGAGCGAGGGTGCGTTCGTACAATGTACATCGCATCCATTCTTAAACTCCTTTCATTTCTGCGTCTTCGGTGCTGAGCTCTTTCCAATCGCGTCAACCTCCAACTCGATCTCTGGCCTTTCCAATTCAACTTTCTTGCCGCGATGTCTATCAATACCACTTCAATTTCTATTCCCACTACAGACTATCTACCCGTCGATAATCCGACAGCATCTTTCTGGCAAGAAAAGCCTCACCAGTTTCACGATCTCCGTACCACATTAGAGCTCCCACCTTCGAGCGATGTGGTCATTATAGGAGCTGGATATGCGGGTATCGCGACGGCGTATCACTTAGCCAAGGCTGAGAAGAACCTTAGAATTACGGTATTGGAAGCCCGAGGGGTGTGTTCAGGAGCCACAGGCAGGAATGGCGGGCACCTTCGACCAGACATGTACGGTCATATCCCAACCTATATGGAGCGGGCTGGAGTTGAAGCCGGATTAGAGATTGCGCAGTTTGAGGTAGCACACCTGGATGCGATCAAGAAAGTCATTGAGAAGGAAAAGATTGATTGCGATTTCACTCTCACCAGGACGGTCGATGTCTGGATCAACGAAGCCGCTGCGAAACGAGCAACAGAGACATACAATCTCATGGCTTCTCGAAACTTGGAGTATATGGATGACGTATTCTTTTCAAGGAGTGAAGATGCTGAGAATATCTCTGGCATCAAAGGCGCCAAGGCCTGTGCCACCTACACTGCTGGGACTATCTCGCCTTACAAGTTCATCCTCGGTCTCACGGAAATACTCAACAGCGACCCCTTGGTGAACATCCAAACATACACACCAGTCACAAAGGTGTCACCAGATCCAAAAGGCGGCTTCATCATATCCACGCATCGAGGCACGACTCATGCCAAGCAAGTGGTCTACGCCAACAACGCATACGTCGCCGGACTTCTCCCCGAATACAATAAAGCCATCGTTCCCTGCAAAGGAACCTGCTCTCACATCACAGTTCCAGTAGGCAAGCGCGCTCCTCAGCTCACCAACTCCTACATAATCCGCGAAGAAGATAGCACGCTATCCTACCTCATTCCTCGAATCGACGGCAGCATCGTTGTCGGCGGTGCCAACTCGAAATACAAGCCCTTCCTCGATCAATGGTACAACAACGTCGACGATAGCAATCTGATCGAGATGGGTAAAGATCACTTCGATACTTACATGCAGCGATTCTTCCACGGATGGGAGGACAGCGGCGCGAGAGTCGACAAGATCTGGTCAGGGGTTATGGGCTACAGCTTCGACTCAAACCCGCATATTGGGGCTCTGCCAAAGAAGGATGGTTCTGAGAAATGGTGGTGGCAGAGGATCGTTCCCGAGAAGGATAACCAGTTTGTGCTTGCGGGCTTCAACGGGCACGGTATGCCGGTAATTTGGCTGGCGGCGAAAGGTATTTCGAAGATGATTACTGAGGGGGTGGATTTTGAGGAGACAAAAATGCCGAGGTTGTTTAAGACGACGAGGGAGAGGATTGAGAATTCGTTGAAGGGCCCTGAAGGAGGGGATATTTTAGTGTAAAATGGTGTGCAAATTCAAACGATCATTGATGCATTCGCCGCAATAATACCACGACTGGGACTTCATTCCCAGGCCGAGTTTTTGTGGATACCTTTCTGAGCCTTCATACAAATTCATCTCGGGGAGGGACGAGATATGGAATTGAAGGAACTTGATGTCTCGACAATGAAGAAACATTTACCCCGTCAACCAAGTGCAACACGAGTCTTCATTGCAATAGGATCGTCAATGTATACAGTGAGCTCCGCTGTGTTTTGTCAAAACTACAGCACCGGGGTGTGGTTTGTTCCTCGAAGCTGCCCGCGGGGCAGTCCTGCGCCAAACCATTCTCAGGGGTCGACCTCGCTAAAAGCACCTAACCTTTGCGCTAACGGGCTTGCCACGCAGGTACCCCAGTTTACTCCGAAAGTCCGACCGCTTTTTGGCGGGCACTGCTCTCTCCTCCTCTTTAGAAAGTGATATTTCTCCTGTCAAACTCAGTTCCCTTATCTCTCATTGCTAATGTGGACATGCTGATTGGACACGCGACCGTTCTTTATCTACGCATCGGCCAGGACCCAACAAACATGGGGTGGGGTGGAGGCTTCCCGCTTCCATATGGAAATTTCTTTCCCTCGGTGAGGGGTAGGATCAATGAGCAGCATGTTTGGAGTGCTTTGAGAGTGTACGCTTTTGAAGCCTCGAGATAAGAAATTCAGCCTCTACTCCGAACCTGGGTAGTATAAAAAACAGCTAAATTTCTCAACTTCACAACATCCTCCCTCCCTCTTCTAAATCTATTCAGATCACTACACCCTAGATATCAACATGATCACAGACGACAAATCCTCCGGAGAGGTCGGTACAATGGCCAACGACAACGAGAAATCACTTGCATACAACTCGGCAGTCATGCCAGATGTCGACGTCGAAGCGGAAGGAGTGTTCACCGAGGTCAAGGAGCTGAGACAAGGTCTTCATCAACGCCACATCCAAATGATTGCTCTCGCAGGAACTATCGGAACCGGTCTCTTCCTCAGCTCAGGTCGCGCCATTTCTCGCTCAGGTCCTCTGGGAGCCTTCATCGGATACTTGGTCATGGGGGGAACATCGTGCAGTGTAGTTCTCGCGGTGGCCGAAATGGGTGCGCTTGTTCCATTGAACGGAGGTATCGTTCGTTACGCAGAATACTTCGTCGACCCGGCTTTGTCATTCGCCAATGGCTGGAATTTGGTCTACTCTTACATCGTTTCAATTCCTGCGGAGCTTGTTGCTGCGGCTGTCTTAGTGGAGTTTTGGATCACGATCAACTCGGCTATTTGGATCACCATTTTTGGCGTATTGATGATTGTTACATCGTCGTTGTTCATTCGGGTGTATGGAGAACTTGAGTTTGGATTCTCAATGATGAAGATTGCTTTGATCGCGGGAGTGAACATAATGGTCAGTCTTTCCTTCGTGAGATGCGAACCAAAACTAATTCAGGCAGTCTCTCGTCATTACCTGCGGAGGTGGCCCCAATCACGAACCTATTGGATTTCAATATTGGCGCCGACCTGGCCCGTTCGTTCAATATCTTGGTATTTCAGGATCTCTTGGCCGCTTTCTGGGAGTCTGGACTGCACTTAACAATGCTTTGTACGCGTACTCCGGAATTGAGAACATCACAATGGCCGCTGCTGAGACTAAGTCCCCGAGACGTGCTATTCCCAACGCTGCTAAACGCATTTTCGTTCGTGTCCTCCTATTTTACGGTATGTTCAAATTTCCAACGATGCATCAACTGGATTCTGATTCAAGTAGTCATCTCCATCTTCATGGTCGGTCTCACGGTTCCATCAAACGATCCGGATCTTTCTCACTACAGCGGAACTGCATCGACGTCACCATTCGTTATCGCTGCCCGCCGAGCAGGCATCAAGGTTGTCCCGTCGATCATCAACGCAGTTATTCTGACCTCAGCATGGTCCGCCGGCAATTCTCAGATGCTTGGTGGAACAAGAATCCTGTACGGACTGGCGATGGATGGTCGTGCCCCGAAGATCTTCACTCGACTCAATCGTTTCTCCATTCCCTACATTGCCGTCATCATGTACGGACTGTCCATGTGTCTCGGATTTATGACGCTCTCCAGCGGCGCAAGTGTTGC
This sequence comes from Phialocephala subalpina, assembly GCA_900073065.1. NCBI lineage: Eukaryota > Fungi > Ascomycota > Leotiomycetes > Helotiales > Mollisiaceae > Phialocephala > Phialocephala subalpina. The sequence continues at coordinate 35,839 of FJOG01000042.1, forward strand.
TTTCGACTGGCTGCAAGATCTCGTCTCGATCTCCACACTGATCAACTGGCTGACTATCTGCGTCACCTACCTCCGCTTCTACTATGGCTGCAAGAAGCAAGGAATCCCTCGAAGTGCGCTGCCTTGGGCTGCTCCGCTTCAACCATACATCACCTGGGTCTCAGCCACGATCTTCACGCTCCTGCTCATTACTGGCGGCTACGCAACCTTCATCCACGGCAACTGGAGCAATGAGACATTTGTTTCCTCGTACATCAACATTCCCCTCTTCGCCATTTTCTACTTTGGCTATAAGTTCATCAAGAAGACCAAGATTATTGCGCTGGAGGATTTGCCTATTCAAGGCTTCATCGATATTGCGAATGCTAATCCTGAGCCGGAGCCTAAACCTAAGATAGGGTTGAGGAAATTGAATATCCTATGGAGTTGATTACGGAGAAATTAAAACAAGATATTTTTTATAATATTTATTATATATATAAATATTTCCAAGCAATTAAATAATACATTAAATTAAAACAAATATATAAGAAATATTATTTAATTTCAAGATTATTAAAAAATGAAAAATTTTAATAAAATTATTATTATTTTTTAAAATGAAATTAAATTTAATAAATTTTTATATTAATTAAAAAATATAATCTTTTAATAAAAAATTAATAAAATTCAATAAATAAATTATAAATTAAATATATAATAATAATTTCCTTTAATAATTCTTTAAATGAAAAATATTTATAATTAGAATAAAATTATTAAATATTTTATTCGAATTAATAAAAATTATAATTAAATTAATTAATAATTATATTTAATAAAATATTTTATTATTTTAATAAATTTTATCAAATAATAAAAATAAAAATATTAAAGAAATTAAAAAAACAAATTAATTCAAATTTAATTATAAATTTTTTATATATAAACTTTTATAAAATTTTATAAGAAAATTAATATAATATAAATTTATAAAATAAAAATCGAAATATTATAATTTTGGTATTCTTTTAATAATTTAAAATTATTTAAAATATTTATAAAAATATTTTATTTTATTTAAATTAATTATTTCAATAAAATCAAATATTAAATTTTTATTTTTATATTTTACAAATTATAATTAGAATTAATTATAAAGAATTAATTTAAAGAAAATAAATTATAAGAATTCCTTTTAAAAAAGTTTAATTATTAATTTTTAATTTTTTAATTCAAAACTCGAAATGAATTTCGATTTTCTATTTGCTCGTACCCCTATACTCCAACTACGTGATTTTCAGCGGGTGGAGGTCTAAAGCCCTCTCCACCCTGCGCTGCGCTAGGCGATCAATGGTAATCAATGGCAATCAATGGCCTTTGTAAACGCATAATCCTCGGCCATCGTTTGTACGATAAGGGATCTACCAATAGCGCGTTAAATTAGTGCCATTTTTAACCCTAGTCCCAAGCGATCATCTCAGAAGATCGACAGAGTTTTAAATGCAGGACACGGGAATGAATCGTGTGAATGGAGAACTATAGCTTTTGACTGCCGGGAGATGGCCTACCTAGCGTTGCACCACAGATGAAACCGATACCCCAGAGTCGGGCCAATCAACCCCGGTTTCTCCATGTCTGGCGAGATCTGCGCAGGGTTAAGGTTCCCAGGCGGCGGGAATCCTCCTTTGCTTTCGATTCAATACTACGTCCCCTGCATTTTGGCTGATATATGTTTCATCCCGCCTGGGGTAACAGCGGCCATATAGTGCATTGTGCGTTTCTTGGTGTAGATCTCGTCACATCCACTATCCCACTTGGAAGCATCTCGAGTCAGGTGTACAGGTACCAAAACCAATGCCGATCGGCTTCGGTCTGTCCAAACAGTGTCCATAAGGTCTAGGAGCCATCATGGCTTGGAATGTGTCCGAGAAGACTCTGTCCGACTGCATATGTTCCATTCGTTTGATTAGCTGTTACAATCATTAAATGAACATTTCATTATTTCCAAACCTCGCTTCAAGCTTGAATTTAGAAATAGCATACTGTTCTAGCTAAGCCATCAAATACCTGTGGCAAAAGTCTTTTCCGTCGAAGTTTCGAAAACATATTGCGGGGAGAGCCGATTTGTCCCGAACAGGAAAAAACAATTAAACTTTAAATTCATTAAGACCAATCAATGACTCAATCGAAAGTGGGCAAGTCCGTATTTGTAGCTCCTGTGCTAAGATCCCTTCTTAGCAGCCAAAGAGGCTGGTCCTCAACCACTGGATGCATAGTATCGCGGCAATTGGTTCATTGATAACTCGGGAGGGCCTATCACGAGCGAATTTATTCTGCATGAAAATTCGCTTACAGGTATGATGCCTGTCCACCCCCAAACTCAGTTTCCTCCTTGATCGAGAAAGGAAAATTCCGTATGCCAATCCAAATTTTACAGTCTCGCAACTCGAGCCATCTCCGGGCGCCTCAAATCTTAAGGTTTTTCTAATAATGCGAATTTGGACACGATAATTAAAAACGATTGCATATCACTTGTGGGCCCTTGTGGAGGTTCCCAAGGCAGTAGTTTTTCCCTTACAGATTCTTGCAATGTATAAATCATCCATGCCTTGCCGGCAGAGGTAAAGAGAGCTCTAACAAACAAGCTTGGAGTGATTTTGCACGTGATTCTTCCGGCTGAGCTCGTTTGTTCTTAGCCTTGTCCCTTCTTGTACCAAGCATTTTAGTACCTTCCTTCGAACATGGAGATTACTTCTGTTTACTTCGGTCTCTTTCTTGGACTTCTCGTCCCTACTATGGCCAAGATCATACTACAGACTCGAAGCATATGGAAACGGACACGAAGCCTTTCGAACCCCTACCTGTATATGATCTGGACAGAAGTGCTAGTGAATCTGATATTCTCCCTCACGACATTTCTATACCTCGGTGGTGTTATCAAAGGCAGGTGAGCTTGCCCCGCACTTTCTATTTCTTTCTTTTTTGGCGCTAATTTAATCGTTTAGTCTCGCTTATTTCTTTGGTGTTGGTAAGTCACATATACACAGGCTTTGAAAGCAACGCAACGCAAACGTTTTCGCAACTAACAAACACTAGTAACAATGTGGGCAATTCAGACCCAATTTCTTTCGCAAATCATCGCCAACCGTGTTTCCCTGATCATGGTCAACAAACGAAAATCCCGGTTGCTTAAATGGTCCCTCTTTGTCCTCATTTCCATCGTTAACATCGCTGTGTATTGCATTTGGATCCCTGCACACATGCCATCAGCAAGCCCAACCATGATCTTACTCAACGACATCTGGGAACATATTGAGAAATGTTTTTTCCTTGTCATTGATTTTGGACTTAACTTGTACTTTTTGTATCTGCTGCGGTACCGGCTCATTGCAGATGGATTGTCGAAGTACTGGCGCCTTTTCAAATTCAATGCGGCAATTGCTGTTGTGTCCTTGTCCATGGACGTTTTGCTCCTGGGGTTCCTGAGCTTGCCTAACCCATATGAGTAAGTTGCTTCCTGGCACTCCTGCACTCCGTCTCCCTGTTTTGTGGCCCTTTGACTGAGAACTGACTTGATGAATTCAGCTATGTCCAATTTGCTCCCGTTGCCTATATCGTTAAGCTGTATATCGAGCTCACTATGGCGGATCTCATCTCAAAAGTCGTTCGCAGCGGTAGTGCTCAGCGAGGTGATGAATGGTATTCTGGTGGCAATCACACATCCAGTCGCACCCATCCGAAACCAACAACAATTACGCAGCCTGACAGCTTCGCCAATGGCTCGGCGATGATGGACACAAACATTTCTGCAGGGAGAGTGGATAGGCATCGGGATGAGGACCAAGGTGCAGGCATCATGAAGACGGTAACTACGGTGGTGCAATCGGATATGAGCGAGGGTGGTGGTAGCTGTGAGGAATATCAGGTAAATACAAAGCGCCTGACTAGAGATTATTCATCTACTAAGTCCCTCAATGCCGATGACTCGACCTCACAGTAAGGTGGCGTTGTCAGCCATTGGCCTGTATTAGAGATATATTATTGTATTATATATATCCCTTATAACGTTTTTACTTTATTTTAAATAATAGCATGCGTTCAATTTATTTACCCGTACTCTTAATTAGTAGAGAGAATTCAAGATAATAAATTATTAGTTACGTTTTTATAATCACTTATATTTTTTTTTCTATTAATAATAATAATTATTATTTTATTATAATGGCGAAATTCGAACTTGGATACTTTTGAATTTATTTATTTAAACTTATTACTAATTAGTTTGTTACAATAAAATTTATTATAATATTTATTAAGTTTTTAATTAGAATTATAATAAAGTTTAAAATACAAATTTCTATTATATTCAAAAGCGCGATTAAAAAGAATATTCAAGTGAAAATTTTAAATTTATCGATTTTATATTTTTATTTTCTAATTTTATTACAAATGGAATTATTTACTTAAAGATTTATTATAATCTTTAATCGCTTTATATTTTGATAAAAAAGTTTTTTATAAAAATAAATATAAATTTATATTATATTCAAAAATAATATAAAAATTAAAAATAAGAAATTAAAATAATAAAATTATATAAATTTCTTAAAACTTTTTATTTATATTAAATAATTTCGAAAATTTATATTAATTATATATTCTTTAATATATAATAAACTTTTTATTCTTTGAAAATAATAAAAAAAATTTATTTATTTTATTTATGAATTTATTTTATATATATTTGATTATTTTATATAATAATTATCGAATTAATTTAATTTATTAATTTGAACGAAATAATTTATAATTAAACATTTATATATTATTCTT
>FJOG01000042.1:41169-55979 GCA_900073065.1 Phialocephala subalpina
ACTTTAATTAAAGAAAATATAATTAATCAAATTTTAATTCGATATAATTTATTTATTTATATAAATTAATTATATAATTATTATTAATTTGAATTATTTAAAAAATAAATATATAAATAATATTTAATAAATTTTATTATATATTTTAGAATTATATAATTCGTTTAATATTTAGAAATATAATTATAATAAAATATTAAATTAATTAATATTTTAGTAATTTATTTTTATTTTTAATATAAGAATATAATTTTTAAATTAAATCTAATTAATTTATATTAAAAAAATTTAAAACAAATTATAATATATATTTATAAAATAATTTATATATTTCTAGTTTATTATTAATAATAAATATCCTTATAATATTAATAAATATAATATTTTTTATTTCTCAAATCAAAAAATATGAAATCCTTAATAAAAAAATAATTATTTCACGTGATTAAATCGATGGTGAACTAAATATCACGAAACTTATTATATATTCATTTGATGATTCCAATATACCTAATTCAAACTCAATTTTTTGCTGGCTGATTCTTCTTATAGGGGTAGCAATTGATTCACCAGATGAGAACAAATCTCAGGGGCAAACTTGCTAAGCGAGCTCCTGCCAGAGATAAGGTAACTCCGAACTCCTTTACTCGCGCAATCAACCCATTCTCGACCTTCCGTTATCAAAAAATATTGCTTACCAGTATCAAGTCCTTATCTTAATACTGATGAGCTGACACTTGCATGAGTTCTGACTTGTATCCCTGTCATCTAAGTTTGCGAAGATATCGCGTCGCCCCGCGTCGGAGTGAGTGGGGCTACTGTAGGTTAGTGCAAGTCCGATGAACTCATAATGGGGCTTCCCGGAGTAAGCTTTTCGGAGCAGTCATCATTGCAGTACCCTCTCGCTCACATCCCGACAATTTCGGAGTGATAGTTGACTTGCGGAAGCTTTGCATCTCTGATCCCTGAATTCGATTCGGATAGTGCTCTTCACGTGATTGATCTGAGAGTGGGGTTGAGCTTCTTCGATTAGCATTCAAAACTGTTTGCTTCGAGATGAGTTATTACTCTGCTATCTTTAATCTATCTGGTTTCCACCACTGCTCAGATCCAAGAACATAACACATCCATTCTTAGCAATTTTGGAAGGGAGAAAACGGCATCCCAACCCTCTCACCAAGAATGGCACCAAAGAAGCACATCGTCTTCGACGTAGTCGGGACTTGCGTCTCTTTCGATGCCTACTTCGACCGGATATCTCAAATTCTCGGGCCCCGCCTCCTCGAGCACAACATAAATCCCAAGCACTTCGGCTACACTTGGATGGAAGCTGCCGAATTAGAATTCAACTTCATACTTCTTTCAGAGCGATATACACCCTACAACACAGTCTTTAACGCCGTATTCTACCGCACTTTGTATATGGCCGGGATCTCCGACCCGCGAGAATTCGCCACGGATGAAGAACGAGATGCCTGTCAAGCAGGGTATTCGGAGTTGCAATTGAGGCCGGGATGCAGAGAGATGATGGAGAAGCTGAGAGGTGCAGGCTGGACTGTCTGGTGTCTGACTACGGGGGATGTGAAGAGAGTGATGGGCTATTTTGAAAAAGCCGGGTTAGAGATGCCGAGAGAGAATTTCGTGAGTTGTGATCAGTTTGTGGAGATTGATGAGAAGACTGGAGAGAGGAAGGGAACGGGGGTTTATAAGCCGTCCATGGCGGCTTATAGTCCGATGTTGAAGTTATTTGCAGAGGAGGATGAGAAGTGGTTCGCTGCGGCGCATATGTGGGATGTCAGTGCAGCTGTGAAGGCGGGGTACGTCACGCTTGAAATTGTCGTAATCTTTTTCGTTGTGGACTGGAATTGCTGACCAGCTTGTTATAGGTTCCGTGGTGCGTACTGCACGATTTACGAGAAGGAGCCTTGTTTGGAGATTTTCAAAACTAAGATGGATGTGATGGCAGATACGCTTCCGGAAATGGCGGAAAAGATGATTGCGATCACTTCTCCATAATCAGTGCAGTCTCTTAATCTTACCGTTGCGTTTGGATTACATCTGATTATGCATGTGGTTTGCATTGTGACGATCATTTATTAAGTGCCGCCCAATTTTTCCGAAAGTGCTGTACACGTGCCGATGGTTAACATTTGCTTGTTCGGCTTCCCATTTGTCCAGCCAAATTACGAATGAAATTAGGTAGCATTGCCTCTAAGTTAGACCTTGACTCTTCATTGGACAAGGTGTTATTCACTGCTAGTTGCAAGTGCTAATACAACCGTGTTTGCAGAGAAGTGAATTAGCAGGCCAACTTTGCGGATAGAGGGCATTCGTAAGCGAAATTGTGTCTTGCGTTTCTTCTCATCTAAACCGCTATTTATCTATATATAGATTGCTCGTTAGCAGTGGTTTCTGTTCCCTTCACCGCTAGCGCCCTATCCATGACCTTCTCCAATCTCAAAAATGCTTCATCAACGACTTGGATGTGAACCACAGTCCGACCGCCCATTAACTTGACTCCTTCTTCCTTTCCAACCCGAACCCAATCCTCCACAGCAATTCCGCTATACGCTAGATCCAGCACAACCATGTTGGTTTCTACAGGTCTTACGACCTTGCCACCTCTCCTGAGCCACATGTCTTCAATTGCCTTAACCTTCACGTGAGTCTCCTTGAGCTTTCTTCCTCCGCCTTCGATAAAATTTTCTTCGACAGCAACTCTTGCCGCAGAAGAAATGATTCCCGCTTGTCTAATTCCTCCGCCTATGCTCTTCCGTACCCATCGAGAGTGTTCCAGAACAGCCTTTGGTCCCACGATAATGCTTCCCAGAGGTGCAGCCAAACCCTTGGAGAAGCACATCTGCGCGGTATCGAAGCACTCCAGGTACTCCTTCAAAGAGCCCGCACCAGCTGCTACCGCTTCCCAGATCCGTGCACCATCAAGATGCATTTTGATGCCGTTTGCACGTGCAAACACAGAAATGCGCTGCACTTCAGCAAGGGGCGTGATTGTTCCAGCGAGCGTGTTTTCAAGGGATATGACGCGAGTTGGCGCAACATGAATGTTGTTGCTTATGACCGCTTCTCTTTTGATGTCTTCCAAGGTGAGATAGAGGCCGTTGGCAGGCAGCACAGCCTGCATATGTGCTTGAGAGAGTGAAGAACAGCCTCCAGCCTCGGCCGTTAGGATATGAGACTTATGGTGACACAGGATGGCGTGTGGCGGTTGCGTCAGCAGAGATCGGAGAGCAATCTGATTCCCCATTGTGCCTGACATCACAAGGAGAGCGTCCTCCTTTCCTGCTAATTCCGCCATGTAATACTCAAATGAAGTGGTGGTGTTGTCTTCTTGGTATACATCATCGCCCAGTGATGATTGGGCAATTGCTTGGAGCATAGAGAAGGTGGGTGTTGTGATAGTGTCCGTCCGGAAGTCGAAGGCCGCTGGTCCAGCGCTGCACCAGGTAGATGCAACCTTGATACTGTCGAGGGAAAGGCCATCGCCGGCGGGTTGCGTCTCAATGCTACCCATATTAAGAGCGAAATTTTTGATCCTATACTGAGACCGGTTTGAAACTGACTTATGATGACTGCGTTGATGAGAGGCAAGGTCTGGGCGTTGGCTCGAATGCTGGTATGATTTGTCTTGTAGAGGACGTTCCTCAGAGCCTAGCTGTTTGAGAATGACCAACAAGATGAGCAAATATTATCATGCTGTGTCAAATTCTGCCGCCGTTTTTAGGAAGGCGGTTGTCCTGGCCGTGATCAAGAATGGGGGTTGAAGGCTCTCGGAAGGACGTTGGGTCCGGTTTTCGGGCCACTTCGGAGCCTAGGACAAAATTTGGGTTTCGGAGTAGAATTAATAATCGTAGTCGGGTTTGTTGTGTCTTTTATAGGCGGTAAAAGGGGGGGGGGGGGTGGGGGTGGGTTCATTCCAGTGATATCCGTAATGTCCCTGTGACTTTTGAACATTAGCGAAATCTGAATCTTTGTTTTTCGCTTTTCGTCCCATTCTACCAGGCTTGGCTTTAATACCTGATAAGCAGTATCGATAAGAATCGACGCTAGAATCGTAAGGAATCGATTCCCAGCTTAGTAGAAGGGTTTTTAGCGAGAATAATACTTCGAATTTTATACGAATATAAAATCAATACAAGTTAGAAATTTGATTAATTTATTAATATTTTTAAGGGAAAAAATTTATGTATTTAATAATTAAAATTTATAAATAATAATAAATGAATAAATTTAATATTATATTAATAAAATTGATTTTTGCGATATTTAATTAATATTAATAAGAATCGATTTTATATTAATACTTCAAGTATTAAAACTAAGTTTATATTTTATTCTTTTATATTAATATTCACTTTTTTTATTCTCTCGAGAATTATTGGTATTTTAAGGTAAGCCGAAGTACTTCAAATTCTATAATTATCACGGGATCACAAGAATAATATCGATATCATTGTCAAATGAAAACCCCTTCAACAAGTGAATGACATCAATATGGAGGCGGTTCCATGGAGCTTTTTCCTTGACGGTCTGCAAATGAAAGCACCCTCATTGATGTCTTTCGACAAGCCAAAGACCCTTGTCCAAAGCCAAGTCATAACTATCATCTCTCTCCCATCCCACCACATATCCAATCTTATCCAAGCTACTCTTTGCAACAGTCGTCTTCGATCCAATCCGACATTCCACAAAATGCTGCACTCTCTTATTCTTCCAAATCACTTTACAACACTAGCAGAACTCCGTACTACACTTCTTGCAGGTAAAGTGACCACATCCCTCATTCCGCTCGATTTTGTTGCCACATACTGCCTTTGGACACTTCTTCATCGTGCGAGCTATTTCTCGTTTGGTTGCCGTTTCGTTTTCTCGTGCCTTGTGGGCTGATGCGGCGAATGCTTTCATGGCGGCTTTCTTTTGCTGGTCTTTTTGGGTTTGTTTCTTGGCATCGATGATGCGTGTTGGCTGGTCTCGGAGGACTCACCGCGGCAGATGCAGCAGTGCCGACTTCTACAGGAGAGACAGAACCACTCGGGGTCACTTTCTGTTGAGGAGATGTCAATTTTATTGAAGAACAGGTGGGATGATAGCCTACCTCCCAAGGCATGGATCTGGCCATGTCCGCAAGTATACCAGCGGAACCTTGGGTCTTGGGATATCAGTTTGAGAACCCGCTTTTTTTTGTATCTAATTATAGTTATCTTTGATGGAATTCAAAGATAGGAAGTAGAAGTTCATGGCCAACTTACATCTTGAATACTACAGACCCTGCCTTGCTTCACCATACAATCAATCTATTTCGCAAGAAGGAGGGTCGTAGCGGAAGATTGGACTCCACATCAGTAAGAGATCCACTTCAGGGTGGATCTTGCAAGTGCCACGTTAACCATTCTGAAGGAGATGATTGTCTATACTCCGTTGACGATATCTTGGCAGACAGAGTTAAGATGCGAGCTCCTGTCACCGAACACTCGAACATTGATGCTAGGCTGTATTAGGTGAACCTTTCTTACCTGTATGGTTGAGTTTCTCGTTGTACCACTGTACCATCAGCGTGAATCATTCTTAGAATTTGATCAACTTTTAGATTGAATCTCTGTGAATGTTATTTATAACGTTCTACCTTGCTCGAATGTTCTATCTGACTTGAAGTCCCTGACTCACCCAGAGGCTATTCACAGCCTTGATTCATCAATTACTAAGCCCTCAAAATAGCTTTGTATTCCGTTATCGACTTCTTCCCTTTTCATCCTTTCGACGACTTGAGAATCCAGACTCAAATCATTCCACCACAGCAACAAAGCCTGCAATGACAGACGAATGTGCGTCTCCTGCGGAAGAGAGGGCTACAACCCGCTCGTTCAACACGTAACAGTTCCTCTTGAATAACCTTCGAACGACTTCGCCGATTCATTTGCTAACCAGACCAGAGCCTTTGGCACGGAAATGATACGCATCGTGGTTGCACCTGAACAGAAATGTCAGAAAGTCTACCGCATCCACAAATCGAAGTTCTGCTCCATGATCCCTTTCTTTACAACGGTAATTGAACAGATTAAAGCCCTACAAGGCGCCGAAGCAGGGGTGAATGAACCAAACGAGAAAGCGACCCAAGTAGATGGAGAGACTATCGTCACGTTCCCTGAAGGCAACGTCCCATCATGGGACATACTTTTAAAATGGGTCTACAACTCCACCCTCCCCAAGCTCACAGTCCAACGTAGTGGACCAACGGCTGGTCCTGGGACCCGTTCGCTTTCTACGCCCTCACCGATTCTCTCGCCCTCCATTCCCTCTCTGACGAAGTCATCAACCTCCTTCAAGCTGGTCAAGCTAAAACTAAGCTCTGGCATACGAACGAGACTCTTTCATGGACATGGGCACGTACCAAACCCGGCTGTGGAATAAGAAGATACTTAGCGCTGAGTTTAGTCAGGAGTATCATGGTTTATAAGGATCCTAAGGATGTCGATCCAAAGAAGCGGGTGTTTACGGTGGGGACGAAAGAAATTGCGGAGATGTTAGGGAAGTTTCCGGATTTGTTGGTTGAGGTGCTGGAGCTGATGAGGGGTATGGATGGGTTGAAGGCGAGGGATCCGAGAGTTGCTCATCCGTGCGAGTTTCATGAACATTGGCCGAGAAAGCCATGTGGGTATGACAATGAAAGAGACTTGGAAGACAACTCAGGTGAGAACGGTAATGTAGAGAGGAAAAAGGATGATGGAAGTAACGAGGAAATTAAAGGAGAGTAAAAGGGGAAGAAGGTTGTGAGGTTCAAGGACGCTCCGCCATCTTATAGGATGATTCCTCCAAATCCATGAACGTTACTCAATGCGGGGGACCCGAGAGAACAGAAGAGTCGATGAACTAGCATAATGAAGCATCATACCAGACATCAGTATACCCTCCTAGTGTACAGTTTCAAAGACGCAGAGCAAGACTTTATGAAAGAGAGGTTATGAGCGGATATTCAAGCACACATTCTTGAGTATTGTAAAATGTCCCAAGAGCATTTGGTTATTTCCAGCTAGTAAAACAAATGAGAGGAAATAAGCCTGAATGAGCGGTGAACTAGCTTGCCTCTTCCGGGACATACGGCCCGCAAAAGCTGACGCACTTGCTATCTCTCCAACTCAATCTGGAAGTCAATGTCGCAACGACTTACATGGACCCTTCAAGTCAGCCATATTGATTTCAGCAGATTCTTGCCCCCATGAGTAAAGCGCACGAAAGCCTCTACTCGGACAAGCACATCCTCTTCCCAAGAACGAATATCTCTGCTTGGCGCAACCTCTTCGAATCGTATTACAACAACAAAGCCACAGCTACGATGGCTTCTGATACGCCACCGCCTGATACCGAACCTTCACAAAAACCTGTCGCTTATCAAACTTCCACCGCACCAGAGACTTCTCCTCCCTCGCCAAACATCCAAACAACGACAAGCCACCCCAATTCATCACCCACTCGAGCCGTCACCCCAGCCTCAAGTGCCTCAGAACTCGACATCGATGAAATTACACGTCGCATGAAGAGCGCGGACGTGAAAGACGAGTCCAGCAACGAGGAAGACATCGAGCCAAGCGCACTTAAACGAAAGCTCAGCGTCGATCCAAGCCCCGATAACCCTCGGATGGATAAGAAAACGAAGAATGGAGGACGCCCGCTCACGATACCTGGCGCCACAGCGTATCAATACTCAAGGCTACTGAAGAGTTAGAGTCATAAAAAAAAGGCTTCTCCCACAATTGGCCTGAGTATCTCACCCCGAGATTTCAGAACGATCGTTAGTCTGCAAGCTCCCATATCGATAAGCAGGACCCGGAGAAGCTTCAGTCTACCGATATAGAAGAGCTGGTCGAGGGACAAACTTTCGATGACGGAAAGTCTTCGTTCGCTCAGTAAGTTCATCTTAAGAACCTTTTAGGAGTGATGTTTTTCTAACACATAAACAGAAGAATGGGTACCTGTTTGGTGCAGTTTATAGTTGGATCCGAAGAAAAACCTTATCTTGTCCACAGAGACCTTATTTGTCACTGAGTTTCGCTTTTTCCCCGCTACCTTCCCGTTTGCGATGGAATATCTGGGTCCCATAACGTCAACGAGGGCATTTGTATCAATGTCATCGACTTCCGGATGTACTCGGTTTGGTTCATTGACTTGATCTTAGAATGGGTCTACCATGACAAAACCCGGGAGATGAAGCTGAACAAGATTAAGATGAAGGACCGCATCCACATATCAGTTGCGGAAGCAGTTGGAGGCAAAATGTATGGTATTGATGTCAAATCTGTCTGTCTAGCTAGGTGGAAATGTCTGCTTGATATAGTGCTCTCGCTGGAACATCGGCATTAGGCAAAACTGCCTAGTGAAACTATGTATGACTGATGATGCGGCTTCATGCCAACATGCTACAATTTCCCCACCGCATTGAGACCATTCTGTGAGACCACTGTCACAGATTACGAGCCCTCAACTGACACCACACATACTGGGCATTCCTAACCGCTTACACTGATGCAGCGGTCGCTTTACGGGAGCTAGATCTTGAGTACCAAATCTTAGATGTTGTTCTTGACTTCTTCAAGAGCGATCTCTATCTTCCCCCTTTCTTTATCCAGAGATTGTATAGGCTGGCAGGAACAACAGCGGCTATCAAGAAGTTCGCGCTCTATTCCTACCGGCACATCCACCTCACACGGGCCAGACAAGATCCAACCTTCTGGACCCGCAATTGGTTGCAGAAGGTCTTGGCGGCTAGCCCTGGCTTGAGCTTTGACTTCATCGAGTTGTTGATGTCTCATAACCAGGAGGCACCGGATCCGACTAAATTGCCACGATGTGAGCTCCATTCCCATGGAAAGGGCAAGCCTTGTTATCTTGTCCGCAAGAATCAGTTATCTAGTCTTGAGAGTTCCTCCAAGGCTAGTACATTTGCAGTTGGCATCTATGCTCAACCTTCTGGCGCTGACACCTCAAACTCGGCAAATTCCAAGCCCTTCAAGTCCCCAATCAGCTTCCAATACCATGCCATCGTCTCAAAAGGGTGAGGAGCCAGCCGTCGATGTTACAGAGAAAGCACAGCCGACATTCCTCTTGTAAGTCTAGCGACGCCTTGCACTTCACATGTACGAAATGGGGTTTGAAGAAGCCAAGAACCACCCTTGAAAGGTGGTAAAACGCTTGAGCCTATCAAAATCATAGAATTCTAGCTATCGCCCCACAAAATCCTTCTTATAGCTACGGCAGAACTAGGGTGTGGTTCTTGACTTCTTCAAACCCCCTTTCGTACGTACTAATACTCACAGAGCGATTGGTTGCAAGGTAGTGGAACTCACTTTTGGAGAGAGAAAAGAACATCTTGTGGTTCATAAGAAGCTCTTGTGTGAAAGAATTCCTTGTTTCCGCAAGATATTTAATGGGGATTCTAAGGAAGCTCTGTCTAAGAGTGCAACCTTTTCCGAAGACTACTTGGATGCCATGGAGGTGTCACTCTACTGGGCTTACCATGATACTCCTCCAAAGCTTCGTTTCTCCAGCAGAGCCGTTCTCAAAACCGCTCGGTTTACAATATCGTAGAACTTGTGTAAAACATACACTTTAGCACACTAGCTCGGTCTTCCACAACTTCAAGACGAAATTATGCAAACGTACCTGGAATGGTGTCAGAAGCACCACGCCATTGTTAAACTCCATTTATTATCTAGCTTGTACCAAGAGCAATCACTACCACCCCTCAGAAAGCTCGATATCTATCCTCGCCCATGGGACTCGAGTGCAAGGAAGAGGACACCGAGGTATCACTCACCTTGCCCTAGTTACACGGTATCATATCCCCCAACAAAGGACTTGAAATCGAGTTTCCAAAGCTTCTGCGCGAGGGGAGAACTGCTCAGGACTTACGAGAGATGTCGCGATGTGAATTTCATTGCCATGGGAAGGATTTGCCATGTTACTTGGCGACGAAAGAGAAGAAAACCCGAAGCAGTGCTCTGGGAACCTGCCTAAGATAAGAAGGAAATAATACTCGATAGGTTATAACACTTCACAGTGTACATATTAGTTCTAAGTTGTAGCGAATACGACTTGTTTTGGTATGAACAGGTACAGTGACCAAGAAACCACACTTCTTGATCATGATTGATTTCACAATTCTGCGAGAGACGCTCCGACGACCATATGCTCCTAACGTTCCCAATATTGTGTGACACTGTACAGTGAGACTTTGCACCAGTAGGCCTAGGGAGCTTCAGTGTAATTAATTAGACGCAAAAGTCATGAGATCTTGTTGTAATAGCTGGAGAAATAAATGCATTGTAGTAGTCTTCACGTGATACCGGACGACCTCTACTATTGTACGGGATACGTTGGATTTTATTTGCCGCAGAAGGAATGTCCAGATGAACTGGAACTGGTGAAATCGCCTTCTCGTGTCAAACCCGAACCATTAGTAAGTCAAGGCGCAATACCTCTAAACATCTGGGCAGAGCAAACACAACCAACACCTTCCTCTGGACATCCACAACCAAGCTGTGATGGGGCGCGAGCAGGCAAAATCTTTGCTAGCTAGGTGTGTTCTGTCTGGTGGTCATATTCTACAGCAATCGCATTTGCGCAAAGTTAATGAACGTCAAAGACTTCAAAGTGTTGACGAAGTTATTGGTTAGTCATGTAAGAGTTAAGGCCACAGCTCGTGGCACACTTAAGCGAGATTGCACTTTCGACCATAATTTCCGACCCTCTCTTTTTAAACCCTAATTGCAATATAACCACTAATCTAAACCTCTTCAAATTTGAAATAGAAACTCCTATTCCATTATCTTCTTTTTTATATAAACCAGGCCAAAATTGGAAAACTTTAAAACGAGCTAGGGTTCGATAAGCGCGAAGCGATAGAAAATCCTTGGGTCAGATTTTCAAAAAGTTAAGAGTTCTTAAGAGCAGCGCTAGAAAAATTTGTAAAGACTAATTTAGCAAATAAACTCGAAAAGAGAAAGCCTATCAAAAAAAGCTTTTTTTCATTAAAGATATTCGCCAAACCATTAAAACGATATCCCGTAATTTTAATTTCTAATATATAACTTTTAAGCAAGTCCAAAGGCTACTTAATATTTAAGTTTCAATACGCACTATTTGCCGAGTATTACGCAAAGCAAATTACTAATAGTATATTGCATATTCTCGGCTTTTTATTTCAAGAGTATAAATTAAGAAAAGGTTAGCTTTTGCTTATAAGTATCGATAGTAAGAAACATTTGATTAAGTAGCCTTGAGAGAAAGAGAAAGGAATTAAAGAAAAGTTATATAGTTTAATAAGTGTATTTTTAAGCTAGAGAAAAATAAAAGGGTTTAAATAACTCGAAAAGTAAATGAAAAGAAGTATTCAAACTATATTCGATCGATTTATAAGTCAGAAAGAGTATTAATTATAATTTGGGAAGCAATTAACTAAGATTATAAATCTTTATTAATTTTTTTAGAAAAGAAGAAAAAAGTCAAAAGAATTAATTCACGAGCGTATTATAATTAAGTACTTCAACTTATTGTTTTCCTTTTATTTAATAAGCTTACACCGGAGTATATCTTTATAAAAGATAAAGCAAAAGTCTATAAGAAGTATACGAGATTTATTAAACGTTAATATAATATTCGAAGCTTTAATTGGTTTTTTTCTTCACTCGATTTAAACGTTATTAAAAAAGTTTGGAGGTAAATAAAAGAAGAATTAAAGAAGCTTTCATTTATACTAACTTCTAAGGAGGAATTATATAGGGAGATTTAAAGGCTTTGAGATTAAGTGGACCCACGTAACTTTAGGCATTATACTAGGAGATTTACTTGTAAACTTGAAGATTTAATTGAAATAAAAGGACTAATTTCTATTCGTTAATACATAGTTTTAGTTCCAAAAGAAACTATAAAAAGTCAAAAAAGTTATAATTTTTAGAAAATAAAGGGTCATTTTGATATTCTCGCTTAAGTGTGCCACGAGCTGTGGCCGTAACTCTTACATATTTCGGTATCACTAATAAAGCTTGAACTGACTTGTGACAAGATCATTAGCAAATCGATAGCGAAGCCAATATGGCCTCATCTTCCATTGATTCTCGAGAACAGGTTCCAATGCACCGAACAGCATCGTACGGTAGTGCGGAGGCCTATGATGTCCATGGTACCAGTCCCGGAACGGCGGTCAAGCCAGAAAGGAACGAGGATAACGCAGCTATTTCAGCTCCTAGTGAGAGACGAGCGACTGAGAATGACAGTGCGCAAGAACGTGATGACAAGCAAGAGAAGCACAACCAGCCTGAGGGGGACCAGCAATCCGGAGAAGAAAACAACATTCAAACACCCAGCGGCTCTGAGGCAGCCACAGACTCCAGCAGCAGCAGCAGCAGCAGCGCTCCTGAGGGTATCAGCGCTGATATCAACGATATCACTAGCTGCATAGCTAATGCATTTTTCGATCTACAAAGACCTGGAAACGTCTCAGAGAGTCAAACAACATTTAGCGAGTACGTTCTCTTCCCGTTAATTAGTCAAAAGAAGCTATGGCGTTGATATAGCCGAGCTGAGAGCAGGACGTTCAAGTGCACGCTTCCTGGTTCACCGTAACCCTATATTTCGAAATGCCGCGGTTCGCGAATTTCTTCCATGGTCAAGACGGTGAAAATCTTACATTCTTCTTTGATGCTATCCTTGAGGAGCACAATGGCATCGAAGTAGCCAATTTCCCAGGGATTCTCGATTATAACATGGGCGCCTTCTTGTTCTGGGTATACTTCGACAAGGTTCAGGATATCAAGTCAACCTACGATATCATCATCTTTATTACGATGTCTTGTATGGAACTGGAATTACCAGATCTAGAAGACTAGGTTATCGATGCGTTCATCAAAGGCGTTTCAAATGATTGGATCAGATTTCCCGCTTCCTGGGGTTGCTGGCATGTATCACCTTCATTATGATACGAGTTGGCGGCCTACGATGCTGAAAATGATTCTGCTTTACGCCTATCGATATTCTGTGGCGTCAAAGACTGGGTATGATGAAACAGGATGGTCTTTCGATAAGACGCAGGAGGTATTGTCGGATAATTCAGCTGGATTGGCCAAGGATTTCCTTGAGCTCTTACAAAATGAGCCTGAAGCACGAGATCCATTTTCCGAGTTTCTACGATGCAAGTTTCACCTACATGGTAGCCTAAGACCGTGCTATTCGGTTAAGAATTGTGAATGCCGTCCAACACCAGTGTCAAAGCCGTATCCTACACCGGAGGCAAACGCGGGTGCAATGAACTAGAACCAGCCAGGCTTTCAGGAGCAGGTTCCATCATTATTTGTACACGACACGAGTATGGTAATAAGTCCAGGGCGATGAGAACTGATATGGTCGCTCTACATACCGGGCAGAGAGATAGCAAGCGAATATTCCGAGTACATAAGAAGCTTTTATGCAACAAGATCCCAAATTTCGATAAGGTATTCAACTGCAACTTTCAAAAAGCGAAGGGGGATGTTGCCTACTTTCTTGAGGAAGATCGTGAGACCACGGACCTGTTAATAGAGTGGGTATACCAAGGCACTATACGAAGGCTGGAGCGCAAGATCAACGGAGCTAGGCTAGAATCTTCGTCGTGGAACTTTGGCGAAGTCTATGGTCTGGTAGACAAGCTCTGTCTTCCCGACCTCCAAGATGAGATCATAGATGAGATATCCGGGAGTCTCAGGGGGAAAGACATACTTCCAACATTTGACTTGATGGCCAAATTCTATAATCAGGCTCCTCGATCCAGTCCGCTTCGCTGCTACATGGTCTTCGCTTCTTACTGGATGACGCTGACAGTCTCGGAGCGAAACAAGGACATCTATACGGGAGCTGAGCTGCATGCTACTATGTGTGAGAATTCGGAGTCCGGGCGTAGTTCTGTAGACCTCCTATTGGATCCTTAGTTCGATGACCCTAGGGAGTTGTAGTAGCTACCAAGTTGCCATTTCCATTGCCATGGTGAAGGTAAGCAATGTTACCTGTCAAAGAAATAGTAGAGAAGGATACAGACTCGAAGGGAAGAGTATAGGTAAGGGCAGGGAGGAGGATGCATGATTATGGGAATGAAAGGGAAATTGCTGTACAGTACGTGATAGAGAATGGGTGGTCAGCTCGTCATGGTGAGAATGAAGCAGTCAGTAAATACTTCTCCTTGTATCAGAACGTAATGTTATGTATTCCATTACGAGAGAATGCGGTGGTAGTGATGTGTTTCTTTCATACTGGTCGTCTCCGCACTCAGAGTGGCCATTAAATTAGTCGGTTCAGTCAGCTTATCATTCATTAGCTCCAGCTGGTCAGTTGAAGATATAAATTCCAATCAGTCCACCCAGGTGTTATCAAAAAGTCTACCGGCTTATCATTGGGGATAGCGTCTATGCTTCAGATATACTCCATGTCCAAGCAAATAATATAAATGCTGCCGGCTTCCTAGTGTAGTGGCTACATACCTATACCAAACTACGTGTCGGTAAAAATGCGATTTTGCATTTTCGGGCGACTGGTCCTTACGTGTCACCATAGCCTCTAGCGCTCCGCATGCCTTTAGTGCTCTATGCTTCAGCGCATCATCTCAGCCTGTACTACAGCACATTAGAGTATATGCTGTAATTACTACACCTTAACGAGGTAATGCTTTAATGTACAATCAAGTCGGGGTAAAACTCGTCACGTGCTATAAGCATACCCCTCACCTAAAAACAAACAACTTTTCTATTCTCTTATAAAAACTAGTCTAATTAGGC
>FJOG01000042.1:56561-166938 GCA_900073065.1 Phialocephala subalpina
TTTTACTCCTCTCTCATAGCTATAATGAAATCCACTCTATTTCTAGCCCTATGTTTCCTTTTGGCGATTACGTCTTTAATCCTCTTTTATATATTCTCAATAAAATTAAAATTAAAAGATTATAAAGTATATAATATTATTCTAATCTCTTTATTTGTTAAATACTTCTTAATAATATTAGCCTTATATTACTTCGCGCTATCTTCTATAAATATAACCTTATTTTTATATATCTTTTTATTCTTTTATAAAATAAAATCATATATTTTTAGAGTATTTATTTATATTATATAGCGTTTATATTCTCTCCTTTCGAGAGAATATAAAATGCATTAAACTAATCTCTATAAAAATAACCCCATGCTCTTACTATTTCTCGCCCACTCTTAAAAGTAAGCCTCAAATTCTTATCCGCGTACTCCTTATCTCTACCCGGCTCTTTAATCACAAAGAATATAGTCTAGTCCTCTCTTATCTCCAAAGTAACTTTATTACTCCAAATTATTACTCTTAAATTTCTTTTCCGCTTGAATTCCTCTTTATAATAAATTTTGCGCTTCTTTTTGTAAAAAGGACTCAAATAGGGCTTTTTGCGAGGGCGGCGCTTAGCTTTTCTATGTCGTTTAAGGATTTGAGAAACCGTATAGTAGTTAAATCTCTTGCCAGATTTAGACGGCGTTATAAATACTTTTAGAGTTATCTTTGGCTCAAATATAATAATGCGTACTAAAGCTCTTTCGGCTCTAATTAAGAGTATCCTTTTTGCCCCGCTTCCGGGCTTTCTTGCAAGAGTAAAGCCATCGGTTTTAGCGTGTCGATTAATAAAAGAGGAGATAATAAAGCGAAATATCTTAGTTTTATATAAAATCGCGGTAAGTTTATGTCTTTTATCTTTTAGCGTTAAAATCCGTTCTTTTTCACGCTCTGTAAGATGAGCATTTTTCTTCCTTGGAGAGACTCTCATAATTTGAAGTTTAAAAGGATTCTATAAGAGAATAGAGAAGATATTATGTGTGCGGCGGGGTAGGCAATATTCGGCTATATAGCCGAATGTCACCTCACGTGACGAGTTTTCACCCGACTTGATTGTACTACAAACCACAACAGCGCATTGCACTCTATTTCTTCAGCGCACTATGGCTTAAAACTATGCTATGGCGCACTGGGTTCTAGTGCTGGTGCTAGTGCTAGTACTATCCCTTACACTGCGGCACGCACACCTCCCCACCAAAAATATTTAAGCGAGAGAACTCACTACTTTCAATTCACGATTACCGTAGTGATCCTTTATGAAAATTAATAAAATCTTTTAATATATGTAGCATAATGAGTAAAGTTTAATTTCTATATAGGGATTTGATTTCATATAATTTTGTAGTAAGATACACAGTTTTGAAGTTGCTTTAATTCCTCGGCAATTAGTGTGCGCGGCACCGCAGTGTAAGGGATAGGGATTAATTTAAAAAGTCTATAGTGTGGCTTTAGTACTTAAAATGCGGCCCTACTACTTATCCTTTAAACTCGCGTTTAACTTTATTTTCAATTTACAATAATAATAAAGCTATAAATAGAAATTATATTTTTAGAGCACCATTTGAAAAGTATTAAATAAAACTCTCAAATAATGCTATGTTTTTATTTTTACGATAATTTTTCATAGGTTTATAAAGTAAATGAGTTAGGTTTAAATGCGGCGTTCGTAGAAAATGGCCATAGATACTTTTAGCCGCTATGGTCCGCCGTCTCTGTGTACACTTAAATCTTGATGAACTGCAAATAATCCCCCGCACTCACCTATACAACGTCAGATCCCATCTCTCCGAATACCTGTGACCATGTTGTCCTTTCTCAGGACTGCGGGTCCGGTGCGCACTAAAGTCTCTCATCTCACAACCCTCACGATGGAGAATGGACGCTCTAGCGTCTCTTTCCACAATGACACCAATACCTCCTCTCAAAGAGCTTTCCATGTTTTCACGGTACCCCCTTGTGAGCCTGGAGAAAACCCAAAAGACAACAGTGTCATAATCCCGCCGTTCCACGCCCACCCCAACCAGGAAGAGATTTTCCTCGTCACTGCAGGCACCGCTCTATTCCATCTCAACCGCAAGCAAATTCCAGTATCCGCGGGCAACGAGATCACGATCCCGCGTGGTGATTACCACAAGTTTGCCAACGCGAGCTCGACGGAGACGTTGACTCTAGAGGGTTGGTATAATCCTGCCGATCCAGCGCGGGAGGAGCGCTTCTTTAGAAATCTTTATGGGTATTTAAACGATGCCACAGCTGGTGGGGTGGGTGCGACTATGCTCGGGAACGCGAGCATCCTGCAGATATCTCTATTCGCTTGGGAGGCAGATATGCCCATATGTGAGCCAAGTAAGCTACATCGATCGACTTTGTGTTCGTGCGTGCTGATCGTTCTAGTGGTTGCACTCGGCGTGCCGAAGATAGTTGGGATTCCGATCGCGTATGGGCTGACTTGGATTCTGGGCGTCTTTGTTGGTAAATGGATGCTTGGATACAAGGCAAGCTATGAAGAGTACTATCACGAGAGCTCCGAGTAGAATCGGCGTGTACGTACTTCGCTTTTTAGTGTAATGTAGAAGCAAAGAAATAAATGATACCTAGTACCTGTGATCAAAAGACCTACTTATTTGGTCTGGAATGTACTACTAAATATGAAAACCTTGCTAAGCATCTCCTGCGCAAAGGCATCTTAGTTTACTGGAGAGATCACCGAACGTACTGGCAAAGCTGTCAAGAGATGAAAATCGATCGAATTCAAGTATCAAGGAACTAGCTCGTACGGAACTTGCTCAGGAAACCAAGCTTGGTCTCTAAGATCGCTGCCTCCATCGCCATTGTGAGTATGAGCTTTCAAATTCGGACAAAAAAGCATTTTATTAGCAGGAGACCGATTACATTTCACTCCTCTTAATTTCAAACCAAGTTCCGGGTGTGCATGGTGTTGTATGGCCACAAATCAGGAGAAAGCTATGATTTCCAACCAAAAAAAACTTAAGCTAGGAGATGTAATTGCCAAAATTGGGCAACGATGGCTGTTACAGAGTGCATGGAAAACGATCTACGTAGCTACTTAGCACCTCAAGTCAAAGTATTCCTCAGAGATGGAACTCTGCAGTGGGGCAAGTGACGAATTTGTGTCTGAGATTGAAGGTGAGTGTGACGGCCTCGCGCGGGCCGTCGGGGCGAGCGTAATCATGAAGTCAACTTATCATTTCGTCGACGACACAACTCCACCTCAACCACATCACATAAGACTGCGACGCGAAAAGATTGGCACCCTCATCAGCGGTCTTCAAATCAGCACAGAGGTGGACTCCGCTCTCGTCGTCGCGGACTCTCCTCGCCCTACACGGTGACGCAGCTCACACTTGACTTCGCCCCAGATATTGTTCTCGCAAGTTTACTCCAACAAACGCAAAGCTCTTTGCGCGAAAGTGAGGTTCTAGTTTTCTTCTACCCCGTTGTTCAAACTGATTGAACTCCGTAGTCATCAAATATGGTCAAGTACGGTCCTGCCTATTCACCCCAGGATGCCTCATCTGTCGCGATCGTAAACTCTCAAGCACCGACTACAATCCCCTCGACCTCCGAAAATATCCAAAATCCTCCCGGTACGGTGGTCTCGTCAGCCATGACATCAGGCGGGGAAGGCAAAAGATCCGGTGGCAAGGATGAACCTAAACAACCATTTACCTTTCGCGAGTATGTATAGATTCTCATTTACATCCGAGAAGACTCGCTGATTAATTCAGGAATATGGGGTCGGAGACGGTAGAGTTGATTGTAGGTAAGGATAAAGCAAAATTCCTTGTTCACAAGAAACTCCTCTGCGACAAGATACCCTACTTCGACAAGATGTTTAATGGAGGCTTTGAGGAAGCTCGGTCGAAGATCGCTACCTTCTCGGAAGACAGGGCCCAGTCCATGGACTTATTGCTTGGTTGGGTTTATCACGGCTCAATTCGAAAGATTCAGGGCACAAACAATAATGGGGTCAGAGAAATTCCTTCCTGGAGCTTCGTCGACATGTACAGCCTCGCTCACAAGCTGTGCTTAAGGGACGTCCAAGACGAAGTCATGGATGCGTACTTGACATACAGCTTTGAAGGAGAGTCAATGCCATCGTTTGAAACATGGACATCAGCCTACGACAAAGTACTATCACCGTCGCCACTTCGAACTCTTATGGTCTATTTCGGTCGTTTGGCTCTCTCTTTCAACGCAGGCGAATTTGCGACAGCCTTCGACGTCCCCAGCATTCTCGAACTCTTGTTTGACAATAGCGACTTTGGAGTCGATTTCTTGAATCTCATTCGCTATGGTGGCGCAGTCGAAGACCCAAGAGTGATGCCGCGCTGCGATTTCAACTGTCATGGAAAGGATGAGCCTTGCTATTTGACTAAGAAGGGACCCTGCACTTAGCATTGGGCTAGAGTTCCGCAAATTATGAGACATGGGAACTCTTTGTCAGGTTTGCATCAAAGATGATTGGTTTGGCAATCGCAGATTTGCTTCGAGAAGTGCGGTTTCAAAATGAAAAGTACCTCATTGGTGGAGAGCAAGGAGAGATATTGATCTGGCACATTGCAGTCGGTAGTAATCAATGAAGTCAATCAATTCGATGCAGATAAAGAAGTGTGATTTGCACAAAGAATAGAAGTGAAGGCTTGAAGCCAAGAGGGAACAATAAGGAGTCACGTGCAGACGCGATTTCGGTTTTCCAGGTTCTTCGCCGGCTGGACATTCGCAACACATCTCCATCCTCACGACAATCTCTTCCTCGACCAGTCAATACACACATCAGCAGTCGCACCGTCGAAGAAATCGTTCATCGCGACGACCAGCTGATTCCCATCCAACCTTCCCGCATTCTGCACGATCCACGGCAGAGTCTTCGCATCACAAATCGGTTTCGTCGCCAGCAAACAACTGCTAGATGCGTTCGCTGCAAGAACGGAATACACGACCGCGTCTCGAATATTGCTCGCAGTTGCCTGGCACTGCAGGTTTGTGAAGGGTTTGCCAGCTTGAACCTGAGGACTCAGCTGGTTGAACTCTGCGATGATGCTGTCGCCGTTCAACGTTGCGTTGCCCGCATCAGTATACGTGGAGAAGGAATCGACTGGGTTGAACAGGATAAGGCGTTTGTGTTGTTCGCGAAGCTGGGAGATGGTCAAATGCAGCATGTCGTCGATCGAGCCTTGGACGAGTCCGCCGTTGGAAGCAGCCAGAGCATTGTTCATATAATTGGCAAGGTCCTGGTCACTCGGATGCGCACACTCTGCTGGAACGCCGTCCCAACGGAGCTGTACGACCACAATCTCGTCTGGATGTGCGAGCAGGAAAGACACCGTATCAGCGAGGAAGCGTTCGTATGCCATACCGGGGATAGCAGAGTGGGAGAAATACAAGACATCTGGAATTGGGTGGAGACCTCGAATTGCGTTGTGCAGGTATGCAGGGCGAAACTCGAAATACCTACAACCAAGGCTCAAAATGGTGCTCAAGGTGTCCTTCTGGGTAATGGCAAGTCCTCGAACAATGTTTGGAGCGATTGCCATCACAGCATCATGGCTCATCATACTGGCGATTTTAGCAAAGGTGGGGTTGATTTTGATCAGAGCGTCGACTATGGCGTTGCTGGAGAGGACTGCATCTGCGTTCTGCATGCTATTCATGCCGATATCGTGCGCTGCTGGGAGGAAGAGCTTTGAGAATGGTTGTCCGGCTTGACCAGAGCCCTGGGGTGCTACCTGACCCATCCAGCCAGATTGGTCTGATGTGACGGTCACATAACACTGGTCGCTCGAAGGAAGTCCTGCCACTCCCGGTCCAGCGTCGTAGTAACCATACGCGACAATAATACCACTCGAGGCTACAGCTTGCTGGTTTTCCATCGTCTTCAGGGTCCCTGCCTCCAGATTGCCACTGACGACGTTGATGTTGACGCTCTCATTCGCGATCTCGTTGCCATCGTGAAGCACTCTGAACGAGAACGTACCGACGAAGTTGAAAGGGCCTTTGAGGTTTTTCTTGTCGACCTCGAGATGGTTGTTTCCAAAGACTTTGACTTGGTTCTTGACAATGTTCGTTCCCGGCACTGAGAAGTGGATTTCGCAGCCTGAAACGGCAATGTACGAATAACACTGGACACCCTTACTCGGCATTTTTGAGGCTATTGTGCTGTAGGTGAAGATGTATTTGGTGAGAGCAAATTTTGGGGAGACCAAACGACAAAAGGGAAGTTTATAGGATATGCTGGTAAGGAAAACAAATGTTTGAAACAGAGCTGAATCATTTCTGCAGCCAGGTCTTGGGATGACCATCAGGTGTGCAGTGGTGCCAATGGTGCAGGAGCGATGGAGACGCCTTCTTTCTCAGCCAGCCCACCAAAACACCACATGGCAGCGAGCCAGCTGACACCAAGCATGGTTCACCGCTGCTCACAAGAAGGGATTTGTTGTCGAAGGAATTGGATTTTTGGCGAAGTTGATCCTCTCACAGCATCAGAATGAGACTCGCGATCATTACCGGAGGGAAGACTGTGCCGTTGGTAGAGAGGTGCACAATCGATAGCAGGGTTGCACTGATTGGTGCCGAATTTGATGCATGAGCATGAGCCCTTGGAAGGATCCCCGCCGCGGCCCCGCTATGCCACGTGCCTTCACCTGTCTCATGATGCAGTCCTCAACGCTCATCACCCCGCAAAATTACATTGCTTATATGCGTTCACGCTCTCATCGTCTTCATAAGGTCAGTCATTTGGCTTTCCTTCTTGCTATCGTTCCGTGTTCAATGTCACGAACGTTGGCCGCCCATTCACAGTTTCTGGCTGAGTACGGAACCTCGCGGGCCACCAGTGGGCCGTCGTTTCAGCTGCTCTATGCTTGACGAGATGGAAATTCATCTCAATCTACGCAAGACGGAAAGGACAGATCTTCGTCCCTTGCAGTCAGGCCACACGACGAACTTAGTATGTCCTGATTGCTGCAAAGTTGCAGTTGGAGTACATGTTGCAAAGCGTTTTCCAATCTCCCGACCCTTCCCGGGACATTCACAGCCCACTTCTCTTAGGGGAGGAGTTTCATTGGCTTGAACAGTACCGCTAGACCGAAAGACGCATCTTAGCCCAGCCTGGCCTTCTCAATTCTCCAGGCCGGGCTGGGAGATTGAAAGTCCTGATCATGCATTTCATGTGGGGAGAACCCACAACTTTAATTTGAGTTTCCCCGAATAAACAAGTTTCGATCAGAATAAGAAGGCCCCGAGTTCCATGTAGATCAAAACGGCACTTCTTGAGAAACTCTATTCCGATAAATGCAAACGAAGGTTCCCGTTTGGTTTCTTCCACATAAATCTCGAAGTAAGTCCGTTTTCCTTTTCGTCCTCCATTCAATCTTTCCATCTACACTCTTTTGTCGCCATATTGTCCCTCCCTTTCTGGTTCTTTCTAATCATGTCTCGGAAATTTCTTCTCTCAGCTTCTCTGCTGTTTGCCTACGTTTTTGCCCAACAGCCGGG
Source organism: Phialocephala subalpina (assembly GCA_900073065.1). NCBI lineage: Eukaryota > Fungi > Ascomycota > Leotiomycetes > Helotiales > Mollisiaceae > Phialocephala > Phialocephala subalpina. Next base: position 64,113 of record FJOG01000042.1, read on the forward strand.
CACCATTACCCCAGAAGTACATCCAAGCTTGATCTCACAGAAATGTACCAAAGCTGGTGGTTGCAAGGCTGTCAATACCTCGATCGTTCTCGATGCAAGCTTCAGATGGCTCCACAATGTGGGAGGCTCCACGAACTGTGTTAATGGAGGGTTCAACACGTCGTTCTGTCCAGACGTCGCTACTTGTGCGAAGGGATGCGCTGTGGAAGGTGTAGACTATTCAACATACGGCATCAAGACTCAGGGTGACTCCTTAACCTTGAATCTTTTCAAGCAACAGAATAACGTGACCACCGAAGCTTCCCCTCGCGTCTACCTCCTTGCCAACGATACAACCTACGACCTACTTATGCTCCTCAATCAGGAGCTGACCTTTGACGTCGATGTCTCCAAGGTTCCATGTGGTAAGCCCACCTTTTCTGGGCAGTATTGCCTTTTCTCCTTTGTATCGGGAGTCTAAAATATCCCGAGGCTCCAGGGACATTCTACTCTGCTCTCTCTGAAATGCTTGAAATAGGAATACTGACACCGAGATCTTGCGCATAGGTATCAACGGCGCTCTTTATCTTTCAGAGATGGACGCTACTGGAAAGGCCAGTGATCTCAACCAAGCTGGTGCCAAGTACGGAACTGGGTATTGCGATGCTCAATGCCCAAAGAATACCTTCGTTAATGGCCTAGTAAGTACAAATACCTCTCAAGCAGCGTTCAAATCCCTCTCAGACAGTACCTGCAATCTCCCAGCCTCGCCTGGACTTTCCAGAGCCCCCTTTCTGAGAACGGGAGCGATGATTGGTTGATACTAGGAACTTTTACTGCATGCAGTATCTGAGCCTGGCATAGCCTCCGCGATTGTCCTTGACAAGCTGGGAGAATAAAAATGCTGCTCAATGCCCATTTCTGACCCGCCTCTAGCCGAACATCAACGGCACCCTTGGTGCTTGCTGCAATGAGATGGACATCTGGGAAGCCAACTCAGCTACAACTGCTTTCACTCCTCACTCCTGCAACATCACTGGCACCTATGCCTGTACAGGAGCTGCCTGCACCGGAAGTGGCGTCTGTGATCAAGGCGGCTGCGACTTCAACGCCTACCGTATGGGTGCAACAGGCTTCTACGGACCCAACAAAACCGTCGACACTACTCGCAAGTTCACCGTCGTCACTCAATTCATCACCGCCGACGGTACCGCTACCGGAACTCTCAAGACAATCAGCCGTTCCTACGTCCAAGACGGAAAAGTCATATCCAACGCTAATGTCAGCATTCCTGGGATGGCAGCTACCAACAGCATCGACGACACCTATTGCAATGCACAGACCAAGGCCTTTGGCGGTGTTAGCACTTACGAGCAACGAGGAGGTATGGCGGGGATGGGGAGCTCTCTTGCTCGAGGCATGGTTCTCATCTTCAGTATTTGGATGGATTCTGGGAGTGGAATGCAGTGGCTTGATGGCACGACGGGCAACTCAACAGGTGATGCGAGGGGTCCTTGTTCTGCTACTTCGGGAAACACGACGATGCTCACTGCAATGTACCCGGATGCTGCAGTGACATTCTCGAACATCAAGGTTGGAGATCTTGGCACCACTTTCGGTACGATGCAAATGTAAGCTAGAAGATGGTCACGTGGGTATGGCTTTATGAATGCTAGAGCTGTGTAAGCTGGAATTCTTTGTACATACTTTCCTTCAAATGAACATACGATGACGAAACACCCGTCTTGAATCTCAATTCCAAAGTCATTGCAAAATTGGGTGATTGTAATTTTTAGCGTCGCCGCTTAGCGAACTTCTCAACCGCTCGACGTCAACCTTCACGTCTCCTTCGTCACGTCTCAGCTCCACCGCATCAACATCTGGAGGCTCCATCTTCGTCCAGCTCATCGCGTGCAGCCTCGAGCGTCGCGGTCAGGAAGTCTCGATGTCGACCTCAACGCCCATTCCACCTGGCGGCAGTGGCGCTCAAGCTGAGGAGGAGAATACCGAAGTTGAAGTCGTCCCTTCCTTCAAGGCGTAAGTTCTCCGTTGAATCCCCTCCTGGAGGCTCTCGCACTGTACTGACACTGGATATTATAGGGTGATGGGTGTGCAAGTGGTCGATATCAATGTGGGTCGAGGCAACGTGAAGATACACTTTCGAGTCCACAAAACCCTTCTTTGCGCCAAAGTTCTGTACTTCGAGAAAATGTTCAAGTCAGGATTCAAGGAGGCTACGGATAATAAAGTATCTATGCCGGAGGACGATCCAAAAGCATTTGATCTCTTGATGCTATGGGTGTATACAGGCAACTTACCGCCATTCGAATGGGTTCTGAAGCCGCCCACGAATTTAGGAAACTTCGACGCCCTCACACTTTATGCTCTGGCAGACAAGATGTGCTTGGAGAACGTGATGGACCTTATTGCGACTTCCTACATCGAAGCGTTTCGTGTTCAGGGAGCTCTTCCCCGTGCAGAGTACCTAGGAAGCCTCTATACCAAATTACCTGAGCATACAGCACTTCGAAAATACGCATCATACAGCCTTCACTACATCCTACATGGTCCCCCCCAGACTCCAGAGAATGTGAAAATCTGGCCTGCTGATAAATTAAATGACACCATGGCTAAGCATCCGACATTAACTCTAGAGTACGTGCAACTCGTCCAAAAGCTTCCGCATGGTCAGGCAGTTCCAGACCCGCGACTACTCCCTCCTCGCACCTTTCACCAGCACGCTGCCGACGCTCTTTGCCCCGTCAAACTTACGAGTACAGGTTGATTCGATGCCGGTTTCGATACAGGCCGAGAAAATGCATCAACGGGAAGGGGGTGTGAAGGATAGGGGGGTTGGAATCGTGGTCAACATGGAGCACATACTAGCATTAGGGGTATGACTGATCGACGACACAGACACTGTCAATATTTACGGGGAGATGGCATTGAATTGGTCATCTGTAAGTAGCTGTGGCAGAAGGCCGAATTAATGCAAGCTTGCTGCCTCCTACTCTCTCGTCTTGCGCGTTCTCTTCGAAGATGGAGAATTTTATACTTTTGCTCTTGATGTAATTCTAGTAGTCTTAATATCCTAAAATGACTGCACCACTGCGTTTTAAAGTTCTTAGTTTTCCATGAAAGTGATTCTATCTGGCCAAATTTGCAGGGAATTCACCTCGATTTTTGGAAGGCGCGACGGCGCTAATCTGGCAACGCTTTCTCCCTCAACCCTCATGAGATCTCGACCACCCAAACTTCAATCGAGCATCATCAACCCTTTGACGGCGAGAAGTAAGCGATAAATCTACGATGCCGACAGACCCTCCTTGCGATGCTTCTAAGAAGCGCGTTCTCGAATCTTCTGCGAACAAAGAGAGCCCTGCCAAGAAGGCGCGTTCAGATAGCGATGAAGCCGTGCCTTCCTTCTTCGAGTATGTCTTGCATCCTTCCCTTCTCCAACTCTTGCGCTGTCTCTAATATTGATTAGCATGATGGGCCTGGATATGGTCGACGTCTACGTTGGCAAAGGCGAGAAAGAACGACAGTTCCGAGTCTACGAAAAGGTCCTAAGAGAGAAAGTACCTTTCTTCAACGCCATGTTCTCTAGCAGCTTCCAGGAATCTCTCGAAAAGAAAGCATCTCTCCCCGACGACGATCCCAAAACCTTCGACCTTCTACTCACTTGGGTTTACACCGGCAAGCTGCATACATTCAAGTGGCTCCTTGACGGTGCGACCTTCAAGGCGAACTGGGAACTCCTCCCTCTGTACAAGTTGGCTGATAAGCTCTGCTCATCCTCCTTGATGGATCAAATCACTACTCAGTTCATCGATGCGTGTGATGAACAGGGAGTCACCGCATTACCCTGGCTTATACGAGACATTTACACCAAACTACCTGACCATGCCAGTCTCCGGAAGTACTCTGCGCATTCTCTTGTCTACATTTTGCACGGCATGAGGAGACATGGAGACTGTAGCACAACGTGGCCATCTGAAGAGCTGAAAGACATCATGGTGGAAAGCCCTGGTTTGATTCTCGAGTATGTGGAGCTCGTGCGTAAGTTGCCTCTAGGAGAGAGAGCTGAAGACCCAGCCGATAAGGATCGTTGTATCTTCCATCAGCACGCTCTTGATGCTCCATGTCCTGCTCCATCTACTCGTTAGCGAAAATCGAATACACGGATTGTGAAGAAGGAAAGGAGTATATGCTACTGTAGTTCGGGTCAGCCATTATGCACAGGCTGAGGCAATACGGAGGGATGCAAGTGCGATTACATTCGCAAGGTGCTATCATCGAGGGTGAGAGGATAACAAACTAGATAATTGCAGTGGTAGGAGAGCATGACATATCCGGCTTCGCGCTGGCTATCGCGGGAAGTAAATGCAAGGAGATCCACCTAGCAAGATTCTGTGATGTTTTCATTTGATTTAGTGAACATTGACGATGTCCTTGCTAGATGCGAATCGATCTCTATGATGATATAATTTGACGTTTGCTCAAGCAATTATCTGTCCTTGTCCAACATACTTCCAGTCGGAAACATAAGTCTGGAACTCGGTTTCCCCTCCGTTTGTGGTCGCGTACACCCCCAATAAGGCGCCTACCCCCTGAAAATCAGCTACCTTGGTCTATCGAGCAGCTTTCAGTGATTGTTGCGACTTACCTGTGAAGCCCCAAGTCAAACCCAACCCTGGGGCGAACCCAATATCGATCATTTGGCTTTTCTTTCCCGCTGGCGCAGCGGAGAATGTGTAATGCGTGATGTTTGACGCTCTGATTTCGAAGATAATGTGTTTAGTCGCCCAACTGTTGGGGACAGGAATGACGGCTATGTCTGAAGACAAGAAACCTGGAACAGTCGTGATGCCACGGAGCCGGAGGTAAGGTGAAATATTTGTCGAGTTCGTAGAATTTTGAACCATTACAACGCCCAGGTCGTAATGATGTAGCTGAATAGGCCTTAGCAAGGCTTTCCCAAAGGAATGGAACAGCTTACCTGGTCTAGGAATACTGTGACCCCAACTTCTTGGTCTTCGGCTGCGAGTGATGTTGTATCGAAGGTCGTGCTGAACGTGAAGAAGGAGTGTACTTGGCGACGTCCAACAAAGGTCTGTCCCAAAGGCTCCGCCGATCGCCCATCACTCCCTGTCAAATTCGAGATAGAAGAGGTGAGCTGAAGGGAGTTCTGGTGGCCTGGTGGTGAGATAGAGTAGCTTGATGGCGTTGGAAAGCGCCAATGCACGAACTCGGGCGGAAGTGTCGTGTTTGCTTTGAACTTCAGATGCTCTCCTGATGTCACTAGTGATCCTTCTCCTTCAGCAACTGGAGCATCAGATTCAAGATGCCACCCATTCATTTTTCCGGTGACATTTGTGAATACTGGCCATTCTCCTTCGTTCCAGGTGACCGGAGTCAAAGTCGTCTCTCGTCCCATTGGATAGCTTCCATCGGGTCCTTGTCTTACCGAAAGAGCAACAGCCCACCAGTTATCTTCTGAGTCTTGAAACATATCAGCGTGTCCTACATTCTGGAAGTATCTGGTAGTGTTTGCAGCTGTCAAAACCGGGTTCTTTGGATCTGATTCGTAAGGACCAAGTACGTTCTTTGATCGTGCAATTGTCGCCATATGACCTGATCCCGTTCCACCTTCTGCAATCAGAAGGTAGTAGTAGCCATCTTTCCTGTAAATGTGAGGGCCTTCAGGAGAACTGCCTCCCGTTCCATTCCAGATGTTGACGATCTCTCCCACCTGACTAGTCTCGATGTTGAGAGGAAATGCTTGGATTCCTGGTTGCACTTCCCAAGCATGGGTGCCTGTCACGTACACTTGACCGTCATCGTCCCAGAATGGAGAAGTGTCGTAGCCGGAAAAGTTGAAGTGGACTGGCTGTGACCATGCTGAGGAGTTAAAGGGATTCGCCGTAGTGATCACAAAGTTGTCAAACCTGTTGCTGGCGTTCTTCGGATAGTCATCATAGACCAAAGTCGTCACTAAATAGAAAATCCCGTCACGATACCTCAAGGTAGGAGCCCAAATGCCACTCGTCGCTCGCTTCGCCGTGTTCAGGCCAGGTAGTTGTTCTGGTCTGCTGAGTGCATTGCTGACGAGCTTCCAGCTTCGGAGATCACGGCTGGCATGAATTGCTGGAATGTCCCAAATCAGCTTCATGTTCTCGACATTTCAGAACAGCAACTTACGGATACCTGGAAAGACCAAGAAACTTGAAGATGCACAGAAGAAGATGTCATCCCAGTCTGGAACAAAAATGCAACTGGGATCAGGATGAAAGCCAGGCAAGATGGGATTGTGATATGTCGAGTTGGTGGCCAGACAAAAAGAAGTGAGAAACCCCAATGCTGCAAGGAATTGGGTCAGCATGATGAAGCTCAGCCGTATGCTGGTACGGTGAGAGTAGAAAGGCCACCTGAAGCGTGCAGAAGGTTATTCGAGACCTATGTGCCATTTTTAGGCTTAATATATACTTCGGCTGGTGGGAAAGATGTTGTTCCGGGAGATTGCTTCCCTCTCGGCCTATTCAGAACCGAGATTTGCTTAATTGGTTGACATGGATGAAGATCTTTGCTACGCCGAGCGAAGATTTTATGGTGAAAGATCTGGGGGACTCCGCGATGCTCCAAGAGACCACTTGTTGGTCATGAAAATTGGAGAAGATGGGACATAAGAAACGGATGCCTTGGCAGCACCCCGCATTTTAGCTCAGGCTCGGCGTATTCAGGCTAAAATCACATTTTGGAGAAGTCCCCAGACCAAAATGAGTCATATCATAATGTCTAATTTGACGAAAGACATTGAGAGGAATTCTGAGCGTTTGGATGCACATGGTGCGATGACTTTATGATTGTCTGTGATACAAGAGGACAAGCGATGCAGGGAAGGAGAAGAAAGGGGCTCGCTAAGAGAGTGTTGTCTTGGCATTCCCCCTCAGCCACTACCACGTGACTACTGTACCAACAACAATTTCGCAAGCAGAAAGAAAGACCTCGATGGCTGTGCGTCCCCATGCCCCCAAGTTTCGAGAGAATCAAAACTGGTAATTACTTGCAAAGAAACCAACATCCATACAATTGTGCATCCTCAATGTCCCACAATACCTAGGAGAACCAACTTCCACGGCCAGAAGAGTGATGAAACCAGTAACACGGATTAAATCCTCAATGTCCCCGAGAAAGTGATACAATCAAAGAGACGTACCTGTTGGCGGGCCTTGATGTTTGGGTCGGTAGGTAAGGTTGACGAAGCCTGCAGCTTGTTCCTCCTGTTCCTCCTGGTCCTCCTCCCAGTCCTTCTGCATACGCCTCAGTCTCTCAAGCTGCTCTCGTGCCCGATCTCGCTCTTCTTGCTCACGTCGCTCCTCCTCGCGTTTCTTTCGTTGACACTCCTCTCGTTCACGCGCCTTGTCCTCTCGTTGTTGACGTCTCCAATCACGACGCAGTGCCGCCGAATCCCCCAGCTTGTCCGGAACGAACAATCCGGTGGGAGCTTGAGTTGGGTTCCAATCGGTACCGTTCTTCTGATTCTTGAGTCTTGCTGACTTGTGGACTTCCTTGGCGGCGGCCTTCGATGCCTCATGCCGACCTGTAGCGTCGCCCCCATCGACAAGGTTAGCATAATCCTCACGAATCTTCTTGTTACTCGGGCCACGAATCTTTCTCTTGGGCTTGGCGAGTGGCCGAGGTCGAGGGGTTGGCTTTCCAGCACGAGCACGAGCTTGACGCTTGACACCCCTGGCCAGATTCTTCAAAGGAAGACAACCCATTGCGTCGGTTGTAAGCGAAGGTTGTAGGTAGATGTCGAAGTCTCAGATGTATGTTGGTAGTCTATTGACTTTTGGTGTTTTCGCATGCGGTAGATCGAAGGCGATAGAATCCTAGATCGTAGCTGGTCAGACTGGGACATTTATCGCAGCGGAGATTAAATTTGGGCTTACCTTGAAGATCATGCAGCCTAGCAGTTTACGCTACTACTGGAAAGTGTGCGCAGATCGAATGTGGAGATGGTGTTGTCGTTTTGGAGGTTGCGAGTTTGAGGTTATTTAAGTCGAGAGCCGAAGAACCACAAAACACCAATCAAGTTTAATTCACCTTTGAGATAGTCCATGTCAGCATTGAAGGTGACCTGCTCGAAGATAAACTCCTCGTCTGACGCCACATTATATGTAATTGAATGTCTGTTCAGATGGAACGTTATATTGCTCCCCAATATCGGGAGCCGTATTGGGTGTTTGCCTTTTCAACACTAAGATAGAGCTACACTTCATATAGTTCAGGGTGCACGTATATTGAAGAAAAACATAGGCTTGGATTGAGTGATCAGCCGTAGGAGTGAGAGTGCCTAACAGAAAAATATCTATAATTTACACAGAGAAGTACTCCTAACTCCAGAAAGCAATGCAGTCTTCCCACATTCATGTGAACTTTCCAGATTTTGCATGCCAAAACGAAGTGTAGACCCATTCTTCCGTCCGACAAGGAGCTCTAGGATTCGGCTCCCCAGCAGTATGCAAGTCACTTCATATGTTCTGTGAGCATAGCAATCTCCTTCGAGTCCTCCTTACGCGCATCTCGAAGTGATGTGATCTCTTGGGAAAGCTTTTCGATGGTATTCTTCCCCTCTGCCATCTTCCCCATGAGCTCCCGCAGCTCCTTCTTGTTCGCCTTTGCCTCTCCTCCATCACAGCTCCTACTACCTTCCTCAGGAGTTCGACGGATCCATTCTTGCCCTCCGTGTTTGTTGCTTCGATTAGAAGTTGGGTTGGAATGCTGATCTCCATCTTGTACGGCAAGGAATAATTTGGATTATAGAGGGGATCAGGTGGGATAGTAGTGGAGTGGAAAGTGTTGATGGACTTTGGCGTGTTCTTCTCAGCATCCAGCAACGCGATGGCCGTGGGGGGATTCGTAGACTCGTTGTCCTCGGTGGCAAGACTCTTGACCTTCTTCTTCCTGTTCCGGCGTCTTTTCTTCTTGTTCTTCTTAGTGACTTCGCCATCCGCGGGATCCTTCCTCGCCTCTCCATCTTCGGTGTGCTCCGATTCTTGAGGGTCTTCTTCGGTATGACTCTTGTCTTGGATGTAGGGTCGCGCGTGCTCCTAGGCATCACATTAGCAATCGGCATGAATTATGTGTACTTCAACCGCTCAAACATCTTGAAGGTAAGATGTGGAGTCAATGATAAAGAGTCCAAGTACTATCAGGAATAGCCTACCTTTAAAGGGCGTGCGGTGAGGTCTTCGCATGCCCCAGTCCCGCAGCTAGCCATCATTGGCGTTTGGATTGCGCAAGACTCCATCTCAAGTCCTCAAGATGCAAAGAATGATGTAAATAGCGAAGGGATCTGACTTCATCTGAATACTGATCACCTTACGTCGCAGATCGATTGCGGATGTGTAATGTTGGAGGAGATCTGGCGGATGAAATGGAGGATATGTTATTTTTGACTGTTGCGAAGTTTCAAGGGTTATGCAATATGTTAAATTCTCTATCAGCCACGGGAGGACTCTAAACAGTGGCTTTGTACGTAATAGTTGCTGCTCAACATATCTGAGGTGAGTCTAGACATTGAAGTTCTCTGGCCACTCCTCGAAATGCTTCGTTTGTTGGAGAGTACTTGCAGTAAAATGAATAGATGAAAGAAAATCTTCTACCTCACATTCACGCCAGCACGGGAGTTCAAAATGGAACACATGTATGAATTCATTTTTGGTTGTGTGATTCCATTCAGGTCAAGTCTAGCTAAGGAAAGAAAAGGAAAGAAAAGAGTTACATTGGTGAAAAGTGGTAAGACAGCTAGCTTCCACAATAGCCTGTCTACGAGCTCCAGAATCATCCCGAGCGAGTGAGACGCTCAGCCGGAGCGAGCGTCTCCTGCTCACGAACGATCCGAGCTCAGAGACAGGCCATTGTGAAAGAAAACCGCTCCACAATGAAACGGACCCTAACAGCCACCCTGTTCCCTCACAACACAAGCCCCTTGTCATTTCCACCGTTCTTCAAGAGAGCCAAGCATAACATGAAGCCGCATTGAAAAATCAACCACCTCAACAAACATCATGCTCAAAGCTCATCCCAGAAAACCCCCGCCACCACTCATGTCTATTCAGCCCCTTACTTTCTCGAAAGAGCGGTCGTCGTTTTCCATAAAATATGTGCAAGAAAGTCATACAAGAAAGCGCATCTCTGCTGTGTTCATACATGGACCTTAAATCGAGGCGGTGAATCAACATGCCTTGCGCTGCTCATTCAGCCATTCCCCAAAAGTAGTTCTAATGTCTTCGACCACTCCATCTTCTCGGCTGCGTATGGATTGCCAAAAGAACGACCCACTCTGTAACATCAGTTGGTGCGGCTTCGTTCAGAATCGACAGCAGGTATGACATGCGGGAAGAATTTGGTGATTCGGGATTGGTATTGAACTCCGGATCGAACTCGTCGTCGAAATCGGCATCCTCAAGGCCACTCCAGATGTTTTCTTCGGCGCTTGAGCGAGGAAAGAATGGTGCTGCACATACTTGTTCGTAGATACTCAAGGTTTCGTTTCCACGTAGTGCACACATACCGGGAGCGAGAGGTACAGTTGATTCGTAAACCAGAGGAACCGAAGGGGAAGGAGAATGTTGGAGGTGATGATCGTGCATCACATTCAGTGACAGGAGCCAGAAGATCAAGATGAGCTTCCAGACAGATGCGAGTCGAGGACCGAGAGTCGGCGATTTGTATGATGTGACCCGATGCATAGCATTAACAGCAACTCCTTTCAGTGCTCTTGCGGATGCTGGAAGTACTGTCTTGATATTGTAGAGAGCGCCAGATCTTCCGTTGATCTCGCGCTTCAATCTCGCAATCTCAGCTGCAAGGGCTTCCTTCTCGCTACTGATTTGTTGCACTAAGGCAGCATGACTCTCTGTCTGCAGTTGTGTTTCGGAAAGATCACTCTCGAGCTCTTCCTTCTCTGCTATGATGTTGATGACCTTTGTGGTTTGCTTATCCTTCTCTATCTCCATCTCCGCAAGTTCAGTCATAATTCGTTCGTTCTTCTGCCGAAACTCCTCAACCATATCAGCTTGGTGCTTTCCATCTTCTTCGGCTGTGGCAAGTTGATCCTGCAAAACTTTCATCTCTCTCTCCAGGTCTTCGATATCTTGCTGTCGCTCCTTGCGCAAGTCTTCTGCCTCCTCATTGAGGGCCCGAACACGAGTTGCCAGATCTTGCTCCCGTGCTGCAGACTTCTCGAGCTCAATGTCCTTCAACTGGCTTGTGTCGGACAAAGCTCGATAATCCTTTCGAAGCGCGGTAACTTCTGCATCCTTCGCCATGTTCGTCTTCGCGAGTGATTGAACCTTAACATCCAGATCCTTCACCTGCCTCTTATAGTCCTTGATCTCAATGTCCTTCGAGTTGTTGGCGGCGTTGAGATCCTCGATCTGCTTCTCACGCAATTCCAAGGCTCTGGAGTTCTCTTCTCGTGCCTGCTCTAGAGAAATGACCCGGGACTGCAAAGCCTTTCCCTGCGTCGTGAGCGACTTCAATTTGTGTGTGAGATCCTCCACTTGCTTCGCATATTCCTCAATCTCCATACCCTTTGCTGTATTAATTTCTCCAAGTCTCTCGACCTCTCTCTCAAGCAGGGCCCGCGACTCGCCATCCTCTTCTCGTGCTTTCTGGAGAGTTTCGACCTGAGACTGAAGTTCCGCAGTATGCTTCTTGATTTGCAGGAACTTCTCAGCTCCGGCTTGGCATGCATTTCGGAGACTGTCAATCTCAGCGCCATACGCCTTTCTTTGCTTCAGACCCTTCTTGATCTGCTCCTTCAATGCATTCTGGAACTTAAGACTCTCCACGCCGAATCTTCTCTCTAGTTCATCTCCTCGCTCAACCTGCCCCTGCAACCCCTTGCTGAAAGCAACATTGTATTCGTTTAGCTTCTCAATCTCGGCCATGAAGGTGCTACGGTCCTCCTGCAAGATGCTTATCTGGGCTTGATACTCTTTATTCTTCTCCAATGCCTCCTTGCAATGTGCCAAGGCTTGTAGAGTTTCCGAATTTGCCTGCTTCAGGATGCCTTGGTTTTTTTCGTTCTCAGCAGCCAAATGCTCCGCCGTCTCATTAAGCTCGGTATTAGTTTTGTGACTAACTTGCGTCTCCGGGAGCATTGTCTTTGCTAGCTCACTGTCTAAGAATCGATGCTCCACGGTTGATGTTGACTGCTCTGCTGGTGTGTGGGCGGGCTCGGTGATGTCATGACGGAGCTCAATTGACTCTGCTGAAGAGGATATGGAGAAAGTCTCTTCAGAGGGCTTTTCCTTTGGCCCGATGTTTTCGGTGGTTGTTGCGAGGTTTGGCTGCTCGAATGAAAGTGATGCAGGTTCTTCAAGATGGTGTGCGTCCTTGGTGGTATCAACGACAGAGGTTGCTGCTGGCTCGATCGGTAGATACTCCTCGATCGGCTTGTCCTTCGACTCGACGTCCTCAGTGGCGGTAACGGGTCTTGAGACCTCAGTTGGAGCATCAGGAGGAGCTGCAGCATCTTCAAGATCGTCAAGGTGCTCGTCGTCTTCATCGGTATGCTTCAGATCTAGGTTATCATACGACATTGTCGAAGTTGCCAGGTTTGAAGTCTCTTCCAGGACACCTTCTCCCAAAAGAGCCATTGCTGTGGCTTCTGCCTCCTCCCTAGCTGCCTTGTTTCCCTGCGCCGACGCGCCTTGGCCCCGCTTCGTCTAGTATTTCCGCTCGCGTCCTTATTCTTATTCTTCTTCTTGACGGGATCGCCGCTGCCGGGACTCTCTGTGGTGTGCTCTGCGGGCGGTTGCACACTTTCTGGCGATACGATGTTGAGCGTGTCGTCGACTTCGTTCGGGGCCTCGAACGACATGACGCGCATTCGCAATGATTTGGCAAGGCGCGGCGTGCACAGCCGGTCTGTCGTCGTTCTTGAAGTTTGCGAAGGCTTGAGGATCGCGGTTCGAGTGATTCAATACTGTTCAAGAAAGGTGTAGAAGTCGTGGTGTTGTGGGAAATTGGTAGGTTGAAGACTGCAGGTTCGCGCTTGATATGGCTGGGACTCTGGGAGGGTCGGACACGACGAAGAAATATCGAACCGAAAGTCGGATTCACCCGATACTCTAGTATCCAGAGACGAGGCTGAGAAATAGCACGTGAATAGCAGTCTTGACCTTTTCGTGACGTATGCAGGTCATTTTCACGATGTTTTTTCAAATTCCTATGCTGAGGTTCATCACTTGTCCAGCACCAGTGGACGAGCATTTGAGAGTTTACGAATTTTCCACAAGACCATTTCATGACCAAAACCATACTCCATTTCTCGTTGTTCACGCGATTACCCCGAACAGTTTTAGAAAGCTATGTTCCTTGTCTATGTACGTAATACAAATCCCAAGACATCTAAGTCTCCTCATTGCGTTGGCTACATATACACTTGACACTCTTGTTTCTCCAATCTCCCCCCGTCCAAATAATCGCCTCCCTAAGTAGATCCCGTGACGATGAAGAATCCTTTGAATGGAATCGCCATGCCAACTTGCTCTTCGACTCGACCTTCAGAGTATTCCAATGAGATCTGGCATTGCCTACTGCTCCCCATGACCTGATGACTTCCGAGTACCGCCTTCTCCATCTTCGCTAGGTCGATTGCTCTCTTCATAGTATCCTTCGCATCTGGGAATACGCACATGACTCTGCAATAGTTATCGACCGTTCCGTTTCTGAATCTGTTCTGCCGACGCGTCGGATCCATCTTCGGCGCTAAATCCGGATATTTTGCTTCGAAGTCGAATAGAAGTTTGTCCATCAACTGGATACCATCGATTTCGAACTTCCCGTTTAGCTTCATCATGGCTCTGGCAACGTTCATGAGACTTCCGGGCTTGTGAGAACCTGGAGTTATGGATTGCTTCTCGGTCCCTCCATCCGGAAGCTCCTCGACAGCGCTGTTGGTCCATACGGAAGCCAGATCTTGTTGCTCAAGCTTCGGTTTAGGAGATAAAAGCTGTAATCTTAACAGCTGTATCTCCCGACGCAAACTCTCTGCTTCCGCCGCGAAAACCCTCTGCTCATGCTCAATCTCCGCCATCCAACTTTCCTGTCTAGCATGATATGCGCGACTTCTTTCAAGTTCGACAGCCAATTCTAAGCGCTGCGAATCCATGCTGTCATCCATCCTTTTCGCCCTTCGATGTGCTTCCCTGCCGGGTGCTTGACTCTAAATGCAATGTATGTCGGCTTAGAGCCGCGTTCGACTCAAACACGGGGTAATTAGAGGGCGTTTCCTTTGGGATCAACTTTGGAAGGAGGTTGCAGATTGGAGAAGGTGCTGGCCGGGAGACTCAAGGCTGAAATCGGAAAGGGGTGGTGAGCGCGCCGCCCAAAGATGTTGCGACGTAGAGAGAAGGATATGAAGAGTTTGTGGTCGATCGATAATCGACTGTGCCCGGAGGGAAGTTGCGGCGAAGAGCGATTATGTCTCTAGAAAGTTTGTGGATAGGATATTGTGCGCGATACAGATGATGGTCCTTGATCAAGCGCAAGGCAGAAAACTGTTGACGCTAGTGCTAGGCTTTCGTCCGAAGATCACGCATGCCTAGGTGTAGGACGTCTGTGTTTAACTGGTAATCTGACGCTAAACTGAGAGTCAAGTAGTTGAATTCTACCGTCGAAGCACGGCAAATTAGATGTTATTGATAAAGTATATTACACTGAATCAGACAGACACAGTGCACTGTCAATATAGCCCACACTTTTCATTAATATGCTAGTTTATGCTATCTGAAGAAGGAAGATTTCAAGAAGCAACAATTGAAGCAGTACATACACCAAACTAAGGTTGATTTCCAGGAGAGTCAGACTCTAATCTCATCCTCGCTGGTTCCGTTTTAGTCTCCGGACGTGAATAGCTGCTGCTTAACCTAAGCTGAGGGTAAGTATAGCTGAGCCGGGTGAGCGTTCCTGATAAAAGCTTGAGTATGCCTGAGTAGAGCCTAAACGGAGCCTGAGCACCCTCTGAGCACCCCCTGAGTCAGCCTGCGCACCATAATGTGGAACCCATTTTGGCCTCCAGTGGGCCCTGGCTACAGATTCCTTACCGAATTTTGCCCGGGAATCCGTTTCTGCTCCCTTACAGGGTTCCTGCTGGAGCAATTTTAGATCCCTCTTGTCAAAGAGCAAAATAGCGGCTACAGATTTTCGTTTGGAGCATGCCAATGGATCCATAGTCAGAAAGCCTCCGCATCACGTGGACGAGTAAGGTTCCCTAAAAAGCTCCCTTAAAAGCTGAGGTGACAGTGAAAGCTGGCTGAGATACCATACTGCCCAATGTGATTAATCGAGAGTGCGAGGCTGTAGAATCGTGAAATAGTAGAAGTTGGGATGCAGAGGAAAGGAATTGGGAAGTCGACGTGTAAGTAGTGAAGCGAGGCCGCGAGGCTGTCAAGTGAAGCTGACAGTGAAGAGCGAGGCTGTGAAGGAGAACGTCAAGGAGTTGCCGAACGGTGAGGGTAGTGCCTTGAATGGTCAGACCCTCTTGGTCAACGGTACTCTACCAAAGCTCGGTCGCAAGAATCTAGTCAGGTTGATTGAGAATTATGGTGGAGAGTTGTTGAAGGAGTTGAGAAAGACTACGAGCCTGATTGTTGGTGATGATCTTGGTTCGAAGAAGTAGGTCGATCTTTCCTTGCTCGTGCAGGTCATACTTTCGTGAGCTTAGCTTAGATCAAGAATGCTAACAAGGTATAATTTACAGGCAAGAGGAGATCGCCAAGTGGAGCCTCAAGACTGTTGACAAGGATGGATTTATCAATATACTCGAGGAGGGTAGTGGTATCAAGCGCGGTGCTGTCCTTGAGGAGGCTGATAACATTGAGGAAGAAGAGCACCCTGTCAAGGTTACCAAGAAGCAGAAGACATAAGCAACGTCCTGAGTCGTGCATGGTGGAAATCTGATTTCTCAGCGGGCACACGGGTGGCTTCTTTGTTCTTTTTTCTGCAAATGTAACAACGGTTCTGCATTAGCGACGGCCTTTTTTTGCTCTATGGATGGGTGGATGATGGCATGAACATACATGATACATGGAAGGATATGGCTTTATGAATCAGAGGTATTAGATTCTGCATAAGCTTCCTAAATACATACAACTCTTCACTCTTCTCGCAATGGCTATGCATATGGTCACTTGAAGAGCGTGCCTGATGACCTAATAATCGGGAAACATTGTAAATATCTCCAAGAGTCTGTCCAGATACAGCCGGCTCAATTGAAGTTCTCGTGTGCATTTGATAGTCCAAAGCCTGTCTTTGGAAATAATTGGACAATTTAGCGCAATAAACTTGTTCAATGCAATTGTATAATCCTGTTCATTGGGGATGACCAGATTACATATAAATCCGCTGCTTTTTTGAGCTCCCCATACACAAGAGTGCTCCTTCAATCTCTACAATATGCTGCCGCGATTCGGGCATCGTGCAACAAGCTCTCAGATTCGGCAATCGTTGGAAGTTGACCCATACTAAACTCTCTATCTCGAACCCGAGGTTCCTCCAAAGGTTCTTCTAAGTCTTCAGAGCCTTCCGAGTCACCCAACTCCCCGAATTCAAAGTCCCATGCCTTCCCACCCTTGCACAATGGACTCCCATGCTCTTTCTGAAACCAAACAATGGGTCCGTTGGAGTCTCTCTTCAAGAATTCAATCCACAGGATAAGTCCTAGGCTTATACCAAGACCTGCTGAGGGCAGACCAGCCCAGAGAGTAATTGCTGTCATCCACTGTTTGTCTGTGTATGGCATTATATCGATGACTGGAGGATGAGAGAATGAGGCTCGACACCAGCAGGAATTATACCTTCCGATTTGGACGAGGAAGACGAGGATAATTACAGCGATCGTGGCTAAGGCATCCTTGAGAACTGTCCACCGGTAGATAAGCTTCAGCCGATGGTAGGGCTCACGTGCTGAGGCATGACAACAGCAAAACCGAATGAAACTATCGAATGTGAAGCTAAAAAGCCATAACCCCATGATGCCGATCCAGGACAATGAACGACACCCAACGCCAATCCTGCGCCTGTCCGTATGGTTGGTGGCTGAGAGGAAGAGCGCAGGGAGACCGGAACCGAAGATGATCCAGAAAATACTCATTAACATAATTTGGCGTTGTCCTCGGCCATGTTTGTTAGGTGGAAGGTGCTTGCAGGGTCGCCAGAAACTGTTGATTCCAAGATAGTTTGCATTGATGCCGAAAAGCTGCGATGGGGCTTGCCACCTACTGCGAAACCTGCCACTTTGGGTCGTAGAAGTCGTATCTGGAAGTGGGCAGTGAGAGAAGAATTCTTGAGCCCATGGGCGTATCCGTTTCGGAAAACGTGTGACGAGCCATGCATTACGTTGTTGAGGCTGTAACGGACAGTATGCCAGTTGTACTGGAGGGAACAGTGAAGTCTGATGTCCAGCGACGAGACTCAGGCCCTTTAGATTCTTGTCCAAAGTCCTCAAAGTATGAATCGCTCCAGAATTAGTCGTAAATGTGCCTAGTCTCGCACTGAACCAGACTTGAGGAATCGCAATGAACAGAATAATGACCACTGCAATGGTATGTGCCGTCTCATTCGAGACCCTAGTATCGTTCTGATCCATCTGTTTAACCGTACGTACAATAGCAGTGGCAAGGGTCCCCACGAGAGTAATTATAGCAATCATGGCTTTAAAAGTCGATGCTGGCCTTGCCATGGACAAGTCGTGACTTGCTTGTATGATTGGATTTTCCTCCCCATCAGTGAGTGTGCGCAGATCTGTGGGAATCCTTTGCCAGCCAAATTCCTCATAAGCAGCAGCAATAGTCGCAAGGGCCATTGACACGCGAGAATTTGGAACTGCTGCCTCGGCTTCACGAGAAAGCCGTCTATGCATCTCGAAGCGCGTCAAGAGAGACCGGAGACTGCCAATTGGATTCCCAATAGCATGGCAAGGTATGATCAGATAGCTCTGCCAACCTGCTGCGGGGAAAGCAAGATGGGCAATTAGGAAGAGCGTAGGAAGAACTAGGAGTGATAGTCGGTTGAATGTATCGCTCCATTCCCACAGATCATAGCCTGACCCACACATAGCTGTACAGCCTTCGAGTGAGAGAACTCCTTCCTCCGGATTCCCATTGAAGCATCCACTGGCTGCCCGCTCCTCTCCGCTCAAGTTCTGAATAACGAGTAAACATTGCGTGAAGTTCAACTTCTGGAAAGGGTTCTGCGGTGGTGGGATACACTGCTGCGATTGAGTTGTTTCAAATAGGTAGATAAGGCTTGTCAAGAAGACTTGGAGACTTCGAGACATTTTCCCCCGTGTTGTTCGAGGCGGGTGCTTAATGGGTCGATCTTCTCCGCAGACTATGATCCCTAAGGATCCCAGGTGTTGGACAGCCAGATGTTTATACCGACCTTATCAATGCAAACTTAGACGAAGCTCAGATCATAAGAGAGCCAAAGTATTCAAGGGTGAGATGAGTGAAGGTGGTCTGGTGACACAATCAATAAAGCCCTCTCGGAAACTAGCTTTTCAACATGCATCCCATCCATTCTGGCTCCTAAAATAGAACCTCAGTTTCTAATAGGCTCAACGAATTTTCCAAATCGCAAAGGCTGCGAGGAAATTGGGCCCGATAAGAATATGCCGTGTGCGGTGGCTTGGGGCTGAATGACCCCGCCCGTCATTCGCCAATTGCAACTGTATTCGGTAACCTTAGATAAGAAGTGCCTAATAATGGGAGAAGGCTAGGCGGTGAAGATTCGAGTGAAATGGGAAATGTGACACTTGTGGGCTGAAATTTGGGCAGAGTCAAAGACTTATATTCCTCCTGATTAGTTGCTGAGTGTTGAAGGGGCGTAGAAGTCAAGAGGCTAGTACTGTACTACCTCAGGCACTAAGGTCATGATCCGAGAGGGGTTTAGCCTTTTTAGGATAATAGTACTTCCGTTCCAGAACGATCACGTTACTCTACAACTCCTCTCGTATATGGTCGAGGACCTTACCAAGCAGGTATGGTGGAAGGTACTGATAAAACTCAAGTAGGGAGGGAATCCAATCTGACGTTTATTGACCGAAAAGCTAAGTGTACAGCTAGCCAGGAGCGCGAGTTTTATCCTTCGCAAGGAGTCACGTGCAGTACGACACGTGGTTCCTACCGTAATCTAAAGACCTTTGAAGTATGGTGTAGAAAACGTCCTTATATATGGGCATTTTTGTATTGCGCATGAAGATAAGTAGACGGGGATAATTGTATGGATGTGGTTTGGCTAGAAGAGGTTGTGAACATATAATAGTAATAGATTTCGAATCTTTCACTAGGTGAAACGGGTCCTTTTCGGGCCTCTCGTTATACGCAATGAATTCTGATAAGGTGAATTAACAGGGTGAGTAGACTTGAGTAGACCTGAGCCGGAGTGAGCAAAGGCGGCGTGGGTAACGTGAGTTTGGGTGATGAGATTCCGGTGGTATCACAAGATATTTCCAACTGAACGGGTAACAAGATTTTGGCTTCGCGATATAAATACATCTAGTGCTAGTGACAGTAAAAAAATAATTGACAACAGAAAATGAGTTAACAGCAATATTCCACGCGCAAACTCCCTCTCGAACTCCCAAGCTTCAGTTTTCTCAGCAAAGAGCTACAGCACAACACGATGACTTCAAACGTTTGCATATTTCTCATCGACCCAGCATTACCCTGTCCTGGTCTGTGTTTTGTTCCGCCCAATCTGCTCCCCATTCACTGGAGTGTACCGAGCCGAAGAAGCTTTTTTTACAGTGAGCGAAAGTGAAGTCTCTCCTTCAATACCAGGTACAAAGCAAACTTCATTGCCCCCATCTTTCCATTTACTAAGAAACATTGCCCCAAGATTTCGATGTCGTTTATTCACTGTGGATTTCTGACAGCTCTGTTTACTACTTCCAGAGGAGTTCAAATGGGCATTGGTATAAATGCAGCGATTGTCTCGGACACAGAGAGAAAACAATGTTATCAGTTGCCTCACACGTAATTTCCCTCCTCATTTCAACCATTTCTAAATCGGATATGATTCATTTGCAAAACTTATAAATATCTCTATCTCTACCCAAATTCATGTACTTTAGACTGCTCAAGATTACTTATTTAGACCCTTGCATTTGAGCCCTTTTAATCGATACATGTTAACCCTGCAACCAACTGCCAAATGCAGTTATTGAACCCAAACGCACGGCTTGGCTGTGGCAGAAGAGCTAAGGTACGAAGTGATTACTTACGTTGCTCAGGGATTGCTTCAGTTGCTCAGACAGCTCAGGTGAGCTGGCTAAGCTAAGGGTGAGCGAGGTAATTAGCGCCCGAGTAGAAGCGACTATACTTACCAACCGAATATGGAACGAAAATTAAAGGATCAGAGATCAACTACCATAATAAACTTAAACAGAATCCCAACTCTTTTTACAGGGATGAACGAACGCTTTGGAAGCTTGGAAACAGTAAAGTCGTCCTCTGAAGGCTCCTTGACTTTGTTGAATCACGTCAAGTGCTTCTCAACGCTCAAACTCGTCGTGTTCCATCTTTCAAGTTCTAGACTCCTAGCCTCCTCCTCAACGGTTACTGCTTTAGCACATGACCAATCAGAATGTCATTATTCGATTGTATCTCAGATAGTTCCTGCCCTATCCCGTCTCCCGAGTTAGTGTCACATTTCGTGAAGCTAGCTTCTCGTGACCTGTCGCTCTTTCCTTGCCCTCACAGGATTGATACCCTTTCCGTTCCACCACTTCTATTATTGCCTGCCCAAAAGCAACTTCACTCATCTCCTTGCAGCATGGGAACAGGCCGATCAATCTGCAATAGTTTAACGTAAATCTGAGAACTATGTTCGGGATACTAAGGCTTCGCTTTTAGCATCCTTCTTCCAAGACCTGATAGTGCTTCTGAGGGTCTAAGCTCATAGACTGGTTGAAAACAAACTGTTGTAACAACTCAAGATCTTCTTTGGGCCATAATTGATGATTGTTGGTTCTTCGAAACATCAGCACGCTTTCCTTAGTGAATAGACAACTCGGCGAGTAGATTACCATTGGCTGTCTTGCAACGTTTCAAGGTCGAGTTTCTTTTGTTCGGGCTCAAGGAACTTTCTGATTAGAACGATGGATGTACGACTTCATTTTAAGCGGTCAACTCCAAGAGAGCTTCACATGTGCAAGATTAGGAGTCAAACTGGCGTCAAGGAAAGTTGTATTGCAAAAGAACTTTTGGTCTCGCATACCCTATTTCAAGAAAAAGCACCATACCCCAGTCGAGCAAACGAAAGTAAAGAACTCCTCAGAATCTGTCGCTCGCGCTGTACTTCAAAGAAGACGCCGAGCCAACAATGTATCTGCGAATGAACCTCTGCCCATGCTCACACACCGAGTCTGATCATCACCAACCAACTGAAGCCCCAAGAACAAATGGAAAGCTCAACAATTGTGAAGCTCGCACCTTGATGAGCGCTATCAAGAACCTAAAGGCTCTAGCTGCGCTCGAAACAAGTCAACGAACTTCAACAACCTGAGCTCGCCAAGTGCTGGTGCCAAAGAAGAATCAACCAATTCTTAGAAGATCCCTTCATGGAAATTCTTCCCGCCATGCTGTCAAATGATTTCTCCCGGGTACGCAAGTATACAGAGAATAGAAAGGAATGAAAAAATGAAAAAAATTATCCCCCAAATCTAGTGCTTTCATCCTCTAGGTAGGGCAACACTCCACATGGTCAAATTATACATTACTCTTTCACCAAAGTTCCTCTCAAATCCAACTTGAAAATAACGACACAAGTCTGGACCATCTACCGAGTGGCTTACCGCCATGGGTGTTGGCATCTTCATCCGCGTTTCCGCTTGTATCGTCGCGATCATCGTCTGTTAAATTATCTTCCGTGTCCTGTGCATCTCCAGAAGTGTGGGATGATTGGCTGCTCGATGACAGTGATGCTGCGGCTTCCCTACTCAATTCCCCAACCTTGGGGACGGCTTTGGCTGCTCGGTTAAGATGGCGATCGAGGTACATCTTTTCCTCAGCATCTGTGATATTGTGTTTGATATCAGGAACATGTGAGGTGTACGTTCCGAAGTGCGGTGTTGAGTATGGGTTGAGCTTTGGTAGTGGACGGACAGTAGATGGTAAAGGCCAGACGCGTGGTGCAGGAGATGCCTTTACTTGTCGGACAGAAACATGGTGATGCTGCGGCTTCCCTACTCAATTCCCCAACCTTGGGGACGGCTTTGGCTGCTCGGTTAAGATGGCGATCGAGGTACATCTTTTCCTCAGCATCTGTGATATTGTGTTTGATATCAGGAACATGTGAGGTGTACGTTCCGAAGTGCGGTGTTGAGTATGGGTTGAGCTTTGGTAGTGGACGGACAGTAGATGGTAAAGGCCAGACGCGTGGTGCAGGAGATGCCTTTACTTGTCGGACAGAAACATGTCCGCCAATGCGTCTCGAAGATATATAATCTCGGATGACTGCTTCTTCATGGTATCAACGGCTACTTCTGCGATCTGTCTTTGCTCAGAGACCCTAGCCTCCGCCTTTCTCTCTGCGATCTGGTTTTTTTGATGGCAATCATTTTTTATAGTCTTGATTCTTGCCTCGCAGTTCGTCTTAAGATCAAGCTTTTCCTTCTTCTGGCGCTCTGCCTCTGCCTTGGCGTTGTTAAGATCATGCCTGAGACTAGTTTGCTCCAATGCGAAAGCGTCCAATTTCTTCTGCATGTCCTGGATGATTTCTGATTGCAAATCAACTTTCTTATTCCGAATGCCGAGCTGCTTTACTAAATATTTGAAGCCAGCCTCGCTTGAATCTCCTGGCATATGCATGTTTCCCCCTAGTTCTTCCGCCCGAACGGCCATCTTTGGGGTTGCACTAGGTAAATCGGCCCGTGCAGTCTTGTTGGCTGTCTGTGCAGTGGAAGGAGACTTCTTGAAAGCCTCTGAGGTCTTGGCGGCTCCCTTATGGGCGGCATCCGGTGACTTGAATTTGGCAGCTCCATCAATGGTTGGCGTAGTTGAGGAAGACTTTGTGGGAGACTCAAGAGAGTGGACGGATCCATTGCTAGCATCTTTGCTACCGGGCTTAAGAGTCTTCTCACTAGATTCTGGAGTCGAGGCAGTGGGTGTCGTACTATCAAGGCTACTCGTAACCTTAGTACAGGCCTCCTTCGAAGTCGCCTTTGGAAGACCACCTGGTACGGATTGACCTATCGGCTCGATTTTCGAATGAGTAGTTGGAGTTACGTCTCTAGAGAGTTTAGTAGAGATGGCGAGTAGATTGGTAGTCTCATGCATGTCAAGAACAGGAGCACCCTCGGACAATGCTTCCTTTGCAGCTGCAGTTGTTGTGCTATCATCGACGTTTCCAAAGGGACCACAAGCTTTGTGTGAAGCACCTTCGGGAAGTCTACGCTCTTCTGGCAGATCTGCTGGCTCTTTGTCCGTCTTTCCTGCCTCGGACTTTGGGGGCAATCTCTGTTCATATGGTTGCTGTCCAGAGCTCAGAGGGTACTGTTGAATAATTTCTTCTTGACGTGGCTCCACAACGGAAAATTGGGGATCTCTCAACGTGGAAATGTGTAAGGCACTGCCGATGTCGGTATTCAATGATGATTGGGACTGAGACTCTGCGACAGAAGAGCCGAGGAGCTGCAGGTGCCGTTCAGGCGAGGGACCTTGCAGGTTAGATCCGGTCGTTTCTTCTTTTCTCTGATGACCACCCTCCAAGATATGAAACGTAGTCAAGGAAGTGTCGTCAGTTAGTCTGCTTTCCTGATAAAGATCTACAAATTCGTTCTCGGGAGCTCGAGATGGAGTCGAAGTTTCTTCATGAGGGACGGCGCTGTCTTCCTGACTCTTCTGTTGTTTCAGCCCTAAACTGTCCGTAGCAGGCTTGGATAATGTGGCATTCTCGAGTGGCCGATTTGTATTTTTGATTGGAAGCTCTTCCCTAGATTCTTGGACATCGACAGGAGCAGACTTCTGCAGAGTATCGGAGGTACTGGCTCCCGGAGCTTGTTGGGTCATCCGGCTACGCTCAGGGCTTTGTGTCTGGATACCCGCATCAAGATCTTCTACTGTCGGTGGTTGTATGTTCGGACTGGCAGAGTTTTGGGAAGTCTGGCTGCTCGGAGCCTGGCTGCTCGGAGCCTTGACGTTCGAAGCTTGGACGGTAAGATGTTGGACGCTCGGAGGTTGGATGCTTGGAGGTTGAATGTTCGGTGGTTCAATGTTAGGATGGTGCTGGTTGCTAGGCTTCGTTGATGCCTTCTTGGCTCCTCGAAGAGGCCGGATGACTCTACCAGCAATAGAGGGGTTGACCGTCGTTTGACCCCTCGAGACAGGCTGATTAGATGCAGAAGATAGCGAGGGTGGAGCAGATGGCATCGAAGTAGTAGTTGTTGTGCTAACTGGCATATTTTTTGTGATATCGATCGATGCATTCCGCTTTCGTCCAGGTGATGCCGATGCAGCTGATTGCGAAGTAGCTGTGGAAGCTGGCGCCAATGTTGTTGGGATCGGTGCGGCGGGAATCCGTGGAGCTGGAACTGGTGCAGATGGCATAGATGTAGTCGGATTTGATGCAGCTGGCATCAAGGTACCAGTTGGTGGAACTTCTGATTTTGGTGGAGGCGGAATGGACATATCCGGCATCGACACAGATGGTGCAAATGTAGAAGAGGTTGGTGCATTCGATGAGGAACCGGTGCCCTTCTGGGTATCTTGGAAGGAGGTCGCATTTGATTTCATAGAAGCATTTGCTGGTGGCTTGTTGTTCTTATCCTTGGGTTTATATGCGAATGGATTCGATTGCGATTGGATAGGCGCATTAAATGAGTACTCGAAGGTATTCTGCTTTGGTGGCAAGAATGGTTCTTGACTACTATTCTTCGGTGGTTGACTGGCTGTATGTGCAGTGGATCCTGGACCGACGATCGGAGGAGGGGTTTGACCAGCTGGTGATTCCATAGTCATCTCGGCTTCTTCGGCCTCATCCCTTACGGTGGTCTTGTAGCGGTCGTTCATACTGATATTGCCCATAACTTGAGAGTCTCCGGAGAGAGGAGTTGGGGCTGTAGCGGCATCCATCGAGGAGGAAGGTCGGGCGGACAAGGTTCTCGTTAGAGTTCCCATAATAGGTGCCATTCTCTCTTTAGATTCTCGAAAAGCTGCCCTCTGTTCTTCAGTCAGGGTAATACGGGACTGTTTTCCCAATAGTTAGCCAAATCATCTACAATGACCGACGATGTCACCGCGCAAAAGCTCAAAGCAAGAAAGCTATTGTAGCAGTCACGAACAGAAGAACTTACGTTGCGGCCAGGCCGCTTGGGCCGCGTCGGATTTGGGTTGGCTGCAACACCGTCCATCGCGAAGGCTGGTGTTGCTAGGAAGTCTAACAGTTTATTGTGATGGCCCAATGAACGACAACGAGTGTCCTGTGCACTGATGGCAGAGCGAGGCTGCGAAAGATCTTCTGAGAAATGCAGTTGTGCTGATGCGGTACAGAATCTTCGTAAATCGTTGCGCGGTGGAAAAAGAAGTCAATGTGGGCTGGCGCGCTTTGAGGCTGGCGTTCGCTAGCGCCGAATTGAAAATACCTTTTGCAGCCTACCTAGTCACGGGAAACCCTTGAAATGGTTAACCTACGTCATTATAATACTACAGGGCTCAGATATATTTTATCATGAAACGGCTGGTAAGTTCCATAGGAAGATAGCATCTGCTAGGCATGGATTTCGGGTCATCAGCTGCTACAGCCACTGTACCGTGGCTCTTGTTGATTATTAACCTCATATTATACGACATCTCGCCAAGAAGTTGTCCGCAAAGAATGCCAAAATAGACGTCACTTTGTTTGTGTTATCGGCGTCAATGTATTCAGGGCAGGTCATGAATGGTATCTATTAACATGATATACTACTCAAACCCGTTGCCTCTGGCGTTCAATCAGAAGGCAGTCCAAGCCATCGAGAAACAAGTCTGAACACTCCTGCCATGACCAAAAATCCTTACGTATCAGTCTCATTCTCAACCCCACTCTCTTCTCCTTGTCCTAACAGCAGATAGACACTGCCTAACTCCTCTCTCACTTGCTCATACTTTGATTTTAAATCCGACATTTGAGACTCCAAGTCAGCCTTTTCCTCCATTAATATCTTGTATGGACCTTCGGCCTTATCAAGTCGGGATCGCAGCTCCTTCTCCTCCTCAAGCCACACTTTCTTCTCCTCATTCAAGGAGCGGAGCTCTGCCAAAATGTGCGCCAAGCTGTCCACAGCCCCCGTGTCACATGGTAGAGCCTTTGGAGCTGAAACCGCGTCTATGTCTATGTCATCGGTCTCGGTCTCGGCCAAATCGTTACCAGGCAAGGCTTTGGTCCCATGTTCGGCCTCGTTTCTCTCTTCGACATCGTGAACATCTTCTGTGACTCCTGCCATAACATGATCACTCTCTGGGGTGCGAATCTGAGAGCCCCCAATGCTCGCACTGTTCAAACCCTCTTTGTTTGACTCCCCATACAGGAAGGCATCCACTCTGGTGATGTCCTCGGGATGTTCAGCCTGGGACAATGCCGCGCCGAATGCAAACATATTCGAACGAACTTGCCGAGTCATCATCGGTTAAGGTTTTGCTTGAGTCTGGGTGAGCTTTCTTGAATCCTGGAATTAAAGACGACATGGGCTGCTTGAGAGTAGCGAAGCCATAAGGAGCTGAACCAGGATCGACAAACGGGAATCCACGATCTGGCTTAGGTGCCCCCTCAACTACATGTTGCTCGATCAATGGCTTGCTATCGTCGTAAATACCAAATTCAACAGGCTCAAAGGTAGCACCGTGAACACCAGACTTGACAACGCGAGTGTATGTGAGCGGGTTGTTGCTGGGTTGTTGAGAAGCAACAGCGGAGTTGGATGTCGAAGCTTTACCGCCGAATTTAAAGAAATTGTTCTCTCTATCACAGACTTACAAGTCGAATCTTCGTTTTATTTCTGCTCCATTCCCATACCACCATTTGTAATACCTGTCGAAAGGATCCGCGAAAGAAAGCCGTGGATGGCAGTCGTACCCCGGAAGTCGTCATATGTATTCTTCTTCTCCGACGTAGGTAAATTGCTGCTCCATTTATTCGACGCTGTATGGGAGGAAGGACTCAATATATGCGAAGTTTGAAAGTTAGGCACATCAGAAGGCTTAAACCCAGTTGAGGTTTCGGTAGGCTTGTGAGAAGATTGATCGAGGTAGTTACCAAGTCCTGGTATGCCCCAAGGGCTGGCTATTCCTTGTGCCCAGCTCTTAAATGGCTCGTGCTTTCTATTTTGACCTTGCTCTATGATCGTTTGACTAGCAGAGGCTGCTAGGTTGGTAGGTCGCGCGGTGCCGAGGCTGCTGGCCTTACCGAGTTGTGGTGGAACTACAACAGGAGAGAATTGACTTGTATACGAAACATGGCTTCCTTGGTGACTTGGCGCAGGTTTCATCTGTTGGTTATTTCGAAATCTCTCGTATATTGTCGCATTAGTCGTCTTGTTTATCTAGGAGATATCCGAAGCTACAAAGAAGTTATGTGTTAGCAAAGTCGAACGTATCTCGGAATAAGCTTGAACAAACCTTTCGTGCTTTCCGTCACTGTGGAAAGCCCACCCAGATGATTACGTTCATTGACATACATCTTGCCGTACAGTATCTCCGTGAGCAGCGGACTTGAGCTGTTCTTTGCACCTGAAGACATGAAGAAAGGGGAGGGACGACTGGGCTCAGAGATGGCGTTTAGGTTCAATTTAGCAAACTGCATGGCACCGGGAGAGTCTTTAGATGTGTGGTTATCGAGGTTTCTTTGAGTGCCAGCATAATATGTATCCATGTCGTCATCAGTCGGGTCGTCCGCGTCTGAATCGTCTGAATCTTCTACGAGGTCCGCGGGTGGATCATTCTCAACAAAGGAGACCTTAGTTGTGCGTTCGGAGACGTTTGTGAAATTGGATGGAGATGCGAAATAAATTTTCTCGGTGGTAGCATTGGTCGTATATGCAGCACTAGTCCCCTTTGGACTATGGTCATTCTGGAGCGAGATATTAGCTGTTGAAACCAGCGAAATGTGGCTGTCGCATACCGTATTCGATCCGGGAATGTTCTCGTTGTGATGATGTTCTCCCTTATCGGGCATGATGCAAGTCTGGCTTAATGAATGCGCATGCGAAGTGCCAATGCCGACGTCATGCGTCAACCGTGATGCGTTGTCTCTGGAATCCATCTTCAGCTTCTTGCAAATCTACTCTGGAATTGAGAGGATCTGGGAGCTGGAGAGATGGCGGTTAATTCTCAATTCGGGTGGCAAGTGTCTGTGAAAATACTTGATGGCGGTTCTAGGAAGACTTTACTGCGCAAAACGTTGGACGCACGTTAGTATGTATGCCTGAGGCAACAACGTTGATCGGACGAAAAGGGGGGCGGTTCGCTTATCGGTAGAATGCGTTAGCGCGTCATCCCGGCCCCACAAAATCGGATGACCTTGATGGTGAGTTTGATTGAGCATCTGCACGCGTACTTCATGAAGAAATGTAGGACAAGAATCCTTTCTAGTGTCGCAAACACATAGAGCCTCGATCTATCACGCCCACTGCACAATTCCTCGCCCCCGCACCCATCAGCACTCGTCAGTGCTTTAGAAAGCATCGCGGCGCGCCCTACACCGATTAGATCTCCAGTAAACATGGGTGACACAACAAGATGTCTGTCGCAAAATTGCACTGACATCGCACCTCAAGCCTCGATGCATCACACCGCACACTCCAGCGAACACCCTCCTGCCCCCTTCGCCATGGAGAAAGCAGCCCTGTCATCGGCGCAAGATCGCACATCAATCGCACCGCCATCCTCAATGGACTTCGCCCCACGCTTCAGTCAAGGTGTCCCTGCCTCCCTCGACCTCTCCGCTCGTGCTACCTCTACTTCCATCTCCATCGGTCGCAAAGGCGGAAAGAAAGGCAGACGAACAAAGACAGCAGCAACTCCTCGCAGCGAAAAGGCGACAGGCCTACCACAGGTCCCCTCCGTTTGCAGCATATTTCGTCTTCAAAATATGTTCCAGATGGGCCCCACCAACACGAACACGGCTTCGGATGATCACACGAGCGCGAAAAACACAGGACTCGAGTACTTTGCATCGCAAGGAGAAAACCTCAGAGGCCAGCAGTTCTCAAGCTTCCGGGAGTGTAGTTCCGAAGACCTCGGATGATACACTTGAAGATATTGAGGAGGAAAAAGACCGGTGGGAGGAACTGAGAAGGACTTTCGAGGGATATACCGAGAAGGGAGGCAGCGAAGACAACGATTTCGATGAAATCAGCACAATGTTCAACAAAGTTAGATTGTCCGACTTCGACAAGTTCAAGAAATTTCCCGATCTTCCCGTTGAGCTACGACTTAAGATCTGGTTCCGCGCCCTGCCCGAAGCTCGTGTCATCGAACTCGAACGCAGCAAATTTCGGACTTGGCACTGCCCTCGCGGAAGCCCGGCTTTAAAGTGCTCACTTCTCCTTGTCAACACCGAGTCTAGACAGGTATTCTTGAAGTACTACAAGAAGATCGTCAGGCCATTGCCCTCTGTGCCAGCACTACTTGCCCATGGCTGTTGTCCTAATCGCCCTTCCAGACCATGTTGTCCTACTGGATACTATTGTCCTGAAATCGACACCATCTACATCGGACCTAGCTCTCGGATAGGTGAAAAGAGTATCTGCTTTGAATCAGACGTTAAATCTCTCGCATTTCATCCACTCGACACACTTCTCTATAGCCAAAACCAAGAAGTTCGGACAATCTTTAGGAATATGCATACGCTGGCTTGCAGTTTCGAGAACTTCCGGGGCCTCTCTGGGATGACTGAAGAGAACCGAAACACACCATTAAGGATTTCCCTCAATGGAAGAATCTCATCGTCATAATTTGAGATTATTGGCCCGGATTCTTTGCGTTTGAGAGGGTCTTCGAGAGAGGATATGTTGAGATTACTGAGTTTACGGATGAAGTTATAGATGAAGGCAAGTTTAGCTTCGCGTAAGAGCGTGGTGGAGAATGAAGCCCGTTTATTACCGTTCGAGGTCCAGATCAAGGTTGTCAAGCGGAAAAGTGCCTACCCCGGCAGAGACATGGTCGAGGTCAGAAAGAGTCTACCGGAGTTTGACTGGAACAAGCCTGAAATGACCTCAACTGGATGGTATTCTACCCCTGGCTTCGTAACTCCTTATGGGGGTTACACAAGTCCTTATTGGTCTGCTTCTTAAGTGTAACCAGGTGCGGGGAAGGGTATGAGTTATCGGAATCCATATTCGGTGGTCATGTACTATGGTTATCGAGTCAAGATGGGAAACCTGTTGAACGGAGGTGTTTTTAGCTTGACCAATTGATTGATTGTCCTGTTTTCTAAGGAAAGCTCAAGCTCTTTAAAACTCCGGAAATTGCATCTCCACTTAAAAGTGGGGCATCAGCACCTTACTTTCAACAAAACCAAGCACTGTCTATCTGTGGAGATTGTGGATGTTTGGAGGAACTGGAATTCAAGGTCCAAAACTTTGGGTGCTGAAGCCCACGATGTGTATTTACCCCCACTCAACTCTTCTCATGATGCAAGATTGTTTTCACGCGCCCTATGCCCCAAAGTTGTCAGAATAGAATCAATTTGCCTTTATAATTGTGAGACCTAATTGCCTTACCCTAATAGAGCCTTTTCTCTTTCTAGGGATCAGAGCCTACTCTAGCCCCTCTTCTAATGATCACAATGCAACCTCCAGAGATACGTGTTTTCTTGAAAGGATCTCCGGGCTCCAGAACCAGATTCAGCAAATAGGCTGCTTTACTTTCGTAGAATTCTCTTGCTCAAAATCAATCCAAGCTCAGTGATTTTCACTCCTCTATGAAGGACTATCACCGAGCTCCAAAATCTAATTGAGTAAATCAGACGCCAAACATCAGAGAAGCACCAAGAAGTAGCCCCCCCCCCCCCCAAATACGCTACAATGCCGCACAAGGCTAGATTGATGATGATTAGTCTTGTTGGCATTCTCTGATGCTTCGGATGTTGATGATCCTGCTACTTCCGCTACTCCCGCTTCTCCTTGGTATTGTCCTCGAAGACTCGAGTATCCGCCTTTTTTAGAATAGCACTGGCGGTATTGGCATACATCCCCACACCGACACGAGCAACATCATTCGGACTGAAGTATTCTTCGAGGGACGAATTGTAGAACCCGAATGAAGCGCATTACTCTTGAAAATTTATAATATTTTGACTAGAAGGTGGGGTCGATGGGCTCGATGGGCTCCATGTAGGGATTTCGATGCTGGTGTAAATCTGATATAGACTATGGATGAACATGGCGAACTAGATAGTCATAATCGGCGTCAGACTCAGTAGAATTGTGATCAAGGTGAATAGGCTCTAATTGGGGGTGAGGTCCTAGATTTATGCAGCTGAGACTGCAAGCCGGTGTTCGCATCGCACTGCTTCTGCAGTCTGAAGGAAAGTCTGTAAGAGATCCATCCATCTTCTCGACGTCGTGGAAGGCATTATATAGTTCGGTCCCAAGAAATCCCTTTTCGCGTTCCAGATCCTCTTTCTCATTCATCTTTCCGATCATCCCTGATTCCCTCGAATTGCCTTCAACTCTCTTTCCGTAGCCTCCTTGAGTTCCAGTAGGTGATAAAGGTAGTAGCCAATCTCCCTCATGTTGACAGACTTCGTACCCAGTATCTTGGCCAGAACAGCAAATTCCCCATATGGCATCCATGTCGTTGGAGTCTTAGCTTTGTCCATCGGCAATCCCTTGATGCCAGAAACCAACTTTATGCAAAGCAGTTCTGCAGATGCAGTGATACCACTAGCTTGTCGACCAAAAATATCTTGAAGCGCGATTTGTGCTAGTTAGGGATTGCGGGTGCGTTGGGGTAGGAAGTCCTTCAGGTGCGCTGGTGCGATCGAGTTTCAAGATGCGACTGCTTCAGGTCCAGATTGGCACTTGCGAGGCTCAGAAGAAAATGACTCCGGATTTGAGGGTGGCGCTGACGCAACAATGTTGTCTTGAGGAGCTGAATTTAGTTGCAATTGAAATGCGTTCAAACTCCAAAATGTTGGCTTAATCCCGACGTTGAATTTTCGAGGTGTGCAAGCACATTTCGAAATGTGACGATATAAGGGTGTGGGGTGATTAAGCGACGCTCCCCCTTTCGTCGGGGCTTTTGGTTTACTCGGGCGTGAAACGGGGATCGTAAATGGAATCGTTTGTACTCTAGTTCCCCCTCACTGTTATGATCTCCCATTGTACATGTATAATGCCTATTCTATGGACTCGCGAGGCATTTAGTTCAGAGGTCAGGCCAGCAAACATCACCCATCTTCTATATATTTTCCCATTTAAGTAAGCTGTCAAGCTACTCCAGCCCCTAGGACAGATTGCTCAACACTTCAATCCAGCCAGACGATTTGGGGTAGAGAATTTGCAACATTAGATGTGGACGCCCTCTAGAGATAAACTTTTCAACACTGGCTGTTCATTACCTTTTTGGGATATTTGAGCTATCCGAATCACTCCAGTTCATGCAGGCAAATTTTAGATCATTCAGTTCCATTGTTGAGGCGATTTTCGTGGCTGGACGGGAGGACTGCTTCGCTGGGTAGACGGCAGGGAATCTTTCTCCCCTCCAGGCTCCGGCTGAAGCTGTGACCTGCGAACAGGATGCATACATGAAAAGCTGGACTCGTGTGGGTGGATCATGGAGCAGAGGTGAAACACCAGTGGAGTGCGGAACATACCAAGTTTGGCTGAGGACAAGTCAGCTCCTACAAATCCATTTACAAACATCTTGAGAATTCGAAGAATGTCTGTTCGAACGAATCAACATTGGATTTAATCGAGCGGAGATAGCCTCTAGCCGTGGTAACACCGGAAGTTGGAGTCGATAGAGGGGAGAAATTGTTTCGCACGTCCAGGACGTCCACAATGTGGTAAGTATGAAGAGTCAGCCATATTCAACCCCACCTCAATCGTTACATCTTCGCAAATGACAAATTATCGTTTGTGGATTGATTTGTTCAATTATCATGCTGGGGTTTGGGGTCGGGAGGCTTAGAATTCTGCTGGTCCGGTCGTGACTTCCTCACAGGTGATATCTGCCTCCACACATCACCCCGTGGTCACTTATTCACTGGGGATAACTGCCTTCCCACCTCACTCGGCCGTCACTTCCTCGCCGCGGCCTACTGGTGTTGACCTTTCTCGAGGTTTCGTTTCCTTTCTATCAACACTCTCATCTGCAGCGATTATCAAGACATCAAGGGTACAACATCGGCGTTGTAGAAGAAGCTCGAAAACATTCTACCAACATGATTAAGGAGATGATGCTTATCCGCCGGATTGAGAAACCCCTCCGTCTCGAAGGCAATGCGACCGTCTTCGACCCCATCGTAAACACTCAGCAGAAGCTCAGCGAATCCAAAAACGAGCACTTGATAAAGATACTTGCGAACCTCAACAAAGCGATGATAGAAGTCCAGGAACAATTGGTTCGACACCCTCTGAAGGACAGTGCCGCCGCGAAAGCCCTTATAGCTCGAGTGGAGAATTTGTCTGCTGAGACTGGAATCGTCAGCGATTTTGACCAAGTGCTGTCCAGAAACATAGAGCTTACTTTTGCACACAGACTGATTGACGAGACAACACTTCGCGAGAAATCAGAGAAGGAGCTGGCTGATGTGAAGTGGGAGTTGGAGAGCATAAAGTCAAATACGGACGTCGAGACGAAACAGCTGAACGTTCTGAAGACGGAACTAGCTTCGACGTCACATACGAACAAGGGTCTGGAGACGAAGCTGGAATCGATATCTCAGGCGAACAAGGACACTCTGAAAGATCTGGAGAAGAATCATATGGTGGACATTCTAGCTTTGAAAGTCCGTTTAGCTACCGCGGAAGCCGAAGTCATCACCGAAAGAGCAAGCCTTGATGATGGAGTCGATGCCAAGAAATGTGCCAGGAGGGTACGCAAAAATGCTGAACGCAAAATCAAGGAACTCAAGGGGGAACTGGAAACGGCAAAATCCAAAGCTTCGAATGCGGAGAAAGAGCGTGCCAAGTAGGCCCGCACCCATAAGCAAACCATCCGGGCTAACACTATCAAGGTGGATGAACAGATTGAGGCACTTAACGCAGAGTCTCAGGAGCTAAAGGGCATTGTCGCTGAGGAAACTCGTTGACGAATTATTGAGGAAGATAAAGTCATGGAAAGGTCCCAGCCCTTGTGTACGATTATTTAGAATGAACCAGCCCTCTAAGGACTTGGACCTCGATAGCACTGCTCTATGCAGCTCTAATCAACCTCTTATTCTTACCTACAGTGCCCGTGCACTCCTACTTAGCCGAGACGCGTAAAAGCGCGTTTTTTGGGAAACGCGTTTCCTTCTCTCTTCATAAACCTCACGATTATGCCACCTTAACGTTCTCCTATGGGAGAGATCTCTGGGAATCGACTCAAAGGACAGCATTTAACTCTATATATGCGCGGCAAAATTGCAGGATGTCGCCTTTTTACTTTTAGTCCTGCCGAAATTGCAATGGGCTTAAATATCGGGCTTCCCACTGTTCGATACACCCTCTCTGTCGACCACTTACGCCATAAAGGTTCGACTCTACCAAAAGATCCTCGCAAAAAGTCTTACTCTTTGGCCGAAGAACGCATGCTCTTACGCCACGTACGCCTACACCCAAAGGACACCTATAAACAAGTCAAAACCGCCTGCGCCCTCATTTGCTCGACTTTTACTATTAAAAGGATTCTCAAGAGACATGGCATTACTAATTGGCGCTGCAAACGCCGACTACACCTCATAGAAGTTCACGCAGCTAAAAGGCTTGCTTAATGCCTCGCACATTGATATTAGAATAAGGAAACGTGGGGAATGGTAGTATGGAGTGATGAGTGTTCAGTGGAGCGGGGGCGGGGTAAAAGGGACGAATGGGCCTTTCGCATACTTACACAGAAATGGGATCGGGAGATGGTATAGACTTATAGCACAAATAAGAATATGAAGGTTATAGTCTGGGGAGCCTTTTGGGACTATGGGAGGAGCAACCTTTATATCATGGATCGAGACTTTGAGTCGAAGAAGCATGGGTATTCTGCCGAGAGCTATTTGGAGGTCTTAGAGGCTGAACTACGCCCAATTTTTGAGAACTTGGAGCCAAGCTATGAGTTCATGCAGGATAATGCTTTTATTCATATGGCAGGCAAAGTCAAAGCTTGGTTTCTTTAGCATGCTATCCCACTTGTCTTGAATTGGCCTTTATACTCTCTAGATTTTAACCCTATTGAGCATATATAATGGGCTCTTAAAACACGTATTTTTGAGATATTCCCAGAGGTTGCAGCTGATAAATCAGAGTTAGAGCATGCGAGATAGCGCTTGGAGTCTTGTTTATAAGCTGCATGGGACACATTGGACAAGGAGTTGTTTAATGTTTTATATGAGAATATGCCGTCTCGGATTAAGGCTTATATTGCAGCAAATGGGTAGCACACAAAATATTGAGGTTTGTGCTTAATGGATTGAGGAGATTAGTAGCTCAAATTAAAGAGGAGATTGCGAGGATTAATATAGTAGTTGTTTTAATGTATTTGGATTAGTAGTTGTTGAGTTATTTGGATTTAAGTGCAATAATAAAATGCTGAAGTTTTGATGTTTTTTTGCTCGCTAAATAGCAGTGGGTCGGGACTGTATAGGCAATCAAGCAAACTACTCTATGATCTTTTGAATAACTCGCAATTGCGATCTCTCTTCCATGTTTATAAAGCTATTGAGAATGTGGTATTGTATGAGAATGAACGCATCTACATTCAAGAGATCGAATATATGAACCCTTATGATTGTCAGACAAAGGTTCTCATGTGAGCATTCCTTCCAGCACTGAAGCTTCTTCCCTATGAGTCCGACATGTGGCGGCAAGTTCAAATGTCCATGAAACACAAGACAAACGGGGACAAAGCTCTACTAAAAAGATCAAACCTTAAAGAAGAGTGCGAACGTACTTCACAAATCGAGAACAACCTTGACTTCACGATTAATTGAACACTTCTCACTTTCAAGCCAACCTCAAACATGGTCACCTCCTACAGCCTTTTCAAGAGCATCAAACCTTCGAAAAGAAACTTGAAATCATGAGCATGTTCATCCCAGTAAATTTCCTTGTCGTTGTCAACTTTTGAGCGCATCTACTGACTGGTTTTCTGGGGCACAGATTCCTGAAACCAACTACGTTCTTCAATTATGTTGGCGACAAGATGCCAGCCAGAAGCTCTAAATTGAGTACGTACATTCTAGCTAGGAAGGAAGAGAGCTCGCAGTCGCTTGCTATCGGTTGGACGCGGTGAGCGGAAGAGAGGGTCGAAAAGGGGGGGCATGGTGCTAAGCCTCGCTTAGGGACTACCCGAAGCGACGTCAACAAACGCGACGGCTCCGAAGTCCAATTCACCCAGGGACAATTCAACAATTCAATTCACGTGGAACTTGATTTGTTTGACAAACTAGCGCGCTAGCACCACGCTAAGAAAGCTCTCCGGCCTCGCTCTTAAAACTCCACGACCGCAACCGCAAACTTCGATTCTTCGATCAACTGCGACACCACGAACTGTACCACAACTCTTCGAGATATCTGCGCATAGATCATCGACACATCCAACGAACATACCACAACGATACACACCGTACTATCCACCTACAATACAACCACCATGAACAACAACGTCGCCGCCGCGGCCGCAGGCGCGACCAACGGCCCCCCTTCCACTCCAGCTCGAGCTTCCATCCCTGTCCCGCAAAAAACAGCCTGTGTTACCTGTAGGATGAATCGTGAGGAGAAACAACGGAACTTCACGCTATATCAGTCTCTCAACAAGCGCGAAAAGGATCTCAAGGAGCGTGAGGAATCTGTCGGCGCAGAAGTCTTCCTCCTTCGAGCAGAAATTGAGGAGCTCAAGCAACGTGGCAGCACTGCCGGCCCGACCGCAGTAGCAACCGGAAAGAAGCGAAAGGCGGAAAACGATACAGTCACTCTGGGGTCGCCGGACAATGACAAGAGATTGGAAGCCGAAATCAAGAGATTGCAGGCTGCTAAGGAGGAATGGATGTCAAAGTACGATACCATCAATGGCAAATTACAAGCTGCAGAGACCCGATTGAACATTACCGAGTTTGGCGCAAAGCTAGAGAGGGATAAGATACTTGGCGAGTTGGAGCTCAAGCTTAGGGAGGAGTTAAAGGTCAAGGGTCACACATCTATGGGAGGTCACGGTGGACATGAGGAGAAGGAGTTGATGGATGAGCTTATTGCGAAGCAGAAGGAGGTTAACGATGCTAAATCAAGGCTGCACCTCGTCAGCAAAGAGGCGAACACGATGATCATTAATTTGCAGAAGCAGGTTAGCATGGCCACGGAGGAGATCAATGTCCAGAAGAACTTGGTTCACGAGGCCCGGAAGAACATCAACAGCATGGAGCAGCGCGCCAGTTCTCAGTGCCGGATTGAATACGAGCATTGGCTGGAGCAAGGAAGACAGCAGGTACTAGCTCAGATGGAGCACGACCGCGGTATCATGAATCAACAAAACAACGACACCCAAGTCAAGGTTGGAGAATACCAGGCTAGAATTGCCGAATACGAGCGCAAGGTCCCTGGGTATGAGTCTACTATTGCTCAATACAAGGTCTACGTAAGTTGATACTTTCCCTTGAAATAGATGTCCTAGCATTTGAGGGACATCTAGGGTTATACGGAAGTATGGGCTACTGACTGACAATGAACAGGTGCCACAAATCGAGGGTCGAATGGCCACTGCAGAAAGCCAAGCCTCCAGCCTTACCAACGATCTTCGAACCGAGAAGACACAGAGAGAAGCTGCCGAGAGACTAATTACATCCTTAATGGAGGAGGTGAAGGAACACAAGTCGCACAAGGAAACTACCGAAAATGAAGCCTCAATCCTCAAGGGCGAAGCTAGCAGCCTCAAGGACCAAGTTATCGACCTCAACAACCAACTTACTGGTTTCAAAGACCAAATCACCGGCCTCAATGACCAGCTGAATAACCTCAAAGACGAAGTCAGCACCTTACAGGACGATGTACATACCGAGAAGACGAAGAAGGAAGCCGTCGAAAACCGAGCCAACAATCTTCAGACCGATCTCAATACCGCAAATGCAGCCACCGAGAGAGAGAATCGCGAGCGAAAGCATGACTTGGACGTGCTCGCTGAGGTTCTTCGAGCCAGTCCCACAATGCCTGCAATGAAGAAGAGCATTCAGAATATGGAGGATAGAGCCAGAAATGCGAACGGAGTCATGCCAACGGAGATGGCCAAGTGCGCAGAGCTCCTTGGATGTCGTGCCAATCTACCAGATATCAGACGAGAGATCCAGGTCATCGTTGACGAGCTCAAGGCAGTTGACGGCGATCGTGCTGCCGATGTCACTGCTCTATCAAATATCCTTGGCACAAAGTCCAAGAAGATGAAGTACATTCGGAACGACGTTCAAGCTCTGGTTGATGAGCGCAAGACGACTGAGGTTCTACGTGGCGAGTTCAAGACCTTGGCTGGCATCCTGAAGTGCAATCCAAGAATGTCCGATATGCGTCGAGCCATTCGAAATCTCGTCCAGGAGTCAAGCGAGAGAAAGGCTAGAACTGGTATTGATGTCGCCGTCGCTGCTCTGGCTCAGCAGCTAGGTACTGAGTCTGTTTCAATGACCCAGATTCGAAAGGACATCACAAAGTTGATGCAGCATAACGAGGAGGCCGTCCGCGAACGTGACTCACTTCGCATCAAGCAAAGCACTCTTCAGAATGAAATCTCCAAATCAGCTTGGTCATTGAAGAAGATCGAGACTCGAGAGAGAGAAAAAGACATGGTGGAGGATCATCTGAAGATTGCCAATGATCGTATTGATTGGCTCGAGGCGGAGTACAAGGTCGGACAGCCCCCCGCCGTTGAGAAGATTGTGAAGCAGGGGAAGATTGCCTCGAAGCAGTTGGGACAATTTGAAGGCCTGCTGTGGTTCCTTGGGGGCCTTTATCTGTTCGGTAGTTGTGTTTGTGCCTTAGCTGGTGCGGTGTAGGTGGTTATTTTCTACATTTGTTCTGGTGTTGCTCCTCCTGCACGGGTGGATGATTCAGATGGTAGATAGAGCTCTCTAGGGGTAGATTGAGCTCGTCCATTGTTGAATGAGCTCCCCAACAGTGGGATGAGCTCTCTCACGGTGGTTTGAGCTCTCTTATGGTAGATAGAGCTCTCTCAAAGAAAATGACATGAACACAATTTGATTTGGGTGCCCTACGTAACTCAAAATCTCGTCCACCAACCTCGGGTTCTGCAATTCTTCAATCTTCCATGGGTCTGAAGACTTTCAAACTAGCGTTTACGTGTAAGCATTGTCTTATTTCTATTCTAGTTAATGAGGGGTTCTTTCTTCATTGATATGCCTATAGGTCCTTTCATATGGAAGCATCTCGTCTTCGGTCTAGCAATTCTATTGTCCTGGAAACCTAAGATCATTCAAATTTTCACTTCTATACAAGGATCGCGGGACCCTCATTTCAGTTATCGATGTTTGAAATTGCATATCCCTTGTATTCAAACCTCCTGATTCTTCCAGTGTTCCAAGCTCTTAGTCCTTCGGCATTATGCAAGGTTCTTATTGACTGAAACCTCGGCGCAGATACGAACAATGGAGTGGCTGTAAACTTGAAGGCAGGAGCACTGTGGTACGACCAAGCAATCCGTCGACTCAGCATTGAATTAGAAGGTCCAAACTTGAATGGGCTGCCTGCAAATATTGCTGCATCCCTGCTACTCGGTACGTACGAGGTAGACCAATAACTCAAATACGGCACAGAACCTAGCTAACCTCAATAGCTCGCAATTTCGAAAGATCGTTAAGGATGGATATGCCATGAAGGTGGTGTTGGTCGACCGATCGAAACACCAGGTCTAGAAGCTCATCAAAGCGGGCTGGCAAAGAGATACTTCATGGTCTCAAGACTTTCCATCGCGAGTACCGGTTTAAAAAAAACTCATTCTTAAGACGCCTGAACTGAATCCTTTCAGATCCCCCAAACCATGTTCATTCGACGCCGAACCTTTCTCGAACGAGAAACCTGGAGACCCGATACCACAGACGAAACCGAGGTACAGAAATGCAACAACGAAATCTTCAACACTTTCGCCCGTATTTTAGGATTACTTGAAGGCAGTGATCGGCTCCTTGAGCGGCCAACAGCTTCATCACTGAACCACATACGCGAAAACGTTGTGCAGGCTCTGGCGGAATTGTTCAATTGGCGATGAAACTGGGAGCGACTTCATCCCCAGTTCGCATTCGAAGTCCCCGTTGATTCCAAATGTGGTTTGGCAGTGGAATCTCCCAGCCCATTGTATGAAAGCTTCATTTTATTTCGGGACTTCTATCGCGGCCGACTCTCAATTTTGTATGACACGGCACTCCTCGTCCTTTTTAACCTTGCGAAGAAATTGAGCATGAACAACGCGCCAGCTCTTGCTCTCTCTTTGCTTTCTTCCTATTTGCGACCAGAAAGTACAAACGTTCTGGTACTTCCACATGAGAATCTGACCATCAAAGAAGTTGTGCATGAGATCTTGAGATCGATTGAGTTCCATCCCAAAGGAGAGCACCACATGTCCGGTGCACTGATGCTTCTGTTCTCTATCAGGGTTGCTTTCCCGTACATAGAAAGCTTGAGAGAGCGGACATGGCTGACAAAGGTGACGATCAAGATGGCTAGATAGTATGGGAGGAGTTCAGCGAAGCCTTGAGTGGCTATCAAAGTATCTTGTCAACGCTGGTGAAGAAAGAGCAGGTTACCTCGTGCCCCAGAGTAAAGTCAAATTAGAGCTTTCAGGACAAGGACGCGAAACTTAATCAAACCGATACGAGATCTCTCAAGAGTCCGATTTACTCAAAAACAGGGGCTTTTCTCAGCAAAGGGTCCACCAGATCTCAGTATTTGCTTTCCAAATGCAGTCCTGAAAGTACCAAACGGTGCAGCAAGTGTAGCGCTGTCCAGAATAAATCACCGCCAAAAGCCTCCTTCCTCTATGTCAGTTTTGCGTGAGCAAGGAGAATTCAACAAGTCTTCTAGTAGTATGAGATGTTATGCTGTCAGCAAGGGAACGTTTATGATGCTATCTCACAAGCTAATGTCAGGCACTATCCCTTTTAGGTAGAGCTCAAGGTTAGTGCCCGCTGATAGTGTGGAGCTACTCCTCTAGGGGCTCGCTTAAATCACTTCCCCCTCAAGCTGGCGGACAACACCTCGTCTCTTACCTCTACCTCAAGATTGTAGTACGTCAACTAAAAAGAGATTGCATCTAGAAAAGGGTCGTGGGCTTCAATCTTGTGACTTTTCTTCATACTCCTAGCATTACGTAAACTTGTAAAGCATAAGTCTTCCTTCTGCCCTACGAGGTTGCGTTCGAGATTGATTGCAGAAGCAAATTCATCCAGCAGCACGAAAATCTCTCAACACCGACTTCTACTCGAAGT
The DNA here is from genome assembly GCA_900073065.1 of Phialocephala subalpina. NCBI lineage: Eukaryota > Fungi > Ascomycota > Leotiomycetes > Helotiales > Mollisiaceae > Phialocephala > Phialocephala subalpina. Next base: position 105,759 of record FJOG01000042.1, read on the forward strand.
CGTTTAATTTTGCATCTTTAAGGTGATCTGATCACTGGTGGTTTCACGGGTTGAATCCTTCGATAGGCAATATTTCAGGAATATCAATTATACAAGCCCGGACACCATGGAAATCGCGATTGATGGGCAAGATTGTATTGCGATGGTGGTGTTTGGAGGAGGCTAGAGGTAGTTCATGTCACGCAGTATTAATTAGCGATGTTCAGAGGCGATAAATCCTAGATCTCACGAAATCGAGACCTCGATCCGTAAGATCTTTGATGTTTCTGAACTTATAAATGAGGTGTCGACGGGAAGAACAAACTTGCCCCAAACTTTCTCAATCCGATGACAAAGCTTACCAAACAAGAAAACATAGATTAAATCATTCGAAAACCCGAAAACAGGTTGTCCGTTGAAGCCTTGGCTTCTTCCGAGTGCAGTTCAGGCGTCTTCGAAATTAACGATCATGCATGTCTCACAGAACCCCACCACGCGATGTAACAGCCTGGAACTTCCTGATAAACAAGGGTACTCGCAACTTTTCGATGATCACAGCTCCTACGACCAAAAACGGTCGTGTCGCTTAGATGATAGGCTCACTGCATACATAATCAGTGGGAAGTGCGCCTATCATGTTGCCTGAGGCGGCTTACGCAACCACTGAATTTCTATCACTTTCTCAAGAAAAAGAAAGATAACATCATCCTCAGCTTTCTTAAGAAAACTTCCTCTCTCTGTCTTTCACGACTTCGCTCCCTCAGCTTCATTTGAAGGTAATTGCGCCTTGCAGCCTACGCAGTGGGGAGATGAGCAATGTTGTGATACCGGCGAGAACAAAATGCAAGAATTGATTGGGCTTCGAAGCGCTGGGTTTCAGCTCTCGCTGTCATATGCAGGTCGAACCACTGCGCTGGGACTCGAGGCAGAAGTGCACAGCCCTGTCCAACATGAGCAGCTTCAAGCACAGTATGAGATGATGGGATCTTTCTGTCTCCTTCATCTTCTCGGGAAGTTCCTTGATCTTTTCGATCTTTTGGTTTTGAAGGGAAACTGATCTCAAGATACGAACATGTCGTTTGGATTCTCGGTTGGCGATTTTCTTGCTGCAGGAACCCTGATAAAGGATATCGTGACCTGCCTGAAAGATTCTGGTGGCGCAGTCTCGCAGTATCAGGAATTGATGCGAGAGCTCGATGGACTTCAGCATGCGTTGGATAAAATTGAACGTTTGAAAGAAACTCCGGGTAAGTGTTTGCTTCTGATTCTTGTTTTCGCGGTCCATCACGAGCTTTATATTTAGTGAAGTGGCTGACAACAGTATCTTGAGTCAAGATCGAATGGAGAGTATCTGTAGTATAAAGGTTGCGGCACTGAATTGCGCATATGTGCTGCGAGACTTCAGAAGAAAGCTAGATACATATGAAGGCCTAGGCCCAGGGAAGAGGCGACGATCAGGCAAGGATGGATTGAAAATGGTGAGGTGGGAGCTATCCATGAAAGAGGATGTTCAGAACCTCAGAATGTATCTGCAAATGCACACGAGTAGCCTCATCACAAGGCTAGCGATTGAAGGACTGTAAGTTGAAATTTCATTCAGCATAATTCGACATATCTCAAATGCCCCAAAAAGGCTGCGAGATCATCCTAGCGTCAATACCTTAATGACTGATGGGTGTGCAGAGATATGACGGCGGCAGCCGCCGTGGAAGCAGGAAAGAACCACGATACCGTCGATCGAAAGCTCAGCGACACACAAGTAGCTGTTCTCGAAGTCCAAAGCAACGTCATCAACATTTTGCAGGAACAGGAGAGTAAGCGCCGAATTGACCCCCAGGAGTTCAAGGTTCAAGTTTTTGACAAAATATATAGGCGAAAGAAAAAGGAAATTGCTAGACTGGCTTTCACCTTGTACGTTGTACGATAAACAACAGTACATCTTCTCGCGGCACCAAGAAGGTACTGGCTCATGGCTCCTCGAGGACGATCGATTTGTGAAGTGGGTAAGCGGGGAGGAATCCGATCAGGTGCTTTGGTGTGCTGGTCATCGTAAGTTTCAATGACATTTGAGAGTTCAAGTTATTAACGTTATCAAGCTGGTGCTGGCAAAACTGTCATGAGGTACATCCATCTACCATATTTCTGTGAATGAAGCTAATGCTTCCCAGCTCACTGATTATCGAACATTTGCAGACTCTCCACCAACATCAAAATGTCGGCATTGCTTTCATGTACCTCGACTACAGGGACGCCAGTACTGCATCTGATCTGGCGTCTAGCATTATCAGGCAGCTCACTGAGAATGGTCCAAATATCGGGATCGTAGACACACTTTGCAAGAAGTTTCGCGATAGCAACAAGCGACCTCCCTTTCAGGAGCTCCAAAGGGCTCTCTTAGCTGCATGTGGAGGATTCGATCAAGTATTCGTTGTCATCGATGCTCTTGATGAATGTAGCATTCCCGAAGAAAGACGATTGATTCTCACCATAGTGGAAGAGCTTACCTCGAAGTCTTCTACCAGAATCCTTGTCACAAGCCGACCGAATTTCGAGGACATCAATACGGAACTGGCTATTCATTCACGGATTGAGATTGTTGCGACACACTCTGACATTGAACTATACTTGAGGCAGAAAATAAAAGCAAATAAGGCGTTTATGAAGAGGATATCAGCTATAATTGGGCTAGAGAGTCAAGTTGTGCATGCGATTGCAGCGCGAGCTTCAGGAATGTAAGTACTTTCACGAGCCATATGAGTTTAGCCAGATTCGTTTTCAATGCAGCACTTAGCTAACGAAAGATATATGTGCAGGTTCCTCATGGCAGTCCTCCAACTTGATCGCATCTTGACCGAACGTACATCAACCAAGATCCAAAAAGCGTTACAGACGCTCCCCTCCAAATTGGAAACAACATACCAAGATACTCTAGAACGAATCCGCAAACAGGCTGAGCCTGACAACACACTTGGAATACAGATTTTGCAGTGGGTTGCAATGGCTAAGCGACCTCTTCGTTTCATAGAACTCTGCCAGGCGCTAGCAATCGAGTGGGATGAAGATCAGGATCCACCGCGACTACTCGATCAGGAGAATATCCTAGATGCAGATAGCATCCTCGATGTTTGTGGGGGGCTTGTTGTTATCGAGCCCGCAAGTCAACTGGTTCGGCTCGTGCATTTCACCATGGAGGAATACTTTCAGAAGAATCCTTCGACACTTTCTGGCGCTCATACTGAGATTTGTAAGACTTGTCTTATGTATCTCTGTTTCGATGATGTGAAAGAAACGATGGAAAGGGCAGCCGAAATTCTGCGTGGCTATGACAGCGGCAGTGAAAAAGAACGACAGGCAGCGAAAAACAAAAAAAAGAGCTTGTCAATCGATTCCCACTATTATCATATGCGGCACGCCATTACCTCACCCACGCTCAGAATGTAAGCATTGGGCCTTCGATCGAAATCCTTTTCATTCGGTTGTTCAAGTCACAAAGTCTTGCGGCAGCCGCATTTTCGTTTGGAGTCCGCGACAAGTGGCGAAAAGGTACATCTACACAAGAGATGAGAGTTACTGCATTGCACATACTAGCAACTCTAGGCCACCCTGGCCTTGCTTCCTTGTATCTCAGAGCCATTCCCGAACCAAATCCGACGACAGGAGCGGGGAGAACGCCTTTGCACTGGGCCGTGGCCACGAAACAAATGACGATGCTTCAATACCTCATAGACAACGGCGCTGATATAAACCGAGCAGACAAATCTGGAATGACAGCGCTCTCAGAGGCTGCATCATCCGGACTAACAGAGGCTGTACAGGTCCTTGTCCAGTATGGTGCTAATGTCGACGCTCAAAACATCCTGAGCGGAAAGACAGCTTTACATTCTGCAGTGAGCAGTGGCTCATACGAAACCGTTGCGCTTCTCCTTGATAGCGGTGCCAATATTGATCTCCAAGATGACGCGGGAGAGACACCACTGGTACGAGCTATTGACATCGACTATATCGGAATTGTAGCGATGCTACTCAAAGCCGGAGCTCGACTAGACATAAATTTTAGTTGCTTAGATTTCACACCTCTTCGATATGCCAGCTCGCGCCGCAACCGGAGTACAGTGAAGCTTCTACTGGAAGCAGGGGCTTCAGTAGACGCACAATGTAGCCGAGGCATGACGGCTCTGCACTGTGCCGCCCGATGGGGCCATTACGAGGTAGCTAAAACTCTTCTAGCAGCAGGAGCATCAACAGAAATCGAGAATGAAGAGGGATTGACGGCTTTGATGGTGGCTCGAGAGAAACAGAAGTCCACGGTGATTCGGCTTTTAGAGGAGTGGGCCACTGCCAGTCGACTTCCCAGCAGCATCACAAATCTATCTATGGCTACCTTTTGATACTTGAACGCCATTTTAAAGCATCTCTCCTGGTCAGCAACTTCATCCAATGGGTCAATGATGAATCGGGGACCACCGGTCAGATGACTAAGGAATGGTGAATCACGAGTGAGATGGCAACCTCAATCGCTGTATAAAAACAATGCTAAACCCTCTTCGGCAAGTCCTCGATCGTACGTGGAGCATTTTCAGTGCTAAGAAGTCTCGTAAGACCACGCTGAAGAATATTTTGAGTAGGGTCATGTGACTCTCGTTTGTAGCTACCACCAGTGCCCCAGAATCAAAATTAGAGCGGCCGACATAAACAAAGAGAGCATCAAGAATACGACCTGAATAGGGGTTTGGTTGAAAGGTGGATCTGCATGGTATTGGTTGTCGAGATCATGCGATTTCATGATTCGTTAGCTGATTTCAAAGAGCCGGAACACACGGTCCGGATGTGGTTGGCAAATTCTCTTTGAAACTCATCATCGGTTTTGGCATTTTGAGGTTGAAGCTCTTTGTTTGAAAAAGGAGTCGAAGATGTCAACAAATGTCAGACATAGAGCTTCTTACTTCATTTGGAAAGAGAAAGGCTCTCGTGATGGGGTCGGCCAGCCCCGCGCTTTCCAATTTGGTTAGATTGCTAGTATTGCCGCTAAAATAGACGACTCCACCCATTACCCCGCATTTCAGGGACCACCGTACCTCACGTGAGGAGAATCTGATGATGTTGTGTCACCGCAGAAGTCAGATCCCACGCACACTCCTCTTCCTTCACTGTTCATACTACATCAAAGGCATCAATCCCACCATCTCAACTATTCGCTAACTACTATATACAACCTCACAGTAATCATTCAGTCGCAATCATGGCAGCAACTGGCAGCAACCCGATCATCAAAGTGTTAATTACACTGTACCCCGGCATGGACGCCATGGACGTCGTTGGCCCCCTCGGGGTTCTGTCCTATGCTAGGCATGATATCGATGATGCCAGTGAGTCAAGATCTCAATCATAAGGGACATCAATTGCTCGATAGCCATCTGCCAGCCTGCCAGCTTGCCTTGATTCACCATCCCTTCATTACCCCTCATTGACAGTGCTTTGTTTGTTTTCTGCCAAGTTGAAGCTGACTCGTGGCCCTCTCCAGAAACCAAAGCCTTCCAAATCGCGCTCGCCGCCAAGGAGAACGACGCCGAGGAGGACGACGACGCCGTCCCCACCCAGGGAGCCGTCTCCGCCCAAGGAACCTTCGTCGGAGCCCACATGACCTATGTTGAAGCCTATGAATGCCTCGAAGAATTTGACATCCTCATCGTCCCCGGCGGAGGAAACACGGACGACATGGTCGATATGTTCGACAAGAGCGAACCACCCGAGCCTCTTGGACTTATCAAGAGATACGCCGACATTCAGGCAAAGGATCCCAAGAAGGAACGAACCCTCTTCGCTGTCAGCACCGGCTCCCTTTTCCTCGCCCACCTTGGCCTCCTCAATGGCTTGTCTGCCACCACACACCCATATGAATTTACGAAGTTCGAGAAAATCTGCAGTGCTAGTGCTCAGAGGGAGTTGGCAGATCGCTGTGATGTGATGGAAGAGAGATACGTGGTGAATAACTTGAGATATGATCTGGGCAATTTGGACGAGAATCCATATGTTCGCCGCAAGGCAGACGTAGCTGCTCGTCGTCCATCGATGCAACAACGCAAGGGTAGCAACGCATGGAAGGAATCGAACACTCGCCGCGAGAGTATCATTCGTCGTTCCGAGATTCGACTTGGCGGATTGAGAGTCATTACCACGGGCGGCATGACATGCGGATTTGATGCGAGTCTGTACCTTGTGGCTATCATGGTCAGTGATGAAGCCAGTGCGGAGGTTGGCAGATTCATGCAGTATGAGTGGAAGAAGGGCATTGTTATTGATGGCATTGATATCTGAGGCGTCTGGCGTTGAAAATGGTATTTCTGTGTAAGGGTCATAGAATACTACAAACAGCTAGATGATAGCTTTGCAGTTGGTATGGATCTATGAGGATAGGTAAACGGGTCATGAACATCGATAGGGCCAGGTAGCTACTGTCTTTTCTACAATCTCATCTCTACTTTAGAGTTAAGAACTACATCCCATCCAGTTCTTCATGTGAATGAATGATTCATCTTCGAGTAAGTCGAGACTTTTTCGTTGCTCATCCATTTTTATACCAAACAAGGTCGCTATCCTTCCTCAAAGCGCTCAATCAAACAAGTAGCGGTCTCCTCTACCTGCACCAACTAGGCTGCCAAGTAAAGTCATTCGGCGAATTTTGCGACCTATTTTGGAACGGCTCCCCTAATTCCCTGAATTCAGGCTTGACGGGTATGGTTTCTAGTTACCTTGTACCATCATGTATAGAAAATCACATCAAATAGAAGGTATCCTTTTGGAGCAAGTGGCATCAGATGTTGTCACGTGAGAGGCATCACTTCGTTTAATTCTTCCTTCCACCGTGAAATACTTGTGATGGGACACGTCCCATGCACTGCCTTTAACCCTCATATTAGGAATTCAGATTGAGAATATCGCCGCCGAAGGCGGCGAGCGGGCCCTTCTCGCACTTATCCCACCCATCAGGTTGCCTTGAATCCCAGGCTTAAGGTTCCTGTTTAAATGTAGTTAATGCATCACGTGCAAAAACATCTCCTCCTGAAATATTTTTTCCTCGTAGATTTTACTCGTAGAATACCTTTCCCTAAACAAGTTTAGGTTAAAGGCATACTCAAGTTCATAATCCTGCAAGTCTATACACTATTTTACATGCCGTACCCGCTCCTAGGGCCAAGTCCTGAGCTCCTATACCCCCAATGATTAATATTACAATGCCCGTTACGAGGTTTCGACAGCCTGTCTAGCCCACTCGATTACACGAGCGAACTCCCTTTGTCCATCATCCATTGCGGGATCAATCATCTCTTGATTCTCACCCAGGGCAGCATCCAACGACGGGAGCAAAGCTCTCACAATCTGAGCCCCAGCATCTCTCGCAAACCACTCATCTCGAATGAGATGCAATGCCACTCCCCAGTGAACGAAGATTAAACAAGCCACAGTGTCCTTCTCCTCGAGCAATTCCACAAACGTGGGATGAATCCGAAGTGTCCATGTGAGCACGCTCCCAAAGTAGTGATGAGACGGGAAGGTTCTCATAGCTTCCTGGAGATATTGGCAGCTGGCCTGATAGGTTTCCTTGTGTTCTCCACTTTGATCAAAAATCAATGCCAGGAGGGAATTGAGCGATTCGAGTAGCGAGCTTCCGAGATGTCAATACCATCACAGCTCTCGCACAATCTGGGACAACCTACTGATATAATCTCGAGTCCGGATGCGAATCTTCAGGATGACTCTCCCTATGCCCTCATAAGCGGGTGTCTGCAAACCTATCACGAGCATACTAACCAATACTTCTGAGCAATTGACACACCACTATCCTGCACCGCAATTTTGTGATGATGCGAATCAAGCATCGGCTGGAGCCACTCCCTAAAATCCCCATTCTGGATAGTATTCTCGCTCTGCACCAAAATGATCTCCACACCCTGCAACAACTTCCTCAGACCCACAACTTCAGACACAGCATCTAGCTCTAGCGTATCGTTTCTTCTCGACATGCCCATCACCGCGATAGTGATGATGAGTACGAATATCGAAGATAAGGTGGCAGCCTCGCAGTTTGAGGGGGTGATGTTGGCGAGAGCTTCGTTGAAGCCGACTAATGCGCGGTCGTGATATGTCATCGCTATCCGAATCCAGGAATCTCTTGTCGTGGGATCGAGATGCGCGAGATGTAATGCAGTAAGAGCCATCAACGTTTCAAGGAGGAATTGATGTTGGAGGGCCAGATTCGGGGTGAGGACTTGGAAGTGGTACAGACCGCGAGGACCATCGTCCTTGTGGACGAGGGTTGTGCCTGTTACCGTTGAGAAGTGATGGAAGAGTTTTAGTTCCAGAGTTCGGACGGTGAGCGAGATGTCAGGTGGAATCTCGATATCGTCGGGGAAGTCTGGACTTCGGAGTGGGGTTGAGGATGCGGAAGGTCTGTCGTCGAGAGACGACTCTTGGAAGGAGCACCATATGCCACGTTTCGTGCATGGTTTGCATTTCGGATGCTCTTCATTACACTAGGATGGGACAGTCAGCGACAACCCAGCAATATGAGGAGTTGATATGGTTCAGCCTGAATGCAGACCGAGAGGTCCAGACCAGGTACGCAAAGTGCCACGGCGGGCCGTCGCGGGTGATCCTCCACGAGTCCACGTCCTTGAGAACGTTGCACGTCGCACCAATACGACGAGACACGGTACGTAAACCCGAGAAATACGACAGCTGTTGACAGACAGACTAACCTTGACCTTCCGTTTCTTGCACTGCTTACAGCCATTCCGTGATTTGCTGTGGCTTCTGCGGCAAGGCATGGCGACTCGTTTGGAGAGGAGGGCCCAAATTAATACTACGAGATATTCGTACTCTAAAGCAATGTGTATTGCTTTGCATCCGGATCAGCTTCAGAGATATGCCACGCGTACATGGCTACTAAAGGAAAGCTCAAAGGACTGTAGTGTAGTGGCTGTGCTTAGCGACCGAGCAGCCGGTAGATCTGCATTATTGGCGCACGGTTTTGCTGAACCCACCAGAACTTCCCTACCGGCCGCCGGTAGTGTCTTTTAGGGCCGACATCACTAGAGAGCGCCATACCATCGCGGCTGAGAATACGAGGAATACGCGCCGCTTTCATTGGTTCATTAACGAACTTTTGACGACGAAGGTCAAAAGGGGGATAGATGCTTTCTTCTAGTTGGGGTCTTACCGCGAGGCTCAGACAAGATAAAAAAGCAATAGTCGGTGCAATAAATTTCCGATTATGCCCAAATTCCAACCAGAACATCTCGAAGATAAGATACGAAAAATGCGAGAACGAGATAATGTTGTGTATAGTGAAACACTCAGGTCGGGGAAGAGCTGGGGTTTTTAGGTCATTAACCCCTATTCTACTCTTTTCTTTCCCGCAAAGACATCAATTTCTTCAGCATAGCCACGAAGTCCTCTCCACGAAATCTAAACCTATGCTTCAATTGTTTATTCTAGAAATTCGTGCTCGAATTCTTATCAGTCGCAAGGCAGATTTAATACAGGCTGTAAACTTGATTGGATTGAGTACTCGCTGTTGTGGATCTCTGCCCTTCTCTGGCCAAGTCTCCAAGCCGCTCTTCATCTCTACGTGAGAATGGCTTCGGATCTACTTAAGTAGAGCAAGATCTTTGTTATGCTTGTGGAATCTCGACCATCATCTTACTCTTCATCTTCACTTGCGATTATTTATATTCCTCAATCTCTCAATTCTTGTTCTTTCACAGCATTCTTCATTCTTCTGTCAAAATGGTCGACGTAAAATACATGGGTCTATACAACTACGTCCCTTCCTTTGGTGCTGCAATCGTCTTTACTGCCCTCTTTGGCATCACCAGCATTGTCCACTTCATCAAACTCATCCGCACACGCACATGGTTCTTCATACCCTTTCTCATCGGTGGTCTCTGTAAGTCTCTCCCCACCCCACACCCTTCCATTATAGTGTGCTAACGGTCTATCTTTCTAGTCGAGACTGTAGGATTCGCAGCAGTATGCGAACCACCCCCTCCACCCACCCAAACTCGAGATGAAATTGACAGATACTCCAGCGCGCGGTCTCGGCCCACCAATTTCCAAACTACACCGAAGTCCCAGAAATCATCCAAGCAATACTCATCCTCGTCGCCCCAGCCTTATTCGCAGCAAGCATCTACATGTCTCTCGGACGAATCATAATCCTCACCAATGGCGAGAAATACGCCATCATCCGCCGCACCTGGCTCACGAAGATCTTCGTTCTCGGAGATATCGTCTCCTTTTTGGCACAAGCTGGCGGTGCGGGACTCCAAGCAGGTGGGAAGACAGATCAAATCAAGAACGGGGAACGAATTGTCAAAATCGGCCTGCTAATCCGTATGTACATCTTTGTTTCTATTTTGGAATGCCTCATTCTGGGGATCTTGGGTAGTGGGTAATTGCTGACTTCGCGTCTTTTAGAAATCGTCTTCTTCGGTCTTTTCATCCTCACTTCCATAATCTTCCATCAACGCCTCTCACGGCACCTCTGGCTCCGACAAAGCACAGCTAAAATTCCATGGAAGAAACATATATTCGCGCTTTATATCAGCAGCGCATTGATCTTTGTCAGGAGTATATTTAGGTTGGCTGAATACAGTCAAGGAAGTGATGGGAATATCATTCAGCATGAATGGTATCAGTATGTGTTTGATGCGGCGTTAATGGTGGGTGTTATGGTGCTTTTTGTTGTGATGCATCCGGGAGAGATCAAGAGGTTGATTATGGAGAAGGAGGCTGATGATAGGCTGGTTGTTAATATGTCTTGATTGTTTGAAGTGGGATTTGGGAAGAGGTGGTATGCTGTGTTGTCTTTTGTTTTCTAGGTCATTGGGGCGTTCGTCTTTTTTTTTTTTTTTTTTTGTAGGTGGTGGGCATATAGAGTGGTAGGATTTTCCTTGAAGATTGGTTCTTGTTTCACTCGGTGATTTTGTAGAATACCAAAAGTCAAGTGCTTCGTGGTGAAGGGACATCAAAAATCTTGCACAGCCTGTCATCTCCAGGTCCACCTCAACTTTTTCAATTTTGTTCCTTGCAAACTACACCGCAAAGTAATTAATTAAATAGCATGGGGAGGCCCAAAGATTCAAGTAACCCAAGATGTGGCCTACATTTCAAGCCTCACCGAGTGCATTTTCTTATTCAGCCTCGGCCATTTCAAATGCCTGCCTAAACTTACGCTCACTATACGTCGGACCAGGAAGTCTCCCCCTCACCCTATCGATGCGCAAACAATCCTCCCTCTCCTCGTCATCCTTAAGCTCAAAGAGCGTCGTACCAAGCAGCTTTCCCCGTATCCGATCAATACGCGCACAACGCTCCCACTCCTCATTCCCCCTCCTTGCCTTGTCTAGCTCCTCGTGCCATTCCCTCTCCTCACGATCTCTCTTCTCCTTTGCCTTCTGCCACATCTCGCGCTTCACTTCATTAGGAAGCGCTTCGTATTTTCTGACCCTTTCCTCATGCCTTTTTTCTGCCTCCTCCTGCTTGAGCCTCTCTTTTCGTTTTTCCTCGATCTCTTGCATCATCTCATAAATCCCCCAAAGGAGCTGTCTACTCCGCTCACTGAGGTCGCACTCTCTCAAAAACGGCGTTGTCACCATGACTTCCTCCAGCGGCTTGAAAGTCGTCAGGCTAGCTGATCTATGCTTCCACATTGACCAGACTTCAGGTGTCTGAGTTGAGAGTAGCTTGTCGCCGCAGATACGAATCCATTGCGAAGCTAGTTCTACGAGTGCTTCTCGTGCGCGATGGTTGACGGGACGTTCGGATGAGTAGCGGTGAGGGGGGATCTCGATCGCGAGATCTAGGATTTTTGTTGCGAAGACGGTGTGGTCGATGATAGAGTCTCGAGTCAAGATCGCAGCGAATGTATGGGCGCGTAACCTTTGCAGTCTCTCCTGCTCTCCGACAGGTTCAAGATAGACTTCAACAGGACGGCCTGAAGACAGTCAGCTTACAGTTCGTCTTTAAATGTGTAAAAAAGAAAGGGGCTTACTATCGACGAAGTTGAAATATCTCTCGTCATTCTTTCCAGGGTAAACGGAGTACCACCGTTGGAAGCAATGAACAAGCTGGAGCAATCGATCTCGAGGTCCACATTGTCCCGGCAGGTGAGAGATTTGTTTTGCGACTTCGAAAAACAGGCGATAGGCGGTAAACATAAATGTGCCTCCAAGTTCGGTTTTTGTAGTTTGGCTGCCCTCTAAATTTTTCTTGTGAATCCGAAGCCAGAGGCGGCGGAGCATCCTGCCCGCGCTCGCTGGTGATATCGGAGATGTTGGTTTGACACAGTCTTGTAGAATCTGGAAGATGTCTTGACGAATCTGTTGGAGTACGCTCTCGTCCATGTTGGATAGATGGAAAGGTAAGTCCGGGAAAGCTGGTAGCTCAAGGATCGTGCCAGTGTTGGGTTGCGAGTTGGAGTCCGCCATCTTAGAAATCTGCGAGGTTCGAAATTCTTGTCTGATAATCTGTGAGAAATCATGAATTGTGTGGTACCAATCCAGCTGTAATAAAGGAAGGATCTGGATATGGACTGAGTCCGGTAGGCTAGAGAAATACTCTGCCCAGGTAGTGGACTACTGGACGGCCCGAACCTTAGCAAAGTTCGCAACAACGCTTACACAATTGAATAAATCGCAACGATCAAGAAAAAGACGAAGAAAATCAGGTGGGAACAGTTGTATGCGAGTAATGCTTGAAAATAAATCGATTGAGTTGAAAATGGTGCGAAACAGGTAGAGTAACTAGACGCCTCTCACGATCCACAATTCTTCCGGGCAGCGGCCGCTGAATTTCAGGACCCGTCAGCGCCAAACTTCAGGCTTGGATCGCTAACGAGTAAGCTTCAGCGCCAGCACGATTTCACTCAACCATCCAACATTCTTCTCAAACCTACCTCATCCATCGCACTAAACACAAGAGTATAACTCTTCGGCGACGAACCCAATCTTTCGTGCTCCTGACACCGGTGACAGGATCAACATCCTCCACACTCGCAGGGAATTCTCAAACGCCGAAATCACTCTCACGAAGAACAGGTACAGGAGTCTATTAGCTAGCGTAACTCCTGTGCAGCTGCGGGAGCCGATTCCGTAGATGAAGATCGGTGCGTTGGGATTGTTGATCCAGCGTGTTGGGTCGAAGAGGTTGGGCTGTGTCCAGATGGCGGTATCCATGTTGTATGCCCATGCATTGAGAAGAATTGTTGTGCCAATCAGTACGGGTTTGCCATCGTATGTGAATTCCTTGACGATGCAGCGAGGTAGTGATGTTCGTACCACAGTGAAACATCCGAAAAAGTCAGCTGCGCTCAAAGCTCCTACAGAGGAGAGGATGGAACATGCACCCTTGACCAATGCAACGATGTATTCACAACCTTGATCATCGTCAACCTTTCCAAGCATGTGTTCTCCATCGCCGTAATTGTTCAGGAGTGCTTCACATGCCGTAGCCTGAATATCAGGTCGTTGTGCAAGCAGAGCAAGACTCCACTGTAGTGTTGCGACGATTGGAGCCATGCCCGCCGAGATGAAGGTCAAACACACTAAGTTTAGTTCCTCGTCATCAACATCCTCTCGCTCTAGCAAATCAGAACACATTTCTCATAATCTCCTTTCGAGATCTAATCATCTGACTCCCGATTGAGCTGAGAAAAATACACATCGCCCCTTTTCTGTAATCCTGGTACTTTCCTCGTCGTTCTACTCCACAGAAGCCGCAGCAAAGGAATATAGTCTTGTAAATCTGTCATAGAACTCCGTATATTGACAATCTGATGCCCACATCCACGATCTCAGCAAGTAAAGGATCCTCAAAATATATTCGCCGACCCCAGCATATTGTCAAGTCGAGACTGAGACTCATGCGCTGGAGCAGGCGGGGAGCATCGATGGGTTCGCTAGTCGTGTCGAGACATTGGCGGATGAAGGAGCCGGTTTCAAGGTTGAGGCACTTGAGGTAGGTTTAGATAGCTGGCTTGCTGAGTGGGGCGTCTTTGGGCTGCGGTTGAGGCCTTTGCTTGCTGGTGTGGTTCCCACCGGAGAAGGAATCAATGCTGCGTGCTTGGAAGCCTCGTACCATTAGCAGAGCATGAATCGACGGGAGAACTAGAAGGGGGCTTTGGGGACTTTAGACTTACTGGTTACTCCCAACTTCTCGGCCACAATCTACAAACGTCAGACCAAAGCTAAGCAAACTCGCAGAGTGGAAGAAGCAATTTGTGAAAAGTATAGAAGGCTAAACGAGAGGCAAGAACATTCGAGTGACCAGAGAAGATCGCCTTTGCAGCCGAAGCGGTGTTCACGACCAGCACAGGTATGTCACCAAGTTGAACCTGGAACACCTCTCCATAACGCTGGGGAAGGAGTTGGTGCTGCTAAGCAGCATTCCATCGAATGTCCAACAGATTGCCGTTGATTGGACAGCCGATCGGACCTGGAAAGTGCGGGTGAAGTAGCTTTCGGTGGCGATGCGCGTAGTAGGCAAGTGCGAGGAGGCAGCCCTTTGCAATGAGGATAGGGAGTAATAGTAGCCTTCCCAGGAACAGGGGTTCCTTGCATCGTTGCAGTAGAATAAAAGAGACAAGATCTGCAATCTTATTGCAACGATACTGCCTCACAAATCATGCGAAAGGCCAAGCATACTTAACACAAAGCCAGAGGGGATAAGAAAGTAACGGGCAGCCACTAGGTTCTTTTCAAGGGTGTCAAGATAGACTTCTGGATCATCAAGAAGCAATGAACCACCCTTGTACTTCCAAGGGTCTTCCCAACTCGGAGATCGAGGCTGGGAACGGGTTCAGCCTCATTTAGCTGCACTTGCAACATCTGACAGCTGAACGTAGCACACTGCAACCACCGATTACCAACGGAAGTCGCCGCACACGCAATGTCTGCCCAGCCCGACAACATGACAGGATATGCTTCAACCTCGAGACTCCTCTCAGAAGATAGGTTGGCACTCGCCATGGTGTGAAGTAAATTGCGAGTCACACAGCAAAACCGGATCTAGCCAATCTAAAACAGTCCAAGAGCATGATTGTGTCTATCCTCGTCGCCTCGGACAGGAGAAATGGTCTGAGAAGTGTATGTGTGACTAAGGGCGCCATGTCGAAACTCTCAACCCACAAAATACATCCGTCTATTGGTATGTCTATCGTCTATCCGTCTATATCGCTATGCTCGATGTTCCCAGAAACAGGCGTGTTCTCGAAATGGCAGGTTCGTGTCTCCGACCTCGGGTTCTTTCGACTTGAAAATTATATCTTCTCGCTCAGTTCATTGATTTCCTTTCGAATGTCGCTCAGCCGCTTCTGCTGCTTCTCGTATTTGTTGTACATATCCTGGCAGACGCTATCGGCTTCAATATAGCTATGTGAATATGTCAGCACTTTCCCAAGATATCCAGAATGGCAGAGCTTACCTCTTCCACGCAGCACCACCATAGTTGCCATATTTATCATACTCGGCATAAGCCTCCTCTTTGGCAATGTACGCTTGTCCGCACCTGAGCTGCTCATCCTCCTGCAGATCCTTGATCCGCGCATTCTCCTTCTTCAACCACGCAATCTTTTCCGCAGGATTCAGCGCCTCAAACTCCATCCCCTTAAATTCGCCCTTCCAATCATCCTCGCCCTGCTCTTTCCTAGCTTCCTTCTCTTGTCCACTTCTCAATGCAAACCCCGCACCTTGTATGATGCCATTCCTCTTTCCCAATCCAAACAATCCATATCCGAATGTTAAGGATCCTGCAGTGAGGCTTGCGAGCTCCCAAGGATTGAGCTTCTTGTAGTTCTGGAATGTGTAGAAGGCGATGCCGGCGTATCCTAGGCCTGCGATAAGGCCGTCAATTACTCGTGGAGGGGTAGGCAGGGAGTCTGGGAAGAGGGTTTGGTGCTTTTGCTGGCGGATGTGTGTTCGCTTCGCGACAATTGATGGACGGCGAGCTGCTTCTTCGGCCATGATGTACTCTACTGCTGGTATTGTGGGAGGTTGAGGGAGGTTGCTGGCGGGATATCAAGGTGGCAGATGTTGGGTATATAATTTGAAGAGATCAAACACGTTGACAAGAAGCGGCGACATGGCTATAAAAGCCTGCGGTAAGGCAGTTCCTAGTTGCGTGATAGTGCTGTTGGTGGTGAGAGAAATGTGGTTCGAACTTGAGAAGTTCCCATATTTGCAGAAATTATGGGGCGGGATCTGACGGGATGACATCATTGGTCCATCAACTAATTTACGAGTCGTTTGAAAGAACTTTCTTCCAACATTTCACGCGGGTAATAACTCTTCCATTCTTTTATGTATTTTACCATTATGGAGTTCTATATCAATTCTCCTTGTGCTCTAAAACATTCAAAGTCATGAGGACAGCAAAGTGTATTTTCGCTTGCAGCGCTCCATCGCCCTACTCGGTCGCCAGGTTCCACCTTACTCCAACTCCCACTCCACTGTTCTCTCCACCATTATCTCCATCTTCACGAAAGACTCACTCCATGTGGAGGTTCCGGAGATATGGAGTTGCACAATGCATGTGATAATGCAGAGCATAAATCAACGGTTTCGAAGATGCTTGTGCACTCGAGTCATGAGGAGCCCCCAGCGACAATCTGGAAATTCAGCTGTCAAGACAAAGCCACAGTACATTATCATATGA
Source organism: Phialocephala subalpina (assembly GCA_900073065.1). NCBI lineage: Eukaryota > Fungi > Ascomycota > Leotiomycetes > Helotiales > Mollisiaceae > Phialocephala > Phialocephala subalpina. The sequence continues at coordinate 122,448 of FJOG01000042.1, forward strand.
ACGGCGAGGACAACGGAATTCTCTAGGTCTTGGTTGAAAACAATGCTTTTATTTCTATTTTCTCAAGGACAATAGCTGACCTGCAGTAGTTAGCATAACAAAGGAATATCACTTACCCGCGATTTCTTCTCTCACATATTCTCCTACTCTTTCCCTGCTACAGTAAAGTTCGCAATCGGCTTCAGGCACGATGACGAAAACGAAAAACCAAGCCTACGAGCCTATGAGCCTACGAATATTTAAAGTATATCTTCATTATTTTATACAATATATCTATGGGTCTATGTGTAGTGGTAGCATTTGAATTCAAAACAATTTATACAGGTGTCGCACCAAATCGGTTTTCGAACTACTAACCGATTTCCACTGTCAGTGCACAAACCCACCCAATGCACACCCCATTTATCCATCAGCCTCGCAACTTTAAAAAATTATAACTCAACAACGCTCTTATAGAATCTTCTAAAATTAAAAATATACTATCGCACATTATATTCAATTTGTTTCTATCAATAATAATCTTCAATTCCTTATTCGTTCTGGCAAAATGATTTTCCGACCCCTCCTAGTCACATGTTCTACCTCCTCTTCTTGAACATCAATTTGTGCCACTTCAACCTCTTCATATGACCCTAAACTCTGTAATACAATGCTCCCAAGCTTTAGTACTACAATACTAGACGATTTAGCCTTTTTGGCTGCTTTTTTGGCCTTATTTTCAGCCTATTTAGTAGCCTTAGCCGCTTCTTATTCCCTTTTTTTGACCTCTGCCTTTACTTGTCAGTCCACCTCTCTCTGCTCTGCTTTCCTAGCCTTCTCAGCTTCCTTCTCTTTAGCAGCAAGGGCCTTCTTAACCTCCCTATCGATCTCAGCCTGCTTTTTCTTAGCCTCTTTCTCGTCTTTTTCCCTCTGAGCATTAGCCTCCTTGTCATGCTAATACACCAACGCTGCTTGGATTTCCGACCCTGACCACCACTATGCGCCACCATTCGGCACTTCTCCAAGCAAATTAAGCTTCTTACTCCTTTGCCTCTTCTTCTTTTCAATATCCAAAGCTTCTCTCAAGCCCACTGCTCTAAAATTGGCAATCTCACGCTCTGCGGCTAACTACTCGGCTAACTTAAACAACTTCCTAATCATTAACTTAAAAGGATTCCTATAGAACTCCTGCTTAAAATAACGAAAAGATTTAGCCGTCCGAGGTGTTTTCATAGCCTTAAAAGCAGTGGTTTCATCCTCTGATTCTGGTAGGGCCAAAGGACGGACTTTTAGTGCATTTAGCACTATAAAGGGGTCGAAAGGAGCAATGCCAGTCTTGGCCCACGCAAACAAAATGTTCTGCTTAGTCAAAGCTAAACTCCAAGCCTCCTTAAATAAACCATAAAACAGCTTCTTAGACATGCCGCAAATTCCATTACTCTTATGCAAAAGAGCGCTAACGAGCTTAGAGTATTAGGTGGAGAGAGGAAGGAAAGCACCCACGTCACAAGGTTGAAGTCTATAAGTGCTATGAGGTGGCAAGATCAAGACACAAATCCTAAGCTTATCACATGCTTCCAGAAACGCCATATTCACATGGCTAGAATGCCCATCCACAATCAGGAGTCTCTTGCCTCTTCCAGCTTTAGCGCGAGTATATAGGTCAAATACTTGAGTCAAGTAAGCCAGACCGAACGCATTACTAGACTACCTATTAGTAGAAGCTATGAAATAAATCTTCTCTTCTCCTATGTCTTGACACTATGTATCTTGCAAAGCATTAGTTTTCCCTTGGTAAATCAACGCAACAGGGAGACAAGTGCCATCTGCGCAGATAGTGGCCAGCAAGCTAATAAACTCTCGAGAACCATCTTATTTAGCAGACCTCATCTTTCCACTCTTATATGCTTCTTTGGTCATAATGCGTTTGACCGTTTGACAGAGGCCAATTAAGAACCCCTTCTCATCCCAATTGTATATGTTCTCCGGTAAAATATTATGTTTTTCCACGGCATCCTTATACTAAGTGGGGGGGGAGGGGCAATTAGCTTATAACTCTTAAAAAATTATATCTCCACTAAATATTAATAAAAAAAGTTATTCACTAGCTTGAAAAACTCAGCGATTATTAGTCCATATTCTGCTTTAACTCGTGTATTATTAATATTTCGTAGATACTTGGACTTGAGTCGGTTCTTATGTCGTGCGACAAATCGGGCCGTCCAGTTCTTATGAACCTCCCTTCCAATGATCTCTTCTGCTAGATTTATGACTATTTGAGTCGTCAGAGGCAAGCCACGGACCGTAAGTTTATTTATCTGCTTAATTAAAGCCTCTTCTTGAGCCCTTAAAAGCAAAAAGTAGTAAAGGTAAGTCGCTTTTCTCCTTAAGATAGTTTTGCCTAAATGGCGGCGCATAAGGGTGATACGCTCCAAACTATGCTTTTTAGCTATTACAGAGTAATTAGGAGCCAATTCTACATCACATTCCGCAAGAGCGGCTTCCATTATAACGTCGTCGACAGCCATTTTAATTTTTTAAAGAGTGAGGGTTAATAATTTTTACGAAATTTTTTGTGCGTGCATTGGGTGGGTCTGTGCACTAACAGTGGAAATCGGTTAGTCATTCGGGCCATATGGGTGAGATGAGTGGCTGTGCGACCCGAACAACGCACCCCAAATCAATCCCAGATTTTGGTCTCAATTATCCCTTTTCTCCAATACAATTATCACCAACATAACCTGCTAAGCGATAAAACGTATTGCAACAATGTCTTTCGGCTTCTCTGTTGGTGACTTTATTACTGCAGCCGACCTTATTGCACAAGTCGTCTCTGCGCTTCGCGAGGCTGGTGGCTCCGCCTCCCAATATCAACATATTACGAACAAATTGGGCTTTCTAGATCGCTCACTTCGGGATGTTAATCGACTTGAGCCTGCCGAGGGGCTGGAGGCGACCCTTGAGGCAATCAAAACAACAGCGTTAAGCTGTCAGCTTCCGCTACTCGAATACCTGAAAAACATTAGGAAATATGATAAGAGCCTGGGTCCAGGACAGTCATTTGGCGTCATGAAAGATGTGTTTCTCAAGATGAAATGGCAAGTGTCCAAGAAATTGGAAGCAGCAATGAAACTCGAAGCGGAGATAGTTGCGTACTTAGGAGCTATTAATCTCCTTCTTGGTCTCTATAAAGTGTAAGCACTCCCTTTTAACTCCTAGGGCACTTTACCATCAAAGAGAAGCACTGATTATAAGCGCAGAAAGGTCGATATTCTCGCAGAGCAAAGAGCTCGAAGTAGATTCGAAAGCCTTACTACAACACTCGCGAATCTACACCTCCAAACTCAAACGGTTTCCAAAAATGTTGCACAAGTGCGATACCAAGTAGAGCAAGGCACACGTGTTATTCGAAAAGACATCGAAGAATCCTCAAAGGAGACATCCCAAGCGTTAAAGAGTCTGCAACAGAGCTGTTTCACTAGTGTATTCGAGTTTTTGAAAACGGCAGGAGCACTATCCGAGGTCACCTTACGGACATGGTATGGCCCTTCATCCTTCCTATGATCTGTTTTTGCAGTATCTGAGAAGTCTTAGCTCCAAGGTATCCGAAATCTATAATGCCATTCTCTGGGTTCAAACTCATCTTTCCAAGCCCGATACTCGTCACACATGGCTCCAAGAGCCTATGCGATGGGAAGACGCTTATGGGCGGGTGTTCCCCATTCCAGTTGAATTTGACTACCCGGTACGTGCGAAGGGGTTCATAATGGCGCCTTGTGACTAATATGGCCAGATGATGGAAGGAGCATTGCGAGGACATTTCCGGGAAGGTCGTGGAAAGAAATTGGTGGAACGAAATCAATGGCAGCTATTCGATCCGTCGAATCCACGAACTATATTCTCGGCAGAGAACTGGGAACCTTTCCCAGGGATGAAAATTACTATGGCGATGATAATTCCTCAGTACGATGACCAAATGGTCTGCCCACGATTAAACTGCTCATCCAAATCCTATACTGAGGCACTTGGTGGTGGCAAAATATGGTACGTATATTGACAGAGCAAGGCCTATGTTGTTGTATTGACTGATGTAGCTCCGGATGTAAGACGTGGTTTGACAGCCTCCCGGAATCATCCTCGCCTCAGAAGATCACGACAATTGTTGACAGCAAGGAATACTCCAGGAGCTCTGGCGAAATCCAGGCCGCTAAAACAACTGGGGCAGTAAAGAGTGGTCTGCAGGCCCGTGACGAAGATACTGAATTCGAGATTGATAAAGAAGACCTTCGACTCCTGAAAAATGCTCGCGTCCGACTTGAAGGCGCGAAACTAAGACGTTCGTCTGCGTTGAGCAATACTGCAATTGATGAAGAGGATGTGGAAGAGCCTCGTATTTATAAGACGGAAGCAACGGTCCCGGTAACCTTCGAACAGCATCAAAAGGGGGAAAATGTTTACATGACTGGACCAATAAGCTACGGCTACATCCAGTGTGAGCTCGAATCCATTATCTACTTTTCTCGAGTTCCTATATATGCATAAAGTTTGCAACGTTGCTGACATGAGATTACAGCGAGGGTCGACGTGGCCTTTTGAGATCCATTTATCATGTCAGACCTGGAACTCATCATATACGATTCATTGTTGATGGGCGAATACATTATTCACCTGATCTCCCTACAACCGTCGATTTCGGCAACAATCTCGTCAACTATATCGAAGTCAGTGCTGACGACCTGTAATGCCCCGGATGCCGCTATAGCAGCAGGTGCAAATCCTGCAAGGAGTACTTTGGCATTCCGCGGAGCTCGATGCCGAGTAATCACCGGCCTCAGGCTCGGCAGCAACCTGAGAGGAAAGACTGGGGAAGACTGAGTCTGTTAGTTGCTAAGTTGAAACCCAAATAAGCCCAAGGAGAAGGCGTTCATCCCGGGCGTGATGAATGGGCAGCTGGCTGACTCTGGGGAGTTGGATGCAATGCCGATGAATAGGTTTAAACTTTTCTGAGGGGGGTTGGTCTAGAGGAAGGAGTGGTGAAGGGCATGGTGTACCTCATTCCATAGACATATATGTACTACTTCGTGTGGGTTTGGGTTCTGCTTAAAGGCTTGGCGGGTTGGACTCGTGTCATTTCCAAGACTTGGGGATCATACCCTACTTAGTAACCCATGGGCGTGCAAGTAAGTCTAATTGTTCTTGAAATCGCAACAATCTAGTTATTGTGCGCCAGATAGACTCAGGGTTGTAGACAGTAGAAATATCATAGCCGAGTATGCCTGCGAGTAGTTTCGTGAAAACATGGTCGTTATTCTGTAGTCGAGGTTGCAAAGGGTTGTAGCTCGATCTAAACTTCTATAAGGCGCACCGATATTGGGAATGTCAGCTGCACTTCGAAGCAAAGCACAAAGTGGAGGACACAATTAAGGAGCTAGAATCTGCCTTCATCAGATGGGCCAGCAAGTGTCACGCTTTAAATAAATATATAAAGTGTTAGCTAAGTCCTCAGGCAGCACTCCACTTTTGACGCTGACCCCCACAGAGCATGGGGATACATGTCTAAATGTCAACTAAGTCGTAACGTACTAATCTCGGATAAATGTGGGTCTAAAATTAAATTATGGGGTGTTTAGTGCGACACTAATTTTGCTTCCTATTGTATCTGTGATTTCTTTCTTGCAGAAACATACCCTCCTTCTACTCTTTCCCTGCTACAACATGGCTTTCGATCTTCCACGAAAGCTTCAGCAGAGAACAAACACTCTGAAGATAGCTCTGACCTTCACTCACCAAGCGGCTCTGGGCTTCAAGATGGGGTACCATGAGCTTGTGAGACCGTCGAAAGTCTCGCGCTTGCTGTCTTCGTTTAGTACGCTTTAAACTCTCTTGTGCTCTGTTCCGCTTCTCCATATCTTCTTCGATGCAATGAGCGCAGTTAGCGAAAGTCTGGAAGTACTCGTACTTTGGGAGACTGTCGCATCGTTCACCATTTGTAACTTGGCGGCAGTGCTGGAAGTGTGCGTCAGGTGAGCTGTGGAAGCAGAGGAAGTAGAGATAGGTGTAAGTGCACATGTTGGCAAGATGAGAGCGATGAGGGTTGAGCTCTACAGTCAGTGAGAATGGTACAATATGTATTGTTGGTTGAGCTACTGTTTCGTGGTCATTCGGGTGTGTTTCTTTGATGCCACGTTTCATGAACAAAGCCATGATGGGGAAGAATGGTTCCATTGAATTGCTACTTCTGTTCATTCTCTGTCGTCGCAACACTGCTTTGCTCTCTACTTAGTAACAAAGAGAAAAGGAGAGAAGTCATTTTGATAGCTTTCACGTGACTGGCACTCCTCAACGACGATGTCCGACACCTGCCTAGTCCCTAGCGGAACCGAAACATTATCAACATCAATTCAAGCCAGTCTTCAAAACCCTCTTCGCCGTCCCATCATACTTCACCTTCCTCATCCACTCCTCCAAAGTCTTGATCCTATTCGGCATGATTTCATCCAAAAGTCCATAATCTCTGCTCCAAAGCCCCTTATTCCCACCACTCTCCCTAAAAATCCCCCACCACGGCCCAAAATGCTCCTTCGCAGTCCTCAACGTCGGATCATCAAATCCCGGACTCCCCTTCCCCCCAATCTTCCCCTTCGGCAACCCATCAAGATGTTCATCCAAATCAATATCCTCGTATCTCGCTTTCTTTCCCGTTACAGCTTCAAACGCCTCCGCATGTTCAGCACCCGTCACATGTGCGATAGAAACACCGAGATTGAGACCTGCGGAGCGGGAGGGGTTTTCGAACATCCATTTCGCGTACTCGCCGAGATCGTCTAGTGAGACGAGGGGCATGGCGCCCGTGGGACCGAGAGGGAGGCGAAAGACGTAGATTCCGTTTTCGTCTGGTTGTGGGACGTTTTGAGGTTCGTAGAGGCGTTCGGCGTAGGGTCCTGAGGAGAGGATGGTCCATGCCATGGGTTTAGTTGGCATTGATTGGAGATATTCTGTCTCCTGTCAGCTAGTTTTCAGGCTTGGGAAGATGACAGATAAGGAGATGGAGAGACGCACGACCGAATTTCCCCTTCCCATCCACAAACGGCACCCGACTCTTAGGATCAAACCCCCCATTCGCACTAACATACGGCAACCCCCCATACACAAAATGCTTCACCCCCGCTCCTCTCGCTAGTTCATACATACGGATTCCCCAGTATATCTCACTTTTCTCTCCGATTGCGAAACCGTTTGTGTTTACGAAACAGAAATCTACACCTTGGAAGGCGGAGATGAGTGTGTCTTCGTCGTAGCAATCTCCTTCTAGGAGGTGGACGTTGGGTAGAAGGGCGAGTTCGACGGCGTAAGGGGTGGTGAGGGAGCGGGTTAGGACGTTGATTGTGTATGTTCCTGCTTTGGAAAGGACTTTTGCTACGGCGCTGTTTTGGGCGCCTGCTCCGCCGAGGATGAGGACGGTGGGTTTTGGTGAAGACATGATTTCCTTGCTTGGTAGATGGTTTGGAAGGGGAGGATGATTACCATAAAAGTGGGCTTGGGGAGGTTTATATACTCGCACATATCCCACACGGATATACAAAAAGCTTACTCGGAGAGAAAGATAATCAAAAGGCAGATTTTCAATCATCGTCAGGGAGTCAAGTGCCGAGAATGTGTATTTTGATTAATGATCTTCTTTTGTTTTCTCATCAACACCTTTCCTGCATAACAACTCAACTTACGAACTGCATCAGTCCACTTCACCTCTCACGCAATGGTATTACCAAATCTTCAAGGAAAATTGAAGCTCTCCCGGATATAGCTAACTGCCAAGCCGAAGGGGAAGGCATCCGACAGGGGGTTTAGACTTAGTTAGTTCAAGTTCTTGAGGTCAAGTATATTAAATTTTTTCTAAGCAGTCTAATTAAACTTGAGTACTCAATGATTCCAAGGCCTTTCTTCAAGTCCGAGAGATCAGGCAAGCGGACAATTCAGGGGGCGGGGTAGTGCAAGCGAGGAGGCGGCGAGGAGAGTCACGTGTGAGGGGTAATGCTTACGAAATCATTATAACCTCCTCCTCATCCACGCCGCTATCAACCTGAGCCTCAACCTACCACGAGTTTCCTACAATTACAAGTCGACTCATGAGATGGGAGGCGGCCCCGGCTCGACGAGAGCTGAGATATTAGAAGCATTACAGTCAACACTGCAAGCTGGTATTGATGCGGGCGTCCCTGGTCTCTCTGCTGCAATCAGCACCTCCAAAGGCATCATCTGGAAATCTTCAGCGGGCTTTGCAGACATTGAAACCCTAAGCCGAGTTAATACATCACACATCTTTGGTATCGGAAGCATCACCAAAGTCTTCGTGGCTGTAGTCATCCTTCAGCTCGTCGACGAGAAGCTCCTCAAGACATCAGAGATTGTCAGCCAATACTTGGATGAAAGCGTGATTCAAGGAATTGAAAATGCGGATATAGCAACAATTGCTAGTGTACTGAGCCATACCGGTGGTGTGGAGAGCTGGGAAGATGATCCAAAGTGGATTATTGAAGGGCGGGGTAAAGAGCTGGATCCGAAAAGGATATGGGGGAAGACGGATACATTGGAATACATTCGGAGGCCATCTTCACTCACTCGAGGGAAGTTCTCGTATGCAAATACGAACTTCACTCTTCTGGGTTTGATTATCGAGAAGATCACAGGCAGGTCAGCAGAAAGTGAAATCTGCCGACGAATTCTCGAACCTTTAGGCCTGAAAGATACGTGCCTGGAGGGATTTGAAGATGCTTCAAGATCGCAGCTGGAGAGGGTACCTCATCGCTATCATTATGCAACAGAAACGTTCCGCAACACTGCAGGTCTATGTCCCAAGTTCTCAGAACTCGAATGGAAACAGCAAAGCCTCATCGACGCAACCGGCTCCAGCCTATCAGTTGAATGGGTAGCCGGCGGCATGATCACCACTCCCTCCGACCTTCTCAAGTTCGCAGTCTCCCTACGAGACGGAAAGCTACTTAGCCCTTCGTCCATGCAAGTCCTGAAAGATTGGCAACCAGCAACAGTTGATGGAGAAGTGGGACATGGACTTTTGCGATACCACAGCTCTTTCGGCCATGGAACATGGTTAGGCCATAATGGTAGTGTACTTGGCTTTACCGGAGCTCTGTGGTGGAAGGAAGATGAGGACTGCGCTGTTTGCGTTTTGGCGAACGTCGGGACAATGCATGCTGGGAATGTCCCTTCGAGCGCTCCTCACGTTGTGTTCGGGCCGGAGTTCTTTGGACTTGCTGTGAAGCTTGCCGCTCTTCAATCAGAAGCTGATGGCGATGCTCATTGAAATATCCAGACAGAGTCCGATGATTATAATAACAGAGAAAATTCCCATGCATGCACGAAATCCTAGCAAACATTTGCAGCACCATAGCTTACTAAGCTATAGACTTCGCTTTCTGAAGCTTTTCCTCTCTCGTATCGTCTTGCCCTCCAATAAGAGATCCTCCAGTCTGCATCTCGGGACGAATCGTCCTCGCCACGCTCTTTCCAGCACCAGAAACCCCCTTCGATTGTCCCTCTTTCTCCCACCACCATTCCCAGTACTGTTGTATCTTTCCGGCCCGGCACTCCACGCATTTCCTCTCGTTCTTGAACTTCATTTTCTTGGGTTCGGGCAAGGGACATCTATTGGTATCAAGCTTCTTCGCGCATCGGACGAGTCTGTGTTCTTTCTCGTGTCCGCACTCGAAGACTGGGATACGCCAACGGCACATTGTTGGGTTCGGACGGGAGGGAGTGACTGAATGGATTGCTGTTGGCTTCGACTTAGGTAGGTATTCTAGACAATGTTCCAGGTTCTCAAGGAAGCTTACGGAAGTGCGAAGAGGCTGTTTCTTTGGGGCAATAAACAGCGGGGTTGCTCATATCTTTGCATTCAAGACTCAAATGTTTAGCCAGAATACTATTGATTCATCTGGACCAGACTGTGCGATACATCAGCTAGCTGATCTGCTAGCAGTTCAGCCATCGTCCATCCTCCGGTCAACCAAGGACTTTTAAACGTACCGGTCAATCAGCTAACTAAGTCTCTAGCTAATCAGCTAACTGATCAGCTAGAGATATTTTTTTTAATGATTTTAGAGTCATAATTTGGTGTTTTAGTGGGGCGAGCGGAACGGAAAAACGTAATAGAAGGCTTTTAATTGGCTAAAAACCCCGTGACGCATATAATTACCCCTCTTAAAATAGACTTTTATTATCATTATTATTATTATCAAAATAGTCTCTACTAAAGGCTTAACGCCCTTAGAACTCGAGTAAATTGATCTTATAACGTCTGCCGATACTCCTACACTTTCTATTATCTTTCTATCGAACGCATTCGCGACCCTTAGGAAACTAGTCTTTATATCACAGTTTAATTCCCGTTTATATTTTCGATTAAAGGTTATTTATAACGATAATTATAACTTTAAGAAGCCTTTATATATCAATAAACCGATAGACTACTATCTATTCGTCCTTAGAGAGTCTTTTTACGATAATAAGCTTATTCACGTAGTTAGTCTACTCTTCCTGCGCGAAATCAATAATGCTAAAGAGTTCTAAGTTGCCGAGAGAGATGCTATAATATAAAGAATGCTTAAATAATTGGTAGAGAAGAGGTGCAATTCGAATGGGAAGGGCCCATGGAGTAGCCATTTTGGACCTATAAATTATATCTTTACTTACTTTGAGCTAATCAGCTAATTGATTAGTTGGTTATTATCAGCTAGTCAACTAGAGCCTTTCCTATATCTTCTTGTCGGTCAATCAGCGAGCACATTTTCCCCAGCTGATGACCGACCGACCGGCTGATCGCACACTCTGATCCGGACAACAAGTGATTCAAGGACAAAGTTACTAGTGGCTTCAAACGCTTGCCATGTGTGGTTTATTCGTTCTGGAGAGAGAATCTACCTCCAGCATTTCTCTGGTCTTGAACTGAAATTAAAGTCCTGACTGCCCCCAAAAAAGCATCTTAGATGTACCACCAAATCCATGCATGTCTCCACGGCTCTTCTCCACGATGGTAGATAACGCCAACCGTATTGTCTTGAATTCCTGCCGCTTGCCCAGCCTCTCTTCCACCGGCCTCCAACTCTGGACACGAGCCTTCCCCAATGCTGCTTGCTTGTGCTTTGTCTACCCCAGGAAGAACTCCCAACTTCCTCCCATCTCTTTCGCTTTCAAGACAGCTCTTGCAGTTCTCCTTCCTCTTAATTGTGTTCTTCTTAACTCCCTTTCCTAGACAGATTCCATAATTCGGATCTCTGTCGTTGCATGGCTCAAGGTCGGTGAATTGTGAATGCTTGCATTTGTAGAGTTCGATATGTTGGATGCTCATGTTGATGTTGGTCTGATGTAGCGAATCAGTCGTGATTGTATAAGGAAGGAGTTTGGACTTTCTGTCAGGGGGATGGCAGACGCCCGGGAATAGGATGTACTCCTGTAAAGTTGATGAAGTTGACGGAAAGGACTGCCTTTTGTTGCCAATGAGTTTGTAGATTGAGTGAATCAGCGGATATGGTAGAGGTGGTCATACGCATCGTCCTTGCTTGTGGCTGGAAATGACTTTGGCCTTGCAGTGAGTCTTTGAGTAACCTCTACCTTCTTTCAAGTCTTCAGTTTTTCGTGTCTGTGCTGTTATTTGGGATATACCCCTGTTAAGGATGTAGTTACTGCAAATGCTGAGGTGCTCAAGTTCAGACTGCTGCCCGCCTAGGGCTTCTCGGAGCCTTCCGAAAGTGGTTCAAACGTGCAAGTGATCAGGCACCACGCGGTAGGAGGTGAGGCGCTAACGAGCACAAAAAGCTTTGCGCGTTTCTTCCAATTCTTTCCAAAACCAATTCCTTCTCAACTCTTGTCAACGGCAACAACAGTAGACTATCACAACTCTTTGAGAGTCCCTCTGTCTTCCAAAGACACTTTACAAAACACTCAGTCCTCACACCGCAAAGCAAACCACTTTCGACCACCATGGCCCAAACCATGATCTTCGTTCTCGCGATGCTCGCCATCATCTCCATGGTAGAAGTTTCGTCCACGTCACTTTTGACTGAACTTTTGCTAACTATCTTCGCACAGGTCTTCGCCGCTCCCAGCCAAGATCTGTCACCCGTCATCCCTGAGACCCATACCCACGGTGACATGGAGTTCAAGGGCACCATCCACGGCGTTGATTTCCAAGCCAACGGCACTGTTGAAGTACAACACTCTAACTGCCCATCGATTCAGATAATTGAAACTGACGTTTTGCAGTCGATCTACGCACAATTCACCAAGCAACATCCCAATGTTGTCGCCAGCTTCAACGCCGATCACCTTCCCGTTGGTACTGGTCAATCTAATGGCAACAACTCTGCACTTGTGGCTCGTAACAAGATTCTCCCACCTAACTGTGCCGCATGTGGTGCCTGGTACGTCTTTATATTACCAAGACAAACGGGATGCTGTTTTAGTGTTGCTTTCGTGATTGACTTCACTGAAGTCTTTGTCTAAACAACCTCGAGACTATTTGGCAGAACTATGCTTACACTATTATACTATTACAGGGGCTGGGTTGCAGCTGAGACCGATACCATTAACGATGGTGTCAACTACTTAATCCATCACGCTGGAACCTGTGGTGTCGGTCCGCGATCCTGTGTCCGCATTAGTTGTTCATATTCTGCTGCAATCTACTTGTGCAACGACGTGAGTCCCTCCTTTCTGCCATTCAGTACGTACAAGCTGACTAGAGCACAGAACTATTACGGCATCGCACCCAGCTGCGTCTACCTCGCTTCCTACGCCAAGGACCTGACCAACGATTGCTCGTTTTGGGACGCAGGTGCAAATTGGACATGTGGACAGGAGTTCGACACTGACGCTTACAACGTCATTGTCCACTACGATGATCACAACTGTTAAGAAGTTGGCATGGGCGTGCTCTCTTCTCTCCTTGTGCTTCGGCGACAAGAGAGCTTGCAGACACAGCAAGCCACACTTGACTGCATGGTCCTCAATATTGCATGGATCAGCGGGTAATGCTTGACGATTTCTTTCTTTCATATTAAAGAAAGGATTCCGTTCTTTGAGTTGCTCAGCAACTTTTGGGGGGTTGCATTAGATCGAGCCTGAATTTACTTCTGGCATTGACTTCAATGGATTTCTCAAATACTCTCCTTTGTGTCCTCGTTTCGAAGTAGTGACCTGTTCTGAGAAAGGCGATTTTATGTCTCAAATCGCATTCATGAGGCCGTAGAACCACTATCTTCCTGCAAATCCTTGACAACAGGGGCCTTTTTCCACCATCTAGCAGCCCACTTCCCCGGGAAAACCATTGTCACCGACCAAGCAAGCAGTATTCCCAAGGTCAATGGCAGCGTCACTGCCCAATAGTACCGAAAAGCGGGTTTCATAATCGGAGTGCCATCTTCTTCCCAATCGAAAACGGGCATGGAAAACACTGTCTGATTGTCTTGTCAGTTTTGAGTCCACGCCAAGAATTAAAGGTGTTCGCAATTAAATGTGAACCAGATCCCTCAATCTTGTCACAGTAATCACTTACAGCTATAAATGTCCCAGGTAGGAACAACATTCCCAGAATAGACATGGTCTTCATTGCAGCGCTATCCCTCTTCGTCTCAATCGCAATTGTTTTCATCGCCGCAGAATCCTCCTTGCTGGATTTTGCAATCGCCGCTGAGCTTTTTCCAAGCTCTATCATCACTGCACTGTCCTCTTTACTGGCTTTTGCGATATCGGCAGAGCTCTTAGCAAGTTCAATCATAACCATGCTGTCCTCCTTATTTGACTTTGCGATAGCAGCAGAGGTTTTCGCAAGCTCCAGCATGATAGCACTGTCTTCCTTGCTTGCTTTTGCAATAGCTGTAGAGCTTTTCGCAAGCTCGATGTTAACCTTTGCATCCTTCTGCGCCATAAATTGATATTCCTATGTTGCAAGTTCAGAATCGTCAATTACCGGCCTCATTTAGGGTTGGGTAATGGAAGGGACCTAAAAAGGGATTCAAGGGAGCTTACAACTTGTATTAATACAGCACTCTGCTTGTTTAATGACTTGACCTCTATGAGCAGAGACCGACAGTTTTCTCTAAGAATGTCCATCCTCTCGTCAATTTTTATAGCCTCAATGCACCCGTGACCATCTTCCTCTAAATCTTCTGTTGCTTTCTTGAACTTTTGTAGATTATCCAATACGTTTATCAAAGATGTGAAAGTTGCTGTCATCAGAATGGCATCCTGGCTCAAAGTGTTTAGAGAACGCGTTGTCGCGAGGAAGTCTAACTTAAATGGATCGGTAGGTGGGATGTTGGCATAATTATGCTGTCCTGTTTGTTCATTGATTCTGCCAAGCTTTTGCTGTAGCTTCTCTAGTTCCGAATGGAAAAATGCCACGACCATTTGGATAACTTCCAGAGCTATGGACAATGGATTCGTCCAGTCTACAGCGTTCTTTTTGATATTCTTCAGTAACTGGAAGCCGAGGAGGTTGCTTTCTGAGTGAAAAACAGCTTCTGTGATCCGAGTTTCTTTGTTGTAGAGAAGGGCAAGAGAGCCGCTATGGCTCCACCAACTCATAGGTAGCTTCAATACGAAACCTGAATTGTCAGTCCGAGGCTAGTACAATATGGAGTGAGGAGCAAAACATACCATTGAGTTTTTGAGCTTTCCTATCAGAAGTAGTATAGAGAGGAACGACAGGATCCCTGAAAAGTTTGACTTGGGAGGATATTACATGGAGCTTTCATGTTTTTGTAAAGCAGTCGGGCCGCCTTCTTCGTGCACTGGATGTACCAGCCCCCGTCAGCGAGGCTATATTCGAGGAGGCTATAGGGAGATTATCCTACAGTCGGGAATTAGAAGTCATCCAGTTATGAAAAGGATGACATCGACAGAGAATACAAGAAGCTGGAAGAGAACTGTGGATGCAATAATGCACGATGCAGTTAATCTCTCAGCATTGCCTAGACATTCCCAGTACAAGCTTTACAACCGAAGCCCACTGTTTGCCCTTGACGTAAAGAATACATACATGAGTCTCAGTCCTCCCAACGGAGGTTGTGGTGTCCCTTTACGTACTTGCACACTGAGATCCTAGTTTTAATCAGCAAAATCATTCTAATACATGGAGGTAAGAGCACAGACTTTATTGAGCCAGACAAGCAGAGATTCATCATCCACGTCAGCCTCAATAAATACCGGGCTCGAAGCATCGGGGTATTCAAGAAGCACAAAAGCACTGCACTCTGTCTGCTCCGCGAATCTCAAGCCGTAAGGTACGGACTGAAGCTCCTCGTCGCCCATATTGTTCCATGATCTACTTGCAAACGGAAGTTGAAAGTCTTTCTCCAAACTCTGAACGTTTACTCAAAGTACAGAGCCGTGCATGAAAGAGGTTGAGGTCAACGCCGGATTGCGAGGCTGTGCAACCCGTACATTGTCCAATGGGAATGTTCTCCCATCTGCATATCCACAGCACAGCCGGGCTGAGAAAAAGCCACAAAAATGTTGCATCCCAGCCTTGTGTAGAACCAAGATCGATGTTGCAGACGGAGATACAGGCTGCGAACATAGGGCGCGAGGTTTATAACGCTCTCGTCTGTCTGGATTTCGAAGACCTCTTGATCCGGCGTCCAAAACTACTGAAACTCCATAATTACGAATTGATGCAGATGTAATATCAGATATCATGCAATATGCACAGCCCCATTGCTTTGTCCTAGTATATTGTATTCGAAACTCTCATCCAATGCTTCTGGTACAGCTACTTCGTCTGCCACTGTCCGTGATGGGAATTTTTATAGCCTCGTCATGGTCCTAAAGAAAGACTTCAACAACACTGCCATTGACTTCGATATTGGACTATGGGCAAATTGATTCCACACAACCGTTTAAAATGTAGCAGACTCAACAGGCTTGCCTGCTAGAGTAGTCGAAACAGCAGGTTGCCTTGCCAGAATGCCCTTAAAGTCCCAAACCACTACTCTATCATGACCACACTCCCAATTTTGCAGCGTCCAATACTTTCATCATCCCGACGTAAGTGTGTGTGCTATTGGGCTGACCAAGGTGATCGCAGTCCCTATGGTCGTTGGTTGGATCAATCATCGAGGTTTCCATTGTCGAGGTCTGGGGGTCTTGCCCACAATTATATGCTGGTCCGTGAGAAAAGGTGATATGCGTATCGGTTGAGCCCTGTCTTTCCAGGTGTAGTGTGTCGATTGTGATCATCTGTTCAACACGAGTCGTAACGTTAGCAGCTCATTCTTCTCCGACAGCTTATTTTGACTACCAGATATTCGAGCACACCGCAGGTATCTCGTTTATCACACTTGGATGCCACGCCCTGTTGTGCACGCGCGCAGTACTTGTCAATTCTTTCTCCAATTTTGGTGAAGGTGTTGTCCAAGGACCATTCAGGCGATCAAATTTGGAGGACAGCGCTATGATTATCTAGGACACCTCGCTTCCCAGGCCAGCGCCAGATCTTCTATCGGAAGTAGGTCCATAGGATGAGGTTATTCCGAACGGCTCTTTTCGCGAGAAGTTCATCCCGATGGAACCACTTAGCGTCCGAATCACTTTCGTCTATATAGATTTAAATAATAAAAATTTTGACAACACGAATTCGAATTCTGCACGGCGGATGTCTATGAGTGCACGCATATGATATCCTATGGCCTGAGTCAAGCTTATGTCAGAATCTCTTCGCACAGATAATAGAATAGCCTTTGTCGGGTGTGCGTTACACTTCTCCACTGCGAGGACGGGTGTAGCAAGCTCGAGCTTAGTAGATCGTAGGATTGGAGAGACGGCGTTGAAGTCTCCAGGATATATCTTGGATGACCGATGAGGCACTACTTTATCAACCTTTTTTTTTTGGTCCGATTCTTTTCAACGCAAACTTTTGAAGTCTTGTCTCCAACCTTACCGAAGCGCTACCCCTTTTCTCTCGCTTAGCTGCGGAGACCTGCCCACGATCACTTTCGGACTTGCAAGCTTTTGCATGTCAATGTCGACTATCTTTTCCTCTCGGGAGTTTGATTGAATGCTGTGGGAAAATTTTGGGTGCAATCTCGTTGCGACTCGGATAGACCTTGCGAAGAAGTTTATCGCAGTCGATCTACCGAATCGATCGAGCGGGGTTTCCGTTCAGTAGACCTTGTCCCCCAATCTTCTCTGTGCAATAAAGCTTTTGCAAGATCTGGGACAATGGAGGAGAAAGCTAGACTGAAGCGTTACGGCACTAGCCAAGGGTCGCCCTTAGTGGGGTTGAGTTTCTAGTAAGGCTGCAAAGTCCAAGAAAGACTGGGAGATCCGAGAACTTCAAGAATTGAAGGGGATGACATGATCACAGTAGAAGCTGAACATATGCACGAGGACTACAATTCTATATCTATGTGTAGCTAAGTCCATGTTGCCATCGATGAGAGATCCCTCTGCTCACTGCCCACCCAGCTGTGCCCACCTCTCAACCCACTAGCCTGAAGATCTCACATCGCATGCAGCGTCTGTCCCCAGCTGATCGTGAAACTCCCTAATTCCGCCCATTCAATAACCCACCGCATCGCTTTCCATAGCCATAGCAACTCGAACAGCTCTCCTACTAGCATAACTAGGTTCCTTCCTTCAATGTCCGAGCATGGGTTGACATTTCGTGATGTCGCCGAGAACGAGACAGTGGAGAGCAAGACGTAAGAGACACAAGCTCATCCGAAGTGAGGGAAATTTCCAGACCAGGTATCAATGAATGCTTCCGGTGGTAGGTAGAACAGGCTTCGAAATATTTCGACCATGAGGAAGAGTCGTGCGAGGATGTACGTGAGCAGGAGGATGATTAAGGAGGAGCCAACAATGAATCTGGAGACTGGCGATTCGTTTCTTCTCAGCAAAGCATCTCTAGGATTCATTCGTAACCAGAAGACCATAAGCATAAGTGAAACAATAGGCAGACTACTAGTTAATATTGAGCAAACCCTCCATGCGAGTCGTTCGTCCAGTGTGGGAAATTGGAAGTTCCAGGCCAGGCAATGGAGTCCGCCAAAGAGTGTGCCGCCAACGACAGCGCCGACTGCTAGCGGTACGATCTCAAGGTTTCTACCAAGCATTTTGAATAGCCGTTCCGCCACGCCATGGGAAATAAACCGGCCGAAATTAGCACCATCGTTGGGAAGGGGAACAAGATCCAACTCTTCATCAAGCCTACTTCCGGTCCTAGGGTTCGTCCACAAGTAAGCTGGGCCACGATCTGATATGTGCCACAGCAGCGAATCATCAGGAAGCTTCTTTGCCTTTATAACATGTACACTATCGACGCCTTGAGGTCGAGACCAGTAAAGGACGTAAGTGACTAGGCTAGATGCAGAGAAAGCGAGTGCTGCGATTTCCAATTGCGTTGATGGAAGTCCCAACACTCTCCGGGCAATCAATTGCACAATGAGATACGTTATTTGAATGAGTGCGAGGACCTTGGCTAGTTTGTCTCCTCGGTCTAGCTTTTGAAGCTCTTGGCTGGAGATATTAGGCATATCTATCAGGTACTCGCTCGACGCAAAACGGAGTTGGTTGCTGTTCAGCGCCCAGCAGCGATGGCGAAATCGTTGTAGAGTTATATTTATTGAATTCGATTGAACGAATTTACCTTCGAACTGGCTGATTATGTTTTCAAAAGCGGCTATGCGGAGAGATTTATCAGCTTTTGGAATTTAGAGGAGAAATTTATTCTTAGTCTGCCCTCACTGATAATCTTACCTTGGTTATGCTCGAGGACGTCACTGAAGTTGACCACGAAATAGCCCATGTTTGCCATATAGGCATGTATTTCGTCCCACCCAACACCAGCTTTTCTAGCGTTATCTTCCATCACCTGTACACCAGACTTCGCAGCGAGCTTCTCGCCAAAGGCCTTTCCCACAAGGTACTCAGGGACCAGCATCGTGAATATCATCCATTTAATCTTCTTTCTCGAGTCCAGAATAGCCCACCAAATTCCCTGGAACACGCCTTTTGCTTTCGGTCGTTGTGCGGGCACATTGAGATGCTGAATGTTCCACGTGCAGAGGAAAATTATGGACAAGCAGTTCCAGAGAATCGAAGTCGTTCCCCTTACGTTCGGTCCCGAAACGTAACTCGTGTCGGGGGGAGGAATGGTGCAATTAGGCTTGAAGCTAGAAGCTTGGGCATGTGGCGCAAGCAGAAACAAAACGAGGCTGCAGCTCAGGAGAGAGGACATGATGGACGCTTGCAAAAAGTATCAAGGCAGGCCCTCACAAGTGTTTCACAACGGGAACTGTCGAGTGATTTGCCCAACACTGGATTTGACCGTCCAGATAATCAGGGTAAAGATGAACTTTTCAAAATGTCTGAGATTCAGCCCAACTTTGCCAGCCTGAAGTGAGGCTGTGCGCGCTGTGCTGTCCTTGCAGCTTCATTGGACATGATGCCTCGACGACGTTGTGTGACAAAAAAAGCAAGAGCTCCCATCTCGTTGGTTCCAGGTCTCACAGCCACCACCAAAGACGCCTCCAACACAAAGAAGTGCACGCGTTCCAACAATTCGTCGCATTCGAGGCTCAGAATATCAACAAGTCATCGTACTCGTAACTCCCTTACCTGATACCCCTTAACCAAGCCCTGCATTACATAAGAAATCAACATGATTGGACTTCGAGACGACTTCCAGGCTTTTCATCCCCATTTCCCGCGAGTCTGCTTTGAGTTACAGGGCACAGATCGCTAAATTTTCAGGCTCTCGCCCCCTAAAACTCAAACAACTTTCCCTCCCACTTCAACAAATACAGCATGAACTCATTTCAGCGCAGAAATCGCAGATTAAAACAACCATTCAATCTCCTTCCTCACTCGGGACTTTCACCTACAAAAACGCGAAAAGAAACAAGACAGAAAAATCAAGATGCAACAACGACCAAGTTTCAAATACTCAATTACCTTCGACATCTAGTCCACCACTTCCCTTCCCCCTCAAAACCCGACTCAAATATGGTAAATAAACCCACTCCAAGAGCGATCAAAACACATGCACCTTCTCCGTATTCCGACTCACACAAACAGCCACTTGACCCCAACCCCACTCTCTCATCCCACGCACTTGGCATCCAAGCACAGACGGCAATGCGACGAAGATCAAGCCGGCAATTGGAACAAAAACTCTCCGCTGCTGTCGAACATACATACAGTCAGCACTTTAATCCCATCCCATGCTGGATTTCAGAGCTGCACTTGCAGCGAATCATCTCTCTCTCTACCTCCTACCCTTCCATCACAAGAAATATCAAGGTCAACACCAATTCCAACTTCCACAAACAAAACAAAAAACACGCGGCTAGCATATTGCAGGAAAGAACGCGAAGCGATGGGACATTGGAAGCAAGAACTACTGTAGGTAAACGCAAATTCTATTGCAAGCAATCTAAGAACGCATCCCATCACACCACCAGTCTATTTGTGTACCAAAGCCATGTAAGCCCATCTTATCTCATACCCCGAAAACACCGCGCAGTGCAATCAAATCCATCCCCTCTCACCTCTACCCCAATCTAAGCACCAAACACCTTAAACCTCTCCTCAAGCGGCTTGAACTCCTTCCCCCCGGCCTCTCCCTCCTTCTTCCCAAACACCAACTGAGCATTCAACTCCCAATCACTGCTCACACCCCACGTCGCCGCAACTTTCTGATCGATGAGCGGGTTGTAGTGTTGGAGGTTTGCGCCGAGGCCTTCGGCTTCGAGGGCGGTCCAGACGGCGAATTGGGTGATGGCGTTTGATTGCGAGGCCCAGACGGGGAACTTGTCGGCGTAGAGGGCGAAGTTCTTTTGCATGCCGGCGACGGTGGTGCGATCGTCGAAGAAGAGGACCTGTTTGCAGATTGTCAGTATGTGTTCTAACGTCCATCTTTGTGTTTTGTGTGTTTGGACAGGAGAAGGCGTTTTGGTTCTGGTGGTGGCAGAATCACCCCACCTTCCCGAAGCGGACGTGAAACCTTGCCCCTCCATGCCCCACCAAAACACCAAAACACCAGATCTTAAATGTGAAGATATGAAGTAAAGAGAGAAACTCACAGTTCCGTATCCAGCCTGGAACCCATTCAATCTAGCCTCACTGGCAGGCCACTGCTCCTCAGAAACTGTATCTCAATCAGTACACACTCACCTTCTCCCTCTATCTTCCCAGCATCTCCCAACTCCCACCCATCCACCCCCTCATCTTCGGAGATACGTACCAATAGCCTTCAAAGCCTCCTTCGCAATATCCCAAAGCTTAACATGCTCCTCCTTAAACAGAACAACCACTCTCGTGGACTGGGAGTTGAACGAGGAAGGCGAGTGCCTGAGGGCTTCCGAGACGATTTCCGTGATCTTGGAGTCGGGAATCGGAGAGCTGGCTGAGAGCTGGTAGTAAGTTCTGCGGTTCTTGATAAGTTCCAGGAAGGAGGCTGCGCTGATTGCTGACATGTTTGCGTTTGTTGAGGTTGAAAAAGGTTGTGTGGAAAGAGTAGGGTGTGGTGGTAGTGGATGGTGATGCAGGGAGTGCGGTGGTCTGATATCTCTTTTTGTAGGCTGTGAGGTTGACGTTGTAGATGAAGAAGCCATGGAACGGAGGGAGGAGAAGGCTCTTATATCTTTCGGCTGAAAGATGGTAGTGGAGAAAGGGAAGGAGCCACCAGTGCGTTTGAGAAGTAAAGACGCCATTTCTCGCCCCGTCAACACAATCAACAGACTCGTCAGGAACAACCAAAGCGGGACTTGCATTCCCAACCCTCTTTTTTACATCGAACGACAGAATTTTCTAGTAACTTACGACGGGATTTATGGGAAGGAGGCCAAACAGATTCCGCAATTACCGCAAGTAGTGGGGCATCCTCCTTTCTAAACCTGTGTTACGAGGCGACTCGCGTGCTCGGATAGAAGAAAACGTCATGCAAGGGCTGCTGTGGTCTTTGGATAAATAAGTCCACCCCTTGAGGGTTTACACTTCCAGACGTTTCCACATACAAAAGTCGATGATAGTAGCTCGCTGATTGGTCTAAGACCCTTGACTTGTCTGTGCTTTAGAACCCTCAAGGGGTGGACTTATTTATCCAAACAGTAAGTCGGCTGGCAGAATACCCCTCCGGCGCCCAAACAGGTTTGAAGTCAAACCCAAAAGCCACGCATCGGCATCTCACCGCTCGCTCGAAACATGCTTACACGATTCACGGTAAGCAAATGATGCGGTGCTTAGAAAACCTGTCTCAGATCATGGTGAGGCGGTAAGTGGGGCCATGGGAATTTGTGATGGATTGGAAATCTTTCACCACGCTATCGGAGAAATCTCGACGAGAAGTTCCGAGGCTGGGGTCACGTGGACGGGGCGACTGCGTCTCGCAGTGATAAGAGCCAATGAGAAGGACTTGGGTACGGGGGAATGTTTGAAGGGAGATGCAGGAGGGAAGATAAGCTTTTCGGAGGGGAACGAGATACGAGGAGGTGTGGAGGGGTAGTTTGGATTGGAGGTTGCTTGCGAGGATGAGGACGAGGACTTGGTCAAAACGTGGGCTTTGAATTAGAATATTACTCCGTACTTTGAATGCAGAGGTGATTGACAGCCAATCCAGACTTCTTTGGTTGAATTGGGGGAAATTGTATGACGGAGAAGTGTTGAAGGGTATCGGATTTTAGGTGTTATGCTTGAGGTATGTTTCGATTGGAGATGCTTGCGAGGGGACGAGAGCGAGGTTGAGAAGGAATGCCATCTTGAAATTACAGTATCTACGTAAAGAGGTGAGAACTAACCTTGTCTTCTCGCAGCTTCGTTTTTTGCTTGGGAGTGATCCCGATTTCATGTACTACATTCTCTTGTCTCAATCGTTAGTTGGACTTGCATCCGAGAGAGCTCGAAGAGCTTGGGGTCTAAAGATACATATCCCAAACCCCGCTATGATTGACAATCAATCACCTCAGATTTCGCAGCTTCACGTCAAAGCCGTCATGAAAAACAAGGAAGATATTTCTTATCTTTAATTTTGGTCTGGCTAGTCCTTGCTATGTACTCATTCAAGACTCGACTCAGTCAATAGGAACCTAGCAAGAACTCCCTAGTCTACCATGCACCGATCAACAATTGCTTGTTTGGTTTTCCCTCATATATGTGTGTGCCGATTCTATACGCCGGTAATGCCCTTCAACTCCGTCCAACGCCATGCCATAACCAAAATTGTACATGAAAGTGTTAATATGGACAAGAAATCCTACTTTCATCCAGATGCACCTCGCTCCTCAGTATGCCTCCTTGATAGTCGGCCTACCAAGTCTCAGCAATATACTGCCCCGCCTCCCCCTTCAACTTCCAAAACTTATGTGCCTCCTCCCGCCCAAGATTCCCCTTCCGCATCGCAACATCAACCAACGCCTCCTCCACGCCCTCCCCCATCCCCTTACTACTCCCACAAACAAACACTCTCCCATCAAGACTATTAATAATGAACCAAACCAGATCTGCCTGTGCTTTAACTTCATCTTGGACATATTTGCCTTTCCCACTGTTCTTTCGGGATTGAACTACTTTCTTGACTTCGCTTTCGTGGACGCCCCATTCGCCGGAATAGAGCTCGTCGAGGAGGGAATCGCGAACTCCTTGCAGGACCCAGACTTTGTTGGCGCAGTTGGCGTTGCGGAGACGGCGTTGCACAAAGCCTCTGAATGGGGCTACGCCTACACCAGCTCCGATGAGGAGCATAGGGCCATCGGAGACGAACTCTCGAGCGAGGGGATTGGCCATTAGTCCTTTGAACATGGGGATTCTCAGGTCGATTTTCTCGCCCTTAGCTTCGGCTTCGATGTATTTCCTTGCTTGGCGTTCGAAGAATCCGGATCCAACACCGGTTCGTGGGCCGCCGCGCCAGTTGGGTGTTTCGTGGACGGTGACGGCGATTTCGATGAGGCGGGAACAACCTGCTGCTGGGACGCAGGATTCGTGAGGGTCGTTGGACATGCTGTAGAACCGTGGCATGAGAGGAGAGAGGTTGGCGAGGAGGTGGTCGAGGGGTGGCTTTGAGGAGGGGAAGGCGTAGAGGAGTTGGTTCATTGTGACGTGCGGTCCGGTTCTGAAGTCGCAGAATACACCTTGTCCTTCTCCTGAGCACAAGAACATCAGGACTTTCTTCTCGTTCGGGTCGGTGGCGTATTCGGCGAGAAGACGGAGGAGGGGCTTGGTCGGGGGGTAGGATTGGATATCGGAGCACCAGGTGAGGAGTGCTCGACGCGTTGTGACCAATTCTCTAGGCTTCTCATCGCCCCAAACTGTAGGCCAGCGTCCACCATCTGTCCTGAGAAGAACATCGCGGTCGCGTAGATATCGTGGGACGAGTAGCAGATCTAGGAGCTCGTCGACTACTGATGCCTCGTTAGGAGCAGAAACACCGATTGCCCCACCCACTTTGAAGTCCACGCCCAATTCTTCGGGATAGTCGGTGACGTCAAGGTCGAAATGGAATGTCCTCTTCTCAGCACCCGGTCTCGTAAGCTCGCGTGCAGAGAAGACCTTCGCAGAGTATACATTGTAAGGAGGATGAGGTTGAACGAAGTTAGGGGGGTGGATTGTGGTGTCGATTTCGTGATGCTCGCTCGTAGGGTGGGGTGTGAAGTCAATTGAATCGGTGCTCGCATTCTCCTTCGCAAACTCCTCAACTGTATCCTCCTTCGTCTCGCCCATAGAAATCGCAGAATCGGTAGGAGAAGCAATCGTAGTCCCCTTCTTGATCTGCTCTAAGTGTACCGTCTTCGGGGGCAGTTCCGGAACACCAGACAGCGTCGTCGGAATTGGCCCAATATTCAATTGCAACGCCCGATACGCGTCATTGTCTGGCAGAGGCACTCTCTCAAATGTAAGGCCGTCGCTCTTCGTGATTGCCATGCAGCATCCTCCTCCGCAGCATTTCTCAATCAACTTTGTGCCGGGCTCGCCAATGAGTCTCTGGACATCGGCGGCATTCTGGGAGATGAGTTTCGTGGATGCGCGACGCCGTCGAGGTGGTTCTTCGATTTCGTCGGCGGAGGAAGAGGAGGAGTAGGTTAGAGAGGGGACGGAGGATCGTGGAGAAGGCTCTGCGGGGATGCAGTGCGAGGTGGTGGTTGTGCGGATAGCGGCTGGTCTCGACATGGTGATGATGGGTAGGATTGATCGTCGAAGCATGTACGAGTATGAAAAGTACGAGAAGAAATCGACGAAGACAATTGTTGTTATTGCATCGAATTGTATGTGATTGCTGTTTGTGTCGTCGACACTGGTGGTGCGTAGGAGAAAGGTCGAAATGGAAAAAGTCAGCGATGACAGGAGTATTATGCAAGTGGCGGATCTTTTGACTTTCTGTCTTCAGCGAAAATCGGCGCAAGCCGTTAATTTTTGGGTCGCAGCCGAGGAGCTGGTTGAACCGGGATGCGCTGCCCCTCTCACCAAATTTCCGCTGGGGAAGGACAGCCAAGAACTCGAACACGACACAACGACGCGGCTCTGAGGAACGGAGAAATTGAAGATGCGTAGCTATTGCCTATGAATAGCCTACAATAATAGGAGTTGCAATTTCTCCTTTTCATAGAGCTCAAAAGCTTCTTGTAATTGTCCACCTTCAATTACGTAGCCCCCCATCATCGCTAAGATCATTCCTAGAAATAGCGGTTTGATCACCACCATGATGCCCTCACTTTAATTCACCCAAGCAAAATCCATCGCGAGGAAATCCCCCACTCCGCAGCCTGAATTCCCCAGCTTGTTCGGAAATAAAAATCTTCCAGTAAATCGAGACCACGAACCACACCACCATGACCACATCTCAGCCAAACATCGCGCAATATAATTTTCGCATCCCTCTTCTACCCGTCTTCGATCCGGATATCTCTGCCGATTGAGAGATTACGGCTCAACCAACTTCCTTTCACATGCCGTTCAGAGTTCCCCTGAGCAGGATGAGCGAACAGGCTGCGCCCATCCGAACTTCGTACCACGACTTGTATTCGTCCACTGTTTCATGAAACCATCCTGTCCTGGTTGTCCATGTCCACCCCCAAGGATCATCGAGGTCTTACAGGGATATCATACCCGATATTTCAGTGGCGCAGACGCACAAATCTTATCTGATGATCTGATCTCTGTCCCACTTCCATCTACCCAACCATCTCAAGCCCCCCTTTTCCTTCTCCTGGTGCACCGACAACGGCGACGTTGCATCTTTAGGGCAAGAGGGAAAATGGGATATGCATGCAGAGATGACTATTGCCCTTTGTTTGTTTTGCTTCTGCCAAAGTGGGAGGTGCAGGAGTCCAGATGTTGGAGCGGGGAGATGCGATGGCGTCTCGGCCGGGTAGTGGGGCGGCAGAAAAGTGGGAGAAAGTGTTTCCGCTGTGTTCCGCTCGATGCCGGGTTTCCTTCCCTCCCTTCTTCTCGCTTTCATCCTCCCAACCGCATCTCCTACCGAACCGATTTCTTCGCAAGCAAAAGTTTGACGCAAGGAGTGTTACGGAGAGAATTGATGCTTGGAAACAGCCAAGAAGCTTGAATGGATGAAAGAGACGGAATTGGGAGTTCGTTCCGGTTGGGACGGTTGCGCAGCCGAAATCTTATCAGATCATCTAGATCCCTGTCTTTTGTCTCCTTTTTCCTTTTTGGGATCATTCTTTGCGTGTTTGGGGGCTGGAAATCCTTGTTTTCCGGTGAGACATTTACGAGGGAATCTTATCAGATCTTCCCAACGAATCACTTCATCCCAGCCCGGAGCTCGTGGGAGAGTTTCCATCCAATAATTCTGGGTACCAAGGAAGGAGATTCTTGCTTTTAGGAATGGCGGTTGAGTCAGATGAGGAAACTTGGTTCCAATGGTATGAGGTCCCGGCAGGATGCCAAGCAATCGTTAGTTGGGTGTTTTGAGGTGAAAATCTTATCTGATCTTCGGATAGAATGGATGAGGGAAAAGGGGCTTGCACGTGCGAGTCTGAGAGCTGAGCGGTGAGATGAGTCATGACTGGAAGCTGGGATGAGGGTTTGGCTTTGGGTGGGAGGTTTAATTGTTCTTGAGTTGAAGGGACACTGTGTGCTTTGGAAGACTCCGATTTCGGGATTAGATGCAGGTAAGAGATGATGTGTATGGACCACGTGATTGATATTAATACTTAGAAGTCGCGCTCCTCGAAATCATGACTCCAATCATGTATTGGCGCCTTCCCTGAACCCATTCATAAGTTCACCTCTGCCATGACGCCTGCCTTGAGCATCTAATCCCGTTCTGCCATGAACTCCATCGAGTGTACGCCTCAGAGTCCTCCCTTAACTCGAACAAGGTGAAATACCTACTTCTCCGCAGCCTCCTCGTGTACCTCCTTGTCCCCCTCTCCGGTCAGGGTGCAAGGTTCGTCCGCAATATGCTGATGGAAGGTGCATCGACTCAGTGTCCTTGGTTCCGGGGCTCGTTCCTGGTGGGGATGCTTTTGGACAAGTTCCAGATACTCAAGCGTTAAGGTTGGGTTGTCTGCCATGACCTGGTTAAGTTCTGTAGCTGGCCATATTTGGAGATTTCTCTCGGTCTGCTCGAGTCCATGTAAGATGTAATGAAGACAGTATGCGGCATACTTCCGGAACGCCATATGGTCTGACAATTTGGTGTAAAATAAGTCAAGATGGGGTGATCCAGGAAGAAACCTCAATTCCGCTTGCAAATCGATGTATTCGGAAGCAATTTTGTCCATCAACCAGACCAACGACAGTTTGTCGGCTAGGACGTACAAATTCAGGATTGCTCTGGTTGCAGCGAGCTTCTCTCCGCTCTTGTCGAACCATTCAATCTTGGGTATGACACCAGTATAAACCCACAGTAGCAATCTGTCGAACGAAGCTGGGTCATCATCCTCGAGTGTGACTTTCTTCTCGATGGACTCTTTCCAGCCTCCTTCAAAAATCTTCTGGAAGTATGGTACCTTGTCGCAGAGCCGTTTCTGGTAAACTCGAAAGAGGCGCTGATTGGGGCCTTTACCGACATTGATCTCGACAATTTCAGTCCCCATCATGCTTTGGAGAGTTAGCTGTGGTATTCATAAGGTTTGGGGGCTAGGAGCTTTAGTGCACCTTGGCCAGGAGCCGTGGGATTGACACTTACTCAAGGAATGGAAGCGCAATTGCACGATCATCGGGGCATGCTTTCTTCGCTGCGGTGCCATCGTCTCCAGGGGATTCGAGAGCGCGTTTGTTCGAAATCGATGTGGCACTTTGTGAGTTCGACGGGGTATTGTTCGAGGTTGATGCTCCATTGTTCGAGTTCGACGCGATACGTGCCGGACTACGACGCGTTGGAGAAGAGGACATTGCGACCAAATTGGGGGCGATTGTCTGAATAGAGTCTCTGGATGACGATGAAAAGCCGGCGCTGTGACCCTAGATGTGGAAACGGTCCCGTTTCAACGCGCAAGAAAGAACGACGTGCCACTTTTAGCGTGCCGTGGCTCGTGTGCACGTGACTATGTCCCACCAAACCCCCTGCAGACGTCAACTCGAGACTTTAGACTTTGTTCACGAGCGTTTTGCTTAATTTTATTCATTGGGCTATTGAGATTGCTGCATAAATCGACAGCCAGTTTCTCATTCTCCCTTCTCCTCCGGAGCAACACCCTGACCAAGCAAGCCCACCAAATGCACCATAATGACCCCCACAATCCCCTCCAACACCAGATGCTCAATCCCCTCCCAAACACCCCATTTCCCACCTCTCCTCAATTTCCCTAGAAATGTCTCCTTTCCCACCTCCCTAACATCTCCTTCGGGTCCAAAAACTAAAACCCCCTCGTTGCCCAATTCCTTCCCTCCGTTCGCAAACCCAATCCAAGCATCCTGCACCTCTCTCTGCATTGTTCTTTCCGTCTCGGGACTTTCGCAGCCATCAAAAATCCCCGAATCGCCATGCAGATAAGCAAGATCGAGAGAGTGAGATGGGACGGCGTGAAATGGGCCAGTGAAGGGCTGGAGTTGGTTGAATGTGTATTCCTTAACGTTTATACCCTGTTCTTTTGCAAAGGTGCTGAAGCGTTCTTGGTCGCGGTACCAGCATAAATCTTCAACAATCTCTAGTAGTCTGTCTGCTACCACTTCTCCTTCCATACCCTCATTAATTCCATATTCCCCGACAATCTCCCCAGCCTTCGGCTCCCCGAGAACGGATGAGAGAGAAGCGACGAGAGAGGATGTCGGAGGTCGAGGATCGGATTTAGGAGCGCCAGAAACGACCATTTTCACAACACTCGCTTCGTTCCCCGTACATCCAAGCAACAACTTCCCGCGCTGACCACCCATGCTTTTAATCCCCTCCTTCCAATTCTCAAGAAAGAAAACATCATCGATGATAGGTACGTGTCCGAATCCATTCCTAGGATCACTCTTCTGAAACGCCTTTATCAATTCTCTCCAATCCACTTCCTCAATTTCTTTCGCTGTGCTGATGTTCAACGCTTCTTTGGTGGAATTGTAGAGAGAGGAAGCGGTAGATAATGGGAGGGGAGTAGCGAAGAGCGGAGCACCGAGGATTTGGCTTTGCATTATTGCGCGATGGAAGGGGATTGGGAAAGAGGAGGAGGAATGGAGTTGTGCGGCGATGGCGTTGGAGCCGTGGGATTCGCCGTATACGGTGATTTGGTGGGGGGAGCCGCCGAAGGGGGTTATGTGTTGGGAAAGCCAGGTTAGGGCTCTGTGCTTGGGTTTGTTAGCGATGTTGGAAACCAAGTGGAGGAGAACGAGAGGAGGGGATGGAGAGGTAAAGAGGGAGGGGAGAAGTACGATATCTCGCGGTGCTGGGAGTGTTCGTTAGTTTGAGGTTTGCGACAGGTAGATGTGGAGGGGAAGGTACCAAAGTTCGCGGTGTTGTCTTTCCCGTTGGCTTCTCCTAGCTCTGAGGAGCCCATGTATCCAAATACTCCCAATCGGTAACTGTTTCCACATCAGTCTTAGAATTCTCATCCCCATATCCTTCCACATCGCCAAGAAAACTTACTTAATAGCAACCATAACAACCGGCTTTCCAATCTCCACACTCCTCTTCACGATAGCTCCCCCATCACACCACCAGTCCGAATTACTCCCCGAGAACCCACCTCCACCATGAACATAAACCAATACAGGCAAATCATCTCCTGATTTGGCTTCAGCGGGAGTAGTAATGTTGAGATTCAGGCAGTTGAATTCGTCGAAGATGTCTGGAGCGTGGGAGACGGTGGTGATGGTGGGAGGAAGACCGATGAGGCAGTCTTCCATTCGGAGGGGAAAGATGGTTTGTGGGCATTTTGGCCTGAAAGGTTAGAGGATTCATGGGAAGAAGGGAGGTGGGGAGATACCCGAAAGCAGTAGCGTCGTAAACAGGAGGAAAGCTTGAATTAAGAGTCGATTGTCTGAAACGAGCAGGGATGTTCGCGTATTTGATGCCTCTAAACTGCCATATCTCATTCTCAGAAGTAGATGTAGCGTGCCTGATGCCTTTGAACGTAGTATTCAAATTTGAATGCTGGATGATTGGGTCGGCCATAGTTGAATGTAAAGAAGTCTCTCCGGACTCGAAACTTTTCGGACACAAGAGAAAGAGAGTGATGAGAATATCTATATCGCTGAGATGGAAAGGAGACATGGATGCTTATCAATTTCATTAGATTGATTGATTACTTTTGGGAACGCGCAGCATCTGCAATATAGGGAACACAAGAAGCACGGATGACGTGAGGAGATGAATGTTGGTGTTGGCTACCCGTTTCGGGTATTTGCAGCAACCAACGGCGGGAAGCTGAGATGCTGCATGGGCATTTTGAAAAAGGGCTGAATGTGATGATTTTCGCGACGGCCGACTTTAAGTTCAATGAGAGAGACAGCCGGACTATTGAAGCTCACATAAGCTTATACTTAGCAGATGAAACTTCAAGCTAGAAGCGGGAGGATGGAGGCGTCGATACCGCGCGGGGTTGAAGATGCAGGTTGGAACCACGCTGATTGGAAGGCAACAGTGAAAGCGGAAAATGCAAACTTTGCATGGGAAAACCTGGACAGTGCATCAATTGGCAGCGCCGCGTATCTGCATTACTTGGTATACGATCTCGCAAGTCTTGCTCACATAGCGAGGTACCATGAAACGAGTAGCGGACAAATTTCAAACGACGAAAGCAGGGTCACTATCATTTGACACCTAGGATTTTTTTTTGGTGGACGTGATGTCTTTGTAAAAAGATGCTTCTTACAATGTCTTTCGGTGTGTGGGACTTGCAAGTCGGAAGTATCAAAGCTCTTCGAATGCAGAGTCAGTCGACAAAAATTTGTGCATTGCGGAATGGTATCTGCAGGCCCGAAAGTGGCTGTACATGACGTTTATTTCGACTCGAAATGCCATAGTCGGCGAAGACAAAGGGATCCCACAGAAGCCTCTGAGCCCTGATTGTCCCGGTCAGCCTTAGAATTCGTGGGGTTTAGAGTAGCTTGTCGCTGCTGTCGCAATTCGGAAGGTAAGATTTTCAACAAGTAGTGACCCAAGGTTACCGTCGTTGTCGAGATATTTTGGGCGACTCAGAGGTCAAGTCGCTGCATCGCATCACGGTAAATGTGTAGCATATTGGTAAAACCAGCTGGGCGATTTTCATTCAGAGACACACGTTCTGTTGTTGACAATTCTCAGCTGTCGCTGGTCAGTCTTGAAGATGTGGCTGCTGTGGATGGACCCTCACTGGACAGTCTCGTCGAGGCAAACCGCTCAGGCTTTTCGTACGAAAGCCACACCGGAGACAACTCAGAGCCTGACATTATGAGTCATGACCCATCATTCAGTTTTCAGGAAATATATCCTCGAAAGTTGGTTGATGATTTGGACAATGTCGTGAGAAGATGAGAAGATGGAAGTTATCAGTGTCGCACTTGCCAGAAGGGATGACAACCCATGGGCGCTAGCGAAAGCCCGCTTTCTCGAGGACCTCGAACCTGCAGAACGACTACTCTACGATAATGCGACCCTCGAGAACATATACTACACAACCAGCCATGCCAACAGGAACGATGCAGAGAACAGCAGAACGAGAGCGATTGTCCAGAAGCTGGGCCCTCTGATCTCGGCCATCGAAAGCTATGGCAAAGCTGTCGACACCTTCGCCCAGATAGCTCCGCTCTATCAAGCTCCCATTTGGGGATTCATCAGAGTTCTGCTGGTCGCTGCAGAAGCCCATTCAAAATTCTATGACAAAATCGTTGATATTCTAGCAAGGATTGGGGACATTCTCCCAAGATTTCGTAAGTGTACCTTCTGCCAGCCGCAACTGCAGCCCAGGCATCAAAACCTCATGCTGACCTGACTAGGTGATTATGAACGAATATACAATCCGCAGAAGCACAAACGCCTCGTCCAAGCACTGTCAAATGCATACCTTGACATCATTGTGATCTGCACTCAATTTCGACAGTCGATTCGAACCCATCAGGCTTCCAAGGTTCGCAGAATCTTCAAGCCGTTGTCGATGAACCACCAATTCGATGATGCTATAGAGAAGTTTCGGCAGCATAAACAAAATGTTGAGGAAGAGGCCAAACTATGCCATATGCTTGAAGCAGCTGAAGAACGGGAGGCTCGTCTAACGGTATTTGCCATAGAGCGGAGACGAAGAATACTTGCTCGTTTGTCGAATGTTGATTGCAATCTCAGACATCGCAGACTACAAGGCACAAGGCACGAAGGCACCGGGATTTGGCTTCAGCAGCATGTCGAGTATATCAAGTGGGAGTCTTCCACAGGACCTGCTGTCTTGTGCTGTTATGGCATACGTAGGTACCATACGCCTTACCCCGCTGTAATATTTGAGACTGACTGGGACAATAGCTGGGTGTGGCAAGTCCGTTCTGGCTTCGACCGTCATCGATACCCTGAAGAGAAACTATGGAACAATATTCTATTATTGTGACTACGCGGACAAAAGAACACTTTTTACCTCCAATGTTTTCGGCACCTTAGCTCGCCAAATACTGGAGGTAGTCGAAAATATTCCAGAAGCTCTTGCCGCCGCTGTGGAAGAAGCAGATCATGATGGACATCGACTCACAGAAGACTCGAAGGCGCTTCTCATACTTCAACAATGTATAGAGCTCTCACCACACCAATTACACATAATCCTAGATGGCCTTGACGAATGCACAGAACATTCACAGAAATTCATTCTTGACGGGCTGCGGCAAGTCATGCATAAGGAGGGATCCACTGTGAGACTTTTCAATACAGCTCGGGCGGAACTGGGTACGTCGCTCAGGTTGAAGCCATCTATCCTAATGTCACACATACATGTTTCTCCATCGACTATCGCCTTCGACATCGAGTCCTATGTCCGTGCATCTACCAATCTTTGTATTTCCAGTGGCTCATTGGTTGTACGTGATCCAGAGCTTGAAGATCTAATCATTCATAGGCTTGTCCACGGTGCACGAGGCATGTAAGTTCTCCTTCCCTGCCATATTTTGTCGAACACCTATCTCTGACAAGACAAATAGGTTTTTGTGGGTTGAGTTCCAACTGAACGACCTATGTGACGCTGATTCCGACCACCAAATCAAAAAAGTCCTCAATAATTTACCTCAAAGCTTGAGCGAAACTTATGATCGACTCCTCAGCAGAATCGAAGGCTTTGAAAGGGCAGCTATGATCGAAAGGATGTTCAAGTGGCTTGTATGCGCTCGGCAACCTCTCCACGTCGACGAGGTACAAGAGGGCATTGCCTTCGCACTCGACGATACCGAGTGGAATCAAGACAAGATTATCACCGATCTCAATCGCCTGGTTCGAGCCTGCTCAAATCTTGTCATAATCGATGCAGAGACAAATGTAATCCAATTGTCCCATTATACCGTGGAACAATATCTTCTCCAGAGCGACACATCAAGGTTTCACTTTACGCGCTTGGAAGCTGATGTTATGGCTGGAGAATTCTGCGTTGCTTACCTGTCATTCGCCGATTTCGAAACCCAAGTAACCAGATACAAAGCGAACGCCAACACAGACATGGTTGCGTTAGGAAACCTCGCCTCGCACAGTCTGCTGATATCTCCAGATCATCCTGGTCGAACGGTTGTCAAACTCTGGAACTCTGTTCGGACATCCAGCACCACTGCAGTCAACGTCCACATGACGGAGATCTTGAGGAAACGGCCCACGACGCTGGACTTTTCAAAATTCCGATGCTTGCCATATGTGGTCAGTAATTGGGTTAGGCACAGCGCTTTCCTCTTCACGGAGCACGGCCATAAGGATTATCGAAACCGACGGACCGACAAGTTATTTCACGACCTAGTCTTGGAAAAGAATTTGCCGTTTCAGTTCCGACCTTGGGAGGACTGCGTGCCGAAAGACAAAGATTTGATACATGAAGCACTTTTCGGTTGGGGGTTGATGGAAAATCACCCTGCGTTGATTGCTCTCGGGTTTGCTCAAAGCTCCAGCCAAAACAGTCTTCCATGGCTAAGTTTTCATGCCGAGATTCAGGAGAAGTGCCTACGAGTCATTAAGGGAACACGCGGTGATCCCAATGTCGGTCGCGTTGACGTCACTACTGCTGCGATGGTCAACACTGATGTAAGAATTGCAGAGGATGTAGCTGGTATCTTCAAAGTGTTTCCTGAAAGTTCATATACAGTTGGGACACCTACATTTTCCTGGCTTTTATCCAAACTCATCTCGGCTTGTCAAAAAGGTCACCTTAAGGCCGTTCAAGCATGCATGATGCCCCATGAACTTAGTGGTATCGAAGTCGCTTCTTATTGTGTTCTTATCGCAGCGGTCAACGGCCATTTGTCGCTCGTTCAAGAACTTTTGCCCCTTTGTCGAAAACAAGCACGTTCCATCAAGATACAACATGGCGGCATTTTGCTCAATAGTCTTGAACACGCCGCTGTTTTAGGACACGTTGACGTATTCCAATTCCTCCGCGAGAATGGGCAAAGGGTCGAGCTGTTCAATGACGATAACAGCTTCGATCGATCACTCTTGGAAGCCGTTTATCAGGGAGACTTAGAACTTTTGGATGCACTTTTTCTTCTTCGTTCAGTCGTCGAGGAAAATTGTGTGTTGACAGACATTACCCAGAATTACAACGCAACATATTCTCTAGGTTTAACCGCACAGAAAGGCCGGCATGATCTTGTAGAAGTCATGTTAAGGCATGGCGTCAACGCGAATCTACGTTGCATGACAATTCCGTCGCCACTCCTCCTCGCTATCACATATTCCCATATCACCATCGTCAAGATATTACTCGAAAGTCATGCGAGCACTAAATTCACTTGCTGGGACCTGCTTCTAACAGCAGCCGCGAGAACTGGGAACCTTGCAATTGTCGAACTCATCTTGTCATATGGTGCGGAGGATCTTGAGGATAATTTGAAAGGTGGTGGACTCCAAGCAATTAGTTGGCCTGTGAAGATCGCACAAAGTCCCGAGCTATACCTTGCACCTACTCCCTTGTATATTGCCTGTTACCATGGCCATGAAGATATCGTCAGAGTTCTTGTCGATCGCGGAGCTTCCGCTTATCTCGCCAGTCCAACGTCATTCATATCTTTAAGGCATTCAAATGGCCAGATTGTATGCAGAACAAGCTTGTATGATGTACGGCATCTACAACATAGCGACCCCCCTGCTTCACACTACTTCCATACACCAAAGTTAGACGAATCCCCAATATGGGAGACACCCTTTGATGCTGCGAAGTCCCAAGGCCACGAGAACATTGTTAAATCATTAGAAGACCACACCAAAAAAGTTGCCAGTCTACCCAATGCGGAACCTCTTCCAATCCTGGATTCTTTCTCTTTACGAGTTTGGAAATTGCTTCTGCAATTTCGACAGGCAGAGTTACAAACTTCAGACCCAGCACTCAACTTAGAGTTTCTGATCGCCGCAGGTATGGATCTACAAGCCACAAAAGTCGAAGGCCAATCCCTGATCCTTTGGGCATTGGAGAATGAGTCAACACAGCTTCATTCGCGTATTAACCCCGCGGACACCGCATGCCGAGCATCGATGCTACTTCATCCATTCATTGAGCTTACTACTCTTACGGGCACGTCCTTTACTCGTATCCTGGGTCTCCTCTCGGTCATTGCAAAGCAATTTGGCTCAGAAACGCTCAATCATGTCCTTATTCAGGCATTTTGTGAAACCTCGAGGTTCGATATCAAAGACTTCCTGTCCGATTTTTTGGTTCACATTATTGGCCCTGCCAATTATACCCATGAATGCAAACTAGTCGCAAATTCGATTTTTCGAGCTGTGTACTACAGCCAACAAGCGAGCTCTGAACACTCCGATGTGCACCTTCTTGATGCGGAAATTGAGTTCTTGAATCAGGAGGAGATGCTGGCTATCAAGTCGGCATATTGGGATCTTGATGCGGTAGAGATAGTCGCTTTTCCGAGGATGTTTTCCGAGGCTCTCTCTTCCGTGCTACAGCGGTGCAACAACCGCTGTGCACTATCTGCTGCCATCAAGTATGGAGCATATGGTCTGGTCCCAGCGTTGTACCGCGCTCGAAGTTCCGAATACTTACACGAGCTCCCGCTACTCCTAGAAGCTATAGGGGACCATGCGCCGATAAGTATTTTGGCTTTCCTACTGGAGGAGGAATCGAAGAGAGGACTTTGTTGCGATATCGATGAGCTCGGTGAGATGGCGTTAGACAAGGCATTAGCAATGGGCTACACGGAGGCGGTTGTCTTGTTACAATCCTGGCATGGAAACGAGTCGTGGAACAAAGGAGATCCCTGGCACTGCAA
Organism: Phialocephala subalpina; assembly: GCA_900073065.1. Classification (NCBI taxonomy): domain Eukaryota; kingdom Fungi; phylum Ascomycota; class Leotiomycetes; order Helotiales; family Mollisiaceae; genus Phialocephala; species Phialocephala subalpina. Next base: position 159,255 of record FJOG01000042.1, read on the forward strand.
ATTCGTCAAGAACAGAGTTTTGCCAGGTCAAGCTATATGACCAGATTCCAAATGAATACGCCAGCAACATAGGGGACAATTGGGAGGCGCGACGGAAGAAAAGAAGTACCAGAAAGTTTTACTGCTTCAACTTTGGAGCAGACAAGCACATCTTATCGATTACCACGATATGATAAGACTAAACATTGCTCCGCGCAGCGTTCTCAATCATCCGGCCTTGCAGGGACTTTGCCAGAAACTGCCCTCTCGGAAGTCCGCGCCTCCAAGTCCTCTACCAGCAGACGCTATACGGACTCTGGCACCGACAAACATTCTGGCTTTCCTATTTGAGGGCAGTCCAAGAAAGGGCTCTACTGCACTACCCGTATACTTCGCGAGACGCCGTTGGACATAGCGCTAGCTGTCAATTATATACATGTAGTCTTAGCATGGGAACGAATCTTGGAAAGAGGGTGATTCATAGGACTGCAGACTTGGCACTTGAAGAATTTTCGGCTAGGACATAGTCCATGATCTAGAATCGCATGGCTCCGCTAGCAACATTGCGACGATCTCGAACAGCTGCGAGGACGCTCTGTTACTTTGGTTTGAATGGAAGGTGGCACCTGTTGGAGGGGAGAGATTTAATGTCCCAGCGACGTCGGGACATTGTGAGTTGGAAGGATCAGGTGGAGTCGAGGTACATGGCATATCCGTGTGCGTTTTCTATGCCCTTGGCTCTTTCTGTCCTGATTTGAATCTTCCGTGTTTTTTGACTGAGATCCTGCGTAGACTAGAGACACAATCAAAGGCTCTGGTGTTTCGTTATTGTTTTTGCTCTCCTCTACCTTAATGACCCACATTTTCTGGTACATTGGAAGCTGAGTCGAAACAAAGTTCTTCTTTGGTCGAATCCGGGTTATGACTGTTTTCCAAATTGCTTTTCACAGCGTTTCAATCTCTTGGCCTTGAGGTGACTTCGATACCGGCTGGTGGGCTGTGCTCTGCATCTTGTAAGGCGTCATGATATCCGCCAGCCATTGTCCTCGATGGGACAGAGTGGGGCGAGAAAGTCCGAGGAAGGCTGGGAGAATGATATTGAACGCCTTGTATGCGGGTTTTAGGTCGAAAGGGACTTCGAGGTACTGCCGGCCCGACTTTGACTTCTCCCAATCTTTCCCTTCCTAGAGTGCCTCCATACCCGTATTCACCCCCTTAAAAACGAACCGCATCAACTCTCTCCCTTTATACTCTTTAGGATACCCGGACGGCGTTCCTTCTATTCTCAGGGGCATAGTGTGCATTAAGTTCTCAATGTCCCGGACATTGAATTCCACGTGTCCTTCGGGTCGTTGACAAGTTACGACCTGCAACAAAAATAAGTCAATGTCCCAAGCTGCCAAGTGCATTCATCCTTGTACGTGTTCCCGGGAATTTAGAAAATAGCGCGTGCAACAAAATTCAAGATCGAATGTCCAAGAACATACCAAATCTCGGTCCTTCTCGTAAGCCTGGATCGGCCTACCTACAAGTCTGTACTTCTCATCTCCGACCTTGGGAGCGCCCAACTAGGCTTAGGCCCGAAAATTTCGAAATAAATTTTGATCTTATCGAGTATTTACTCGGATTTTAAGGTTAGTACGGTAAAAGTACTCGAATATATGGACGGTATTCGAGAGTATCCAAGTTACTCGTACACGTGATTGTAAAAATGTAGTTCCGTCCCGAGAGCTAATCAAATCGCTAGGCTACTCTCAAATTTAACTCTTTTCGCACAAACAACTTCACTTAAGAACATTATTATCACCAACTTTATCACTAAAACCTCACTCATAGCCTTTATTTCATCAAACGACGTATTTATAACGACTCAATAACCTCCTACTACATTCTCCGGCGCCCGTAAAAGGGAGTTAGTCCATCGTCAGCCTTTTGAGGCTCCTCTTATCCTTAATTTTACACAATATATCCTTAGAATTTATCACTCGAAACCCGAAATACTCGAATATTTACTCGATATCGGGCTCTTTCCTTTCGGGATTCTTTGTCCTTTCGATATTATTACCGCGCTAATTCTACTCGAATAATATCGATATTATCGATATCGGGCCCAAACCTGCGCCCAACCGTCCCCTACGCACCGGTTTTGATCACTCAGGAGGCATCTTGATGGCTCAAATATCAATGTACTAACTTTACCGGAACACTGTTGCTGGGGTAATGTTTCATTATTCCAGCGGCAGGCATTTTGAGGTTCCCACCTTCTGCATCGCTCTTGCCTTTTCGAAACTAATCTAATCTAAGAAGTATCTGCACCCTCTATATCTTCCATCAATCCTGCCATCTTCCTGCAGATATATTTGGCTTCTTGACTCGATTGTGTAAACGTGGAGATATCCCGGAATCTTTTCCTCCAAAACTTCCAACGCTCACGACTAAAGCCATTCTTGCCTGTCCACAATCTTCCGCCATCGGCCCTCCAGTCGAACTTCCGATCGCTCTCAAATAAGACACGACCGCAAGTCTTAATCCACTGAGCTGCGAATGGTATGTTGGCGTCCCATACCGCGCGTTGCGTATGAAATTCTTTGGATCGAGAGTTTACTTCCTCTTCCAGTGCGGTCACAAGAGCTTGGTGTCCCCAGCAGGAGAAATCCAATGTTTCTGCCCCATTCAGACCTGAGAGGCGTGTCAATCGTGCCAGGAAGGCGTTAAAATTCAAGTCTTCGGTCCTTTGTTGTTCTCTCGAGGCTGTGGTGAGCATGATATCTGAAGGCATTGAGTTAGTTCTTGGGCGTTCGAAAAGGGTTGATGGGTAGAACATACCTCTGTTGGAGTCGATATGGCCGTAACTTATAGTGGGAAGATATTGCCATCTACATGCAATACCCGTGTTCTCATGAGTAGTTGTTGGCATCTTGCGCAAGCAATCCAGAAACTCGGCTAGTTTTCCTTGCCCCTCTTCATCCTCGGCGGCCAGTTGTCGTACGATATAAAACATCGAGTAGAACAGCCTGTAGCAAAAGTTTCCTGGAAATTCATCTTCGGGTCGCGACCAGTTGGTCGTGCCGTCCAACACATGTCTCAAGCTAGAGGAGTAAAGCTCGACCATTGAGTCGGCGGCAATTTGGGGTTCGATATCACTTCCTGGTCGGAGAAGATCATCCATGATGCGGAAGACATTTTGACCCCTCTCGGAAGCGCGTGCGAATCGATCGGGCTTCAAATGAAAGGTGTAAAGTGCTGGTATTGTAAATATCTCGTGTCGCGCTTCTTCGAAAGGGATGTCGCTTGATGGTCCAAAGCAGCATTCTGCGAGGCAGGGCCTCTCGTCCAGGGTGGTCTCGTACTCGTCAGGAAAGAATTGTGGGAGTTCCTCCATTTCTACTTTGCATTCGTTTTGTTTTGTGGAAGTATGCTCGAGTTGGGTTACCTCGCACTCGATGGGGTACAGAAAATGTTCTTTTCGTTTGTACTTAAGGACTATTTCATCGTAAGGTTTGTCGAAGCATTAAATCTTTGCCCATTTATGTTCTTTCATATGCAAATCCTGATCTAGACCAATTGGTGAAGAAAGAAAAAATTTGAATATGGACTGTGATCGAGGCTACCCCTCCCTAAGCGAATGCTATAGCGAGCCCCTGAGCCACTCCATCTTTCACAACCGCCGTGCCGCGAGGGCTTCTCGATCTTCTCCGACGCGCTCGGCGGCGCTTGATGTTCAAGTGGTGAATCTCAGGTTGGGTTTCTATTACTTCGACCAGGGTTGACGTTCTTCAGCAGCTTGTGATTGACCAGCTCGCTTTCGCTTGTCAGCACTAGACCCTTTGAGCAATTGAGCAATGAGCAATCTTACCTATGTCGTTCAGGGGACCAGTACGATTACGATTCTCTGGTTGTTCCTGCTTGCGAGCGCGGCGTACCCCGCTCCATGGTTACATGATTAGGCAATACAACCACATCGTCCGTCCTTGCCCTTCGACTCATATAACTCAATGCTCCATCTCATGTCTTGCATTGCAATTGATTCTTTTTCTTCTCCTGCCTCATTCGTGATCTCAAAGGTTGAGTGGCTTGTAAGTCAAGATGACCACGAAAGTATCACTCCCACCCACGACCATCCCCCCCGGATCATGGATCCTCATCACTGGCGTGACGGGCTATGTCGCATCACACATCGCTCTCGAGTTCCTCAAACGCGGATATCGCGTCCGAGGCACAACTCGTGACGTCTCAACTTCGTCCTGGGTTACAACCTCACTCTTCAAATCCCAAACAGAAGCCGGCTTCTTCGAACTCGCATCCGTTCCTGACATGGCAGCCCCAGGATCGTTCGATCAAGCAATCAAAGGAGTGTCGGCTGTGGTGCATGTAGCTTCAGTTCTTTCGTACGATGGCAATCCCCACAATGTCATTACCCCAACTGTTGAAGGAACGAAGAACTTGCTTCGTGTTGCGGCCAGAGAAATCTCGGTTAAGAGATTCGTGTACACGGGCACGATCGGAGCCACGGATCCTCTTACCTCGACTACTCCGGTGTACCTCACCAAGGATTCTTGGAACGAGGAAGGAGTCGATCAAGCGTGGAAAGAGCCATACGGTCCTGAAAAGGGATACATCAATTATGTCGCGAGTAAGATCATTACTGAGAAAGCAGTCTGGAAGTTTGTTGAAGAGGAGAAACCGGGATTTGAGTTGAATGTTGTGTGTCCGTACATGAATATGGGAAAGGTACTCGATAAGAATCAGAATCCGGGAGCGCGGACTATGATGGCGGGTTTTGTGGGCGGGACGGAGCAGACGAAGGCTTTATTGGCGATAATTCCGAATGGTGAGTTTTGCGATGTCCTTTACACTCAGGGACATTTTCATTTGACCTTGAGTCTATGAGATAGAGAGATACTGACGCTTTGTAGTGGCATACATCAATAATACAGATGATGCAATCATCCACGTCGGAGCAGTCCTAGATCCCGAGGTGAAGAACGAACGCATTTATGCCTGGGCGCACAAGTTCGTTTGGAATGATGTTCTGGCCATCATGAGAAAAATGTTTCCTGATAAAGCGGTCATAGAAGATCTTCCGGATCCGAAGATGTGTATGGCAGAGGCGGATATGAGTTTGGCGTTGAGCCTGTTGAAGAAGTGGGGTCCGCAGGAGGGATGGATGGGGTTCGAGCAAGGTGTGAGGGAGATCTTGGAGGATGTGACATTTTAGATGAACATCAAGATGTTTGTTGACCTCTTAGAAAAGGAAAGAAGCCAATATACAAGCGACTCAGTTCTCTCAATGTCGTCGGTTTCCGCATATCGAATGCCAAGACGAAAGTCCGAAGAGGTTGGGAACACTTGCAATTTTTCGTTGACTAAAGATTCCTACAGTCGTCGTTTTCACATATAACGACGCATGGTAATACTGACAATTCAAGTGTAATAATTGCTTCTTCAAGTGTTAGTGAATCTGTCGAGATGAGATTCACAATGCTCCTTTCCAGCACGTGACAGATCCCTGAACGATGACCGCACTAAGCCCCGCGTCTCACCAAACCGGTTTTTCTGCTTGCTTTCGCCCCACGTTTCACCATTTTACGCCCCATCCTTCCACAGCCCAGCGAATTGAAGGTTTTCCATCTCAGCCGTTTCCATATTTTTTCAATCTTGATGTTGCACAACAATGCAGAATGACGTTGATCAGCGAGTGCAGCAATGTCTGACCACAGCGAACTCTGATTGGAGCTTGGGAGCAAGGTACCCTGACTGCAGGGTCTTCAGCTCAAAATCAAGTTCAATATGACGGTGAAAGCAGGGAATAGTGATATTGGGAGGGGTGACGAGTGTCCCTGAGGCTGTTTAAGTACCTAGAAGTCCGTGAGGAGGAGAGTCTTTCAGGAGAGCTTTGAACGACCTTCTCGACACCAACCCTTTCGCGACCTCTCATCGTCCTCCTGAACAAACAAGAACGCTCGAGCAGCATCGTATCCATCATGTCGGACGTCGCACAGCAAGCTCAAGTCCAGAATGCCCACCAGCACAGAACATTTGATGGACCAGATCCAAGGGAGATGCTTCCTCCGAGAGCAAAGGGATATCGACAAGCTGCGATTCGAGAGTCGAGGATCAAGGACAGGCCATACAAACCTGCAGGCGATAGCAATGCGTTGAGTATTAAGATTGAGTTGGACTTGGAGGTCGAGGTATGTTGTACATTTTTCATTGTTGGGTTTGAAAGGAGGATGGAGAAGAGAGGGAGAGGGCAGCAAGAGAAATGATGCTAACGTTCAATTTTGCAGGTCGATCTATACGCGAGAGTAAAGGGTGATGTTACTATCGGTCTGCTGTGATGGAATGGAGTCGATTTATGCTACGAGGAATGACAATGGACGATGATATGAAATCAATGGAGCTTGTTGAGCATGCTATCGGCGTGGGCGTTCTCGGGATTCATATTTTCTGGCATGTACGATACTGGAGTGAGGGGTTTTGCAGGAAGGGAGAATGCAAGACTTCCATGGAATAAAAAGTCATACAGACCCCTTGAAGCTTCACGCCAGCAGAGATAGTGAGCATCTCTGGTCTGACAGTCACGTGTGATAAAGTCCTTATTGTCGAATATGGGAATTGTTCCAATTGGGTTTCAGGCACTTCAAGTATATATTCTAAAGTTTGTTGCATTCCAAAAGCTCTAATGACTCTTCCACTGCGGTGCTTTCCCGAAATTACTTCAATTGAGTAAGATGGAGTCACGTGGCATCTGAGTATTCTTTGCCTCGCATCCCCAAGACTTCTGAGCCATATGTACCAGGATCCTCGTGCGAGCTTTAGTTGAAGATGTATATCGAGTAGTTGCAGCTCCATACCAAATCTCTTCCGATGTCCAACTTTCTCTGAGGACTTATGGCCAAGATCAGCTCCCAATATTCAATGATGATCGTTGCCACAGGTTTTCTGTTACACACTTTCTCAGATCTCGAATCTATTTTCAGATTCTAGTTCAAAGTCAGTTCGAATTGATGAGAAACCATCCACCATCGTTGAGGCACAGTTTGACAGCTTCCGCTAAGATAAGCCCTGCAGTAGCCTTGGACCGATAAGGAAGGTGGTCACCATTCATCCGTCCGTGAGTCACTGGTACTTTCAACATTAACATCGTGAAATTCAAATATCAAAATGAGTTCAGAGAAGTTCAAGAAAAAGTCTTTGTGTAAGATTAAAAAGCTCTTAATAATTGATTCGGGCGCTCGAGCAACTGAAAATGGCATCCCACCATGAGCACATCTCCTCGCCCGAAGCAGCAAGATACTTCACGCACCCTTGGACAATCATGACTCCTTCCCGTCCCAATATCAAATTCTTCCTCGCAACACCTCCTCATTTCAATGCCTGGCTTCCAATCATCACCAATCCGGAAAACAACAAACTGATGGACGACGTGAAAGACAAAATTTGGGACGAAACCGCCATCTCCGAATGGAGGGCCCGAGTACTTGACGTGTACACTAAGTCTCAGACAGCATGCGATCATCTCAATCTCTTGATCTCGGAAAACGACAAAGTGATTGGATACGGAAATCTCTTCAAACTAAAAGATGGAAGCTTCAATGTCGGAACAGTGCTCGATGCCTCAGTTCATGGGAAAGGAATTGGGAAATTGAGTACAGCGGTCATGATCACACTTGCGTTTGAAATTGGAAGCAGGGACAATGTT
>FJOG01000042.1:167654-212987 GCA_900073065.1 Phialocephala subalpina
GAGGCGGGAACGATGAAAGCTAATGCAGCTATGCGGCGTGTAATGAGGAGTTTGGGAGTCGAGGAAAAGGAGAAGCTGGTCGTTGTCGAGGGGAGAGGTGTTCTGGCCGAGCTGTCATATACAGTTGAGAGGAGCAAATGGAAGGATCTTGAGTTGGATGTGAAGTGGGAATAGGATCAAATTTGAAGCTTGGCTTCAAAAACTTCTACGCTTGACAGCCAGGCATGATTGGCCAAATCGTCTAACAGGTCTCGTGCTGCCGTTATCCGAGAAACTCGTGAGGCTGCAGGCTGGGCCAAATTTAAAGCTGGAAATATAACAGGGATTCAATAGGCCCTATTCCGATAACTTTAATACGCGGTTATCTAAAGTTCGGAGGGACGACCCAATGAGGCATGTAACGCGTGAGCGCCTTCCCGCAATCAGAACATAAAGTTGACCACCTACCTCGTGCACCCATGGTCATTTACTACTGACCGAATTTGACACACCACTTCACGATGTGTTGTTATCTTAAGTTTGGTAAAAGCCATCCCTGCAAGTGCTCGAACGGGATGTCTTGACGCTATCGTGAATGCAATCAATTATAATTAACTTGGCAACAACTTGGCAATGCAAAGTTGGCAACACACTTCCTCCATTGGTACGGAGCACGGAGTGTCACTGCAAGTATGCAAGTCCACGGGGCTGGAACATCTGTGCCTTTTGAGGCTTTACCAACCTGTACCCCTCTAAAAAGTTTTGGTCTGAGATTCTGGGGAGAGTGTCACGAAGGCGTGCGATCCGTCCACGTTGTTCGCACATGGCGGACACTTTGCGCAACTTTGTTTTAACCATGGCCATGTCTCGTCCCACGTCTTTTGCTGCCTTCAAAAAGTTGCATGTCATATCTCTTGTTGCGTCGTTGGCTATTCTTTCCATACTCTACACCTTTTGGGGTGGCGGACTTTCAAGCATCTCCAATAGCAATGAACATTACTCTTCGGGGGTGCCTACACTCTCGAATCCCTTCAATCACGATGGAATGCACACCAAAGCTGCTCCGGCAGACACAGAAGAATACGTAGCTTTCTGCGTAGCTCACAGAAACCAAGTCCGCGACATCCCCGAATTCCTCACCCACCACTACCACCACCATGGCATCCGACGCTTCTACATCATGGACGACCGTTCCTCCCCTCCTCTCTCCAGCTTCAATGATTGGGGTATCCCACGATCAGCAGTTTCCTTCCAATACTACGACAAGAACGCTCAATATCCAAACATGCAAACGCACATCTATAGCGAATGCCAGCGCCTGTATGGTTCTCTGCACAGTTGGATCGCCTACATCGACGCCGACGAATTCTTCGAAACCCGAGGCGGGGAGACCCTCCCTTCCATCCTTCGCGAATTCGACAAAGACGAGAGTGTCGGAGCATTGGGAGTGAACTGGCGTCTTCACTCCTCCGCGAACCTCACCACAAGACCCGAGTCCATGCGCCAAAGCTTCACCAGCTGCCCCATCGACCCCGAAAACATTCCCGACGGAGAAATCCAAGGCTGGAAAGACAACCGCCTCATCAAATCGATTGTGAAGACCGCCCTTTTCGAAAAGCCGTTGACTCCGCATTTGTTCAAGACGGTGAATGGGACCAGGACAGTTGGCGAGCATGGAGATGTGATTGAGTATGGGGATGGAGTGAGACAACCCATTACAAGGGAGAGGATTGGGTTGCATCATTATACGGTGAAGAGTAGGGAACAGTTCGAGGAGAAGACGAAGAATTGGTCGATGAAGGGGTGGGAGTATTGGGATCATATTGAGGGGTTGCCGCAGGTGCAGTGTGATGAGATGACGAAGTACAAGCCTTGAGAGGATATGGTGTCTTTCAATTACCCCGGAGATATAGGGACTTTGTGCCTGCGAAGATTCAGCCGAAGGTTGGAGATATGTGGAAGTTATAATTGGTGGCTGGCGGGACTCAGCGCCCCAAGGAGCCTACGCATGAATGTCCCAGCCTCGATGGAAGATTTGGGTGAGGTTGCAAACTTCAAGCAACAATTGGACGATGAGCAGGAGAGAAAGCATACCACCCCTCCGAGGACACAAATTTAAACAATGAAATGAGCATACAATACCAAAGTCAGAATACAAACACTCTCCTTACGATAATCACCATGGAAATGTCGGACAATGGCATTGCCACTTACACTAGGCAAAAACTTCTACTCGAGATGCCCGTTTGAGATTGTCCTTTCACATTGTCCCAGACACTTCGGGATATTTGAAAATCTTGATTGCATTGCTTTTAAAGGCTGTTAAAATGCCTCGAATTCTATGGTTGAAAATCCACGCTCGAATGTCCCTCATTCTACAGTACATTGAACTCGCCCATCCTCAAGTCCTCATCTCAATTCAACGTCCCTTGAACCTTAGTCAGCTGAACCTTGAACTCAACCTGGCTATACTCCAACCACGGGCTCATCTCCTCATCCTTGTCAACCTCAACTTGAAAGAACTCTCCATCACCCGCAGCATTCGTTGAATCTCTCTGAGCTCTCAGCTGCTCAATGAACCTAGTCCAAACCTGGAGATGATCGATCTTCGCACTCTTCGGCTTGATGAATTGGCAGAGCTTCTCGCATGCATCGTTGTTGGCAAGAACTCGGTCCGACCAGACACCATGACGAGTTGGCACGCGGTGATGGATATGGACAATTCCAGTCTCGGCATCGACCTCTTTTCCCTTCGTTGAGTATTCCCAGACTTCGTATGTGCGGGGCTTAATGCGCTCTGACACTCTATCTAAGAATTCGTCATCAACTTCCGCCGTAGCTCTGATGACGATTTCAACCCAGATTGCGACCATATGTTCCTCTTCTTTGTCGAATGCCGCCGTACAGGTCAGGAGCCCTTCTTCATCTGTAGATTCGTGAATAACTTTTGGATGTCGGCGGCGAACTTTGTGCATTCGGCGTTGGACAGCGGTATTTGCTTCCTCAATCTTGGTATAGCGACCACATTCCTTCTTGACCACAGTAGTATCAGAGTTGTCTGTCTTAAAGTCTTCTGACAAGCCGTTCTCTGAGATCTTTTCTTGCACAATGTAGATTCGGACCAGGTCGTCCTTACCTAATGCCTTATTCTCCTTTAACGCTTGTCCCAGAGCGGCAATGCCCGCAACAGTTCGGTGTGGTGACTTATGCGCGGATGAACGACGATTTATGTTTGGTGGTGGGGTGGCAGGATGACTGGTTTGCTTTGCCTTCTTTGGCGATGTCTCTTCCACGCTGCTATTCTCATCAGACTCCTCATCATCGCCATCATCGCTCGCCTTGGAGGGATTTGGAATTGGCTCTGGTAGCGGATCCTCCTCTGATTCTTCAGATTCGGACTCGAGGTCCATGACGGTACGCTTGTTTGCTGCATGCTTGAAAGTACTGCCTCGTTGGCGACCGACCTCCGCAATGCCATGAGACATGATCTTCTCATTTCGTTTGCGTAATCGTTGTTCTTCAGTCATCTCGTCTTCTTCAACGACAAGCTCCCAAGGTTTTGGCGCAGACTTTTGTTCCTGTTGTCGTGGTTGGATACCGGAGTTCAAAGGCGCATCCGCGGCCAATTTTTCCTTCAGTTTCTTGCGGGCCCGCTTCTCTTTTTCCATCTGGCACTTTCGCTGTCCGGATGTTAGCTTCACATTAATGAACCAGACGTGGATTTACATACCTCTCTCTTTTCCATAAAAACGTCCAATTCAGTACTCAACGCGATCTCACTCATATGAACTCCGTCCTTCGCGGCCTTGTCGAGAAGCTCCTTACGCTTTTTCTCTCGAGCTTTCTCAGCTTCCTTTTTCTTACGGATTGCTTCGGTCTCTGGAGCTTTCTTTATTGGAGCACGTGATCTACCACCTGTGGCTCGCTTTGCCGCGTTCTCTTTGTCGAGCTGCTGGCGGTCTAGATCTGAGATGAACTGGATCTTGTGGTTGAAGACAGTCTTAGAAGCTTGGGAGATAGGGTCTGAGACAGCCGACTTCGTGCTAGAGAATGAATTACTAGCGGACGTGTCAGTGGACGTATTCGTGGACGTGGAGGTGTTCAGGGTCGTGTTCATTGACGTGTTCGCGGCCGCAGATGTGACAGTAGAGGGCTTGAAGAAAGATTGGCCAGGTGGCTCTTCGACACGGGCTTTCGATGTACCGGTAGTATCAACAGAGTCTTTACCAAACAGATCGTCGAAGTCGTCATCAAACTCCTCGACAAAGAATTGCTTAGACGCAGGCTTTGGAGGTACGTCTGCTGGAGCCTTTGGAGGTGCGGCTTTCGCTGCCTTGGGACGAGGTGGAGCTGGAGCCTTAGGCTTGGGAGCAGGTTGGTCTGCTGGCTTCGTGGATTGAGCTCTGTTCTTCCAGCGATCCTCTAATCGCTTCTTGTTTTCAGCAGCTTGTTGGGAAGCACGATCTCGCTCAGCTGCTTCTCGTTCGATGGCATAAACGCTATCGCCAACTGACGCGTTGTGTTTGGCAAAGACCTCCAGTGCATTCAAAGGGCCAACGGACTTGGCTCTGGTGCGGTCTTGTTTGGTGCTGCGAATGTTAGTTTCGGCGTGGGAAATTTTAATCAGGTGAACGTACATCTCAGGGACAAACAGTGACTCTTCCTCGGGTAATTCAGGGGCGGGAGTCTTCTCTTTCAATGCTCTTTTCTTGGCTGCCTCAGTGTCCTCAGTACCTGGGATCTTTGCAGATTTCAGACTAGCGGCAAGTTTTTTAGCCTCTTCTTGCTTCGCCTTGATCTTGGCCATGGCACCAGCTTCCGCGCGAACAGCCTCCGACTTCTCCTTTGCCTTCTCCGCAGCAACTCTCTCAGCTTCGGCTCGAGCGTGTTCGATTCTCTCAGTGGCAATGCGTCTCTTCTCGTTCTGCTCTGCAATCTCAGCTGCTTGTTGTCGCTTTCGCTCTGCATCTCGCTTTGCCTTCTTGTTATGCTCTTCTTGTTCTTTGGCAAGACGCTTCTTTTCAGCCTCTTCGTTGGCGACTCTTCGCTTCTCCATCTCGATCAATTTGTTCTGTTCCTCCTTAGCCAGCAGTTCAGCCATCTTCTCCTCTCGCTTCTTCTTAGCATCAAGTTTCTCGGCTTCAAGACGTGCCTCTTTGGCTTCTGAGTCTTCAGCAATGACTTCGCCAAACAAATCTTCATCCAGCTTCGCCTCAGCTCCCTTAAATGCTCTGTCCATAATACGTTGCGCAGCCATCTTTTGTCGAACGGTCTCGGGATTCTCTGGCGGTGCTTGGGTCTTCTCTTTCTTGGGAGCCTTCTTGACTTCGTTTGTTGTTGCTGCTGTTGCTGCTTTGGCCGCGGTCTTTACTTTCGTTGTCATGGTTGACTCTCTCTTTGCAATTGGTTTCGGTGCTGGCGCAAGGAGGTCCTTCATTGGAATGGCTCTCCCTGACGCCGGCGATGGGGAAACGAGATTAAATATCTCTGGCTCAGGTCGGTTGCGTTGAGGTGTGGCTGGCTTTGCAGCAGAGAAGGACTGTCGCGAATTCGGATTACAGAAGATGCTGTCTTGGAAAGAGAGATTTGCAGCTGTGAGGTTGTTTGAGGGTTGATTGTAATTAGACATGTGACCAGCTAGCTGTTTTCTCTTGAAAACCTCATTCATTGGTGTATCTTCGCTGATATCGTCCTGGACTGATGATTGTCCCTGTGGAGGCCGGAACGGTGTAGCGTGCTGAAGTTCAGGCGCTTGAGGAGGGGCTCGAGATGAAACCCGAGAGGCCGCGCGAAAGGGAGGAGCAGCACTCTTGCTTCTAGCTCTACTGATCTCGGGTAGTCGTGACTTACTTCTTCCTCTGTTCGCCTCGATGATCTCAGGTTGTGGCGGAGGAGCAACACTCTTACCTCGGCGTCGACCCAGATTTTCAGGCGTTACTGGCCCAGGCGACTTTCCAGGCTGGACCGTATAATGTCCTGGAATCAATGGGTGATTGAAAACTGGCTCCTCAAGATGAACTGATGTCTTGCCGCTGGTCGGACGTAAGTCTCTCTTGTACCCGTGATTCTCACTGTCGCCCAATTGAGAACTATGATTAGACATCTTTTCTTCGTAATTCTCTCTTGCTTTCTGAAAGAATTTGCTCGCAGGCTGTCTTTCGTTCTGCCAAAGAGGGCTACCAAGTGCTGGTGGTGGCGGCTTTCTGACAGCAAATGGCTCTCGAATGGGGGGTTGTAGACGAACACCTCCGTCCTCTTCATCCTCTCGATACAAGCGCTTGCGAGACGGGGTAGTACTCTGTGCTCGTTGGAACTGGCCACAATCTTCTTTTTGTTCCCAGGTTTTCTGGACATTCTGATGAAACCGAGACGTGTTCCGCGGGGCCAGAGGCGATTCGTTCTTATTTGAAGGTCCGTTCATTGGTTGTTGTCGAAAGCGATGATGTTGTGGGGTGACGTTTTGCGATGGTGGCCGAGACATTGATACTGGTCTAGGCGCACCGGCCTCTTCAGGCATTGGATACACCATACATGGTTTGCCACCGATGAGGACTACCTTTCCCGAGGGACTTGGAACTGTGCTGCCATTTTGCTGAATCATGCCGTTGGACAAACGCTGATCGAACATTGGGGATCTGGAAACCACAACATCGGGGCTATGATGATGCATCTGCTGTTGAGGATATCTGGAACCATAGTGTTGGTCGGACTGGTCGCTGAAAAGCCCACTATTGTCATGACGAAGCGAACGAGATGGTGCAAGCACGGGGGACGAGCGATGAGTTTGATGGCGCTTATTCGGGCCGCTGGGCATCATCGAGGGGCTTCCGGGTCGTTTGTAGGCTGGTCTTGGTGTAGAGTAATTACTGCGCCGGTCTGGTGGTGTACTGGCTATGGAGATGGGACTTTCGTTGTGTCCTCGATGTTGATTCTTTAAGGTTTGATGTTGTGGGGTGGAATGCTCTGCCTTGATAGGAGACCGAGTGCCTTGCATTTCATGATCAGAGGCAAGATCCCCGAAGCTCCAGTCTCCACCAATTCTTCCCGAGAAGGTACGTTGTTCTTGTTGGCGGATAAGTGAAAGATGGGACGATGCTGGTCTGCTAGTATCTCGACTACCTCCTTGTTGTCTCCCTGTATATCTGTCCATCTTGGTGGTATTGTAATGAGTGGCCTAGGAGCATGGAAGTTGTGGATTCGGCAAGTAGGTGGCGTAAGTGCTGATAAAGGGGGGACTTGAGTTGCAACGTGCAAAGTCCAACACAATATTTGAAGTAAAGTATGTTGAGAATAGGTTCGAGTTGCAATATGGGTGGATATGATGGTTGCTATTGTTATGAGGTAGTCTGCGCGTGATCTTCGACTGATATTCACCAAGGGCTTCGACGATAGTCGATGACCAATACGGAGAGGACCGGCTCGGGTTAGACTGTATGAGGGTTCTATAAAAGAGTTAGGACGGGAAGAAGACATCCGAAGTCGGACGACATGGAATGACTTACAGCAGGAGGAAAATCGATGCACCGTCCCAAAGTAAGGAGTACTTCGATAGTGTCGACGAGAATCAGTGCGCCGTCCGAAACTCGCAGCTCGGAAGAACTTCGATGTTAATGGAGTGGATGAGTTACCCAGCGCAGTTTGCCAGAGCATATCATGCAGAGACTCAAAGGACCTTGGCTGTAAAAATGACTCGGACCGCCCTTAATGGTTGGCAGAGGTGTTCCAGGTGAGCACAAAGATGATGAAAGAACAAACGTCGAATATGTGAAATAGTCGAAGGTCTAATGGCAGTAACGATTGTCTAAGAATCCTAGTAGGAGATGAAAGGACCCTGGTTGTAAGAACGACGTAGAACACCCCTGGGTGGTTGGTGGAGGTTTGGATGTGTTCGAAGAAGTTTGGATATGCGACGGAGGAATAAGTGTCGAGAATGTGCAATAGCCGAGCGTTAAAAGGAAGGAACAACTGTCTAAGAAGGGCTGTAGGAGATTCAAGGACGTCGCTTGTAGAAACGACGCGGAACACGCATTGGCGGTTGTCGGAGGTTGGGATGTGTTCGAAGAAATTTGGAAGGGTGGCGGAGGAATAAGCGTCGAATATGTGAAATAGCCGAGCGTTGAAAGGCAGGAGCGACTGTCTAAAAACGGCAGGAGGATGATTGACAACGAGGTTGACGCGGACACGAAAGACCAAGTGTCAATGATGTGGAATGGTTGAAGGTCGGAGGGCAGGAACGACCGTCTGAAAATGGCTGTAGACGATTGACAATGAGGTTGACGCAAACGTGAAATAGTCGAGAGTCGAAAGGCAGGAACGACAGTCTCGAAAGAGACGTAGAAGGATTGGAAATGAGGTTGACGCGGGCCCAAAATCTGTGGAGACTTCGAGGTAATAAAATCGAGGTGGATGAGCTGAGGAGAGCAGAGTCGAGACTTCTTGGTACTTGGATTCGGCGCAAGGTCCAGAGCAGTAGTTCATTGTCCAGGAACTTTGCGAGAGATCCAAAGAGGACGCCTTTGAATACTTAAGGGAGTCAAAGGTTGGAAGGCTGTAGTTGTTTTCGAGGAAGGTTGTTGAAGATTCGAGACCGGCGACGTGGAGACCTTAATATAGCCGAAGGTTGCGTTGTGAATAGCGCCCTTTGGAAACAGATGAGACGAGGTTGTCTTAAAGTCGAGAACGTTGAAGTGTTGAGGCTGCCGAGTAATGGAGAGGTGATGGCGCTAACTGAGTTTTGGGAGTGTAGGAAGAGCCTCATGGTCGACGTTGTTGAGAAAAGGAGACAACCGAAATGCAGGCGAATGACGCTAGAAATCAACCCGCGATATATCCTCGAACCAGAAAAGGCAAGAACTGATGGCTACCAGAAGTAGAAAGAATGTTGTCGAGAAGGTAGCTAGACTGAAAATGTTAAGTCTGGAAAAACCTTAGGTCTAGAAGCTCAGATCGGCTGACTTGGATTTGCACTTGTCAATGATAATTTTGTTGTATTGTAAACGACCTGGTCGATATTTCCACAGAAATATGAATACAGTCAAGAGTTGGGAAATGGCGGTCGCGCAAACTGGGGAGCTGCCGGGATAAGTATGTCCTGGACACTTAGGGAGATTCAGGGGGAAGCGACTCCAGCTCAGATTCCCACTCTGATCCTCCTTTGCTTTGGTGAATGCTCCAAGGTCAAGATGGAAGCAAGCCAGGAATATCTGCGCCTCATAGACTAACTGGAGTTAGGTCCATTTTGTTCTTTGGTTGTTGAAATTCTGGACTCAGTCTAAAGCTGGTCATTCGGAGTAAAACAAGGCCTTGTGGCTGAAAACTCGACCCCTTTTCCTCCTTAAGCGAAGCCTCAACGGAAGCGATATTCACGAGAAGAATACAAAAATCATCACGGTAGAACAAGTCTTCGAAGGCAAAAGCGGTAGGACGAGGTTCAAGAGCAGTCATTCGAAGACCACTAGGTCATAGGTCAACATTAAATTAACCATTGCCAAGGAGAGGCAAAAGTATGATGATACGTACTCGAATTTCGAAGTCTAAACTCCAATCCATTGGTATCGCCACTCCGTCGTTCGCTCCCATTTTCTTTCATCGCCCTACTTCCTCACTTTCCCCTTGAAAGTCTTCAAAGGGTCAACTTTACGACCACCGTTCTTCTTTCTTCCCTTGTTCGCCATCCGCGCCTTTCTGATCCTGTTCTCAGTGGTCTTTCTCAAGCCGACAAAACCAAAATCTCCAGCAAGAGCCTTCTTGCCTTCCTTTGGCAGAAGATAATCCGGAACATGCTTCAAATGTGATTGTACTCTAGCTGGTCGAAGTTCGCCATCATGTCGAAGATGGTATAAATCCTCGGGATTTTCCTCAAAATGTCGCTTCAACTTCTCGCTCTTCACCAACTCCTGCCTCAGCTCTCTCGTTCTTGCTTCTCTGATTGCGATTCCGGTGACAGCTCGCAGCGCATCGTTCATTCGGTATCTGAAGGACTCCACTTGCTTCATGTCGAAATTGTATGGCTTGACCTCCTTTCCCTTCTTCCCTTGATGCTTGACAATCTTAGCCAACACTTTCTCGTCGTCCTTCGCAGACTCGATACTCGTAGGTTTGTGTTTCCGGTATTGTTCGGCGGGAATGACAAATGATAATGCCATCCCAGTCTGCCCAGCTCGTGCTGTTCGTCCAATTCGGTGCGTATATGATTTTGATGAAGTAGGCAGGTCGAAGTTCAGTACGCAGGCAACGTTCTTGAAGTCGATACCTCGCGACACACCGTATTCCTTGTCCTTCTTTGCGGTCTTTCGCTTCTTCTTTGACGGGGCTACCTTTCCTTCGTCTGCTTTTCCATTTGTCGCTGAGGCATCCTCTTCTCTTTCTCCGTCCTTGCTAACATCCTCATCACCCAACACCTCGTACTCGTCCGATGCAATGATGATGTCGTATACGTTCTTGTTGAATTCCTCCACCACATGAATTCTCGAATTGACTGGCAGCTCCGAGTTGAGAATACAACTCCTCGTCCCAAATTGTTCCAGGAATAGCTTCAGTCTATAACATCGATCGATATCGCCAACAAAAATGATGCACTTTCCCTTGACTAATTTCAGCTTGAAGATGACATACGCTAGCAAAAACTTTTCATCCTCAGCACATCTAGATATTGTCAGCGAGATGGTACAACTTCCCTATCAGAGAACTTACTTCACGACATATTGGCTCACGCCCTCGCCCGCTTCTTCGGTCTCTTCCAGCGTCAATATCTCTGGATTTCTGCAGAATAGTCCCTTCAATGTTTCAACCTCGCTGGTCAAAGTCGCGCTCATCAAAATTGTTTGCACGCCCTTCGGCATGATCTTGGCCACATTCTGAAGATCCTCGTCGTAACCATATGACAATACCAAGTCAGCCTCGTCAATGACCAAATGTGCGAGGTTATCGAGGGATAGGGCCGAGGAATTGAGATTGACGGAAGCTCGAGCTGGAGTCGCAATGACAATATCTGGGGAGTCGGCCAGCAGTGATCGTTGAACAGCATCGGAAACCTTTTGTGTGAGGTTGATCGCTCGAATATCCTTTGCGCAAAATGTCGAAAAGGATTCGACGACTTTGAAGACTTGCTCAGCGAGTTCGCGGGTGGGTACGAGGATCAGAGCGGAGGTGCTTGGGGTTGAAGATGTCTAAGAAGGTCAGCCATGCTTTTCACTATGCAGCATATTAAGTCCTACTTGTTTGCGCTTCAAGATTGAGTGAAGAATTGGCAGCAGATACGCAGCGGTCTTTCCTGATCCAGTCTTTGCTCTTGCCAGCACATCGCGACCTTCCAATGCCAAAGGAATGGCCTTGCTCTGTACCAATGTCGGAGTCTGGAAGTTTTGCTTCGCAATGCCTTGAAGCAACCGGGTGTCGAGACCTAGGGCTGCGAATCCGACCTCCTCCATCATCTTCTTCTCCTCAGCATGCTGCACCGGGGCAGGTACATCATTTTCGTCTAATTTGCGTTTCATCGTGATGTTGCTGTGAAATTTGAAGAGGTTGGTGGGATGGAGCAGCGCAGCATTTCTTCAATGAAATTTATTTCGGCCGCTTCTTACCGCCTCCCAAATAGGAATCGATTAAATGGTGACAGGCCACAAGGCATCAACACAAGCACACCCAAAAAAGTAAGGCTCCTTTGTCATGTGACGTCGCCCTTTCTATGACATCTCCATTCCCGTTTGCTCTTGATAAATACCTTCAAACGTGCCGGGAGTATCTATCACATATTCTCACCGTGAAGGTTGAAGCGGATGAGCGATGTATGGTGTCTTGAGGAGCCTGCATCGGTATTGACGCATCTTCACCCGACAAATATTGGTGCCAGTGCACATAATGAGACCCAGAAACTTCTCCTATGGGTGAAGAAAGTCCTATCATCGATAGGTAGCGCTACTTGACGAAAGAGATAGGGTTCAGTTTTCATAACTGCTTGTCCCGAAGTACAGAAGAGCTCCCAGCCTAATATTTCCAGGATTCTTGCAGCGCAAGTCTGTGGTCCATGGTATCCATTCTTTTCCTTCATCTTGCTCCACCACCGCCCCTTGAGTCGATCTGTATGTCTCCCCTGTCTTATTTCCTGTGCGGTTAGAGAGTATATCTCCCTGAGAAAGCTTCTTTGGTATTGACTGTCGAGTAGTTGAAGCTTTAAGAAGTTGCTGTGGACGTGAAGATTGATTTGGGCTGGAAGTACCGAGATAACCGGCTTTCAACCGAAGTATAGGCTGGCCTCTCTCGGTGATATCCCCGCATTTCGTTTCCCTCGCCCCCTGATATACTCGACGCTTCGGAAGTGATCGACCGCAACTTATTCATGCAACCCTGGTTTTACGTTGCAATCATTCTACATCTGTCTTAGTAGAACCGTCTGACCGTCTGAAGTTCAAAGAGTTGATTGTAACGTTACGACAAGCATGCTGAAATCGTGTGTGAAGGTCCCTTCACCAGCTTCCCAAAGTACGAAGGTGGGATATAGATATCTGAGGTCCACATGTTCTCCGATTGCTTTCCCCGCAATTATCCATCCTCGCCATGTACTCGCAGCTATCTTATCCGAGCGCCGATGAGCACACCAATCGTGCGCCATGAATCTATCAAACCATTTGATAGCGCTGATTCCAGGGCCATGGTCGAAAGATGCGCGTGGTCGCTGCATGCAGTTCACGATAGAAGGTGGTACAGGCGAGAGGCAAAGTGAGATAGTCTGATAGGCAAGGGTTCCGACGTCCACTTTGCGGATAAGTGCGAAAGACTGTCAACTTAAAATGCGCTGATTCCCATCCTGGAAAAATGCTATTCTGCTCTGCAGCGACCGCGACTCTCGACGCGCTTTGCTATATATACGATATCCATTGAGGTCGTTGGATCCGTTCTCCCGGTCCTGCAATCATGTCCGGCCAAGTCGAAATCAATGAAGGCGTCGAGCCGTACTCCTCAGACACGGAGAAGCATCCGAAAGGAGCTTCCGATGATGTTCACGAGGCCAATTGGGGAGATCAGATCTCTCACGAGATGCTCGAGGTATTGGCACCAAATGGCGAGGGAGAGCACATCCTGAGCATCATTAACAACATGACTGAAGAAGAGGCTGTTGCCATTGTCGACGAGTCTGTCAAGTTCCATGCCGAGTAAGAACCCCCAAGTTTATTGTTTCTCTTTATGCATGTTGCTTTCGTGTCTTTTGATGTGCTCCTAGCACAGTTTTTTGGATTTTCATTGTCCCCACCTACCTGGGTCTTAAAGTCAGATTACTGACCTCCAATTTGCAGTGACTGGAACTTCCCTACAGATATGAGAGAGCGCATGGTCCGACTCCTGAAAGGCCGAAAACTCTATGGAGAGTACTACGATCGCGATCTCAGAATCGATGCAACCATGATGAGATACTCTTCGCCATATCCTGGAGTTCGTGCCGTTGCAGAGCCGCTTGACAATACCGATGTCCCAATTGAGACTTTCCGAGCATACTTCTTGGGTATTGGATGGGCTGTGATTGGTACATTTATGTCGACATTCTTCAACAGTAGATTTCCTTCAATCAGTAAGTACAGCTTTGATTTGTTCCCTTGACGTCTCGAATCGCCAAGCCATCAGCGCCACGAAACGCCACGCCCGCTTCAAAGTTCCGACAAGGCTGGGACATTGAAACAATTTGTTCCTAATGTGTCGATCGTACTGACATCTGCCCTAGGTTTGGGAGGCTCCGTTATTCAAATCCTGCTGTTTCCCTGCGGAAAGGCCCTTGCATTGATCCTTCCCGATTGGGGTTTCACTGCTTATGGCGCACGTCACTCGCTGAATCCCGGGCCATGGACTTTTAAGGAACAAATGTTCGCAACGATCACGTACAATATTGCAATCTATACCACCAACAGTTATGGAATGATTTTGGTTCAGAAGATGGATGTTTTCTATGGCGAGAAGTTTGTGACATTCGGCTATCAGCTGATGTTGACACTGTTCGTCCAACTTATGGGTATGGGTTTTGCGGGGTATCTGAGACGATTCAGCGTCTATCCAGGTGAACCTCCTTGGGTGTCCCGGTACTTGTGGGACATTTTACTGACTTGATTACAGTGAAAGCACTCTGGCCCACGATCCTGCCTACTATTGCCATGAACAGAGCTTTGACTAGACCCGAGCCAAGGGAAAACATCAATGGGTGGACAATTTCTCGTTACAGATTTTTCTATGTCTGTGCTATCAGCATGTTCTTCTACTACTGTACGTGCTTATTCATATACTGATCTGTTGTTCTTTCGTATGAAAGCTCCAGAGCCGAGATCTGTGAGCTCGTTGGTTCCAGCTGTTGAGACATGTCCCAAAGTTTCTCAGCTCCTGGGACATTCAAGAAAATCTTATGCTAATTCCACGGATAGGGCTTCCCGGGTATCTGTTCACGGCTATGTCCACGTTCAACTGGATGACTTGGATTAGTCCCAAGAACGTCCCTCTTGCAATCCTCACTGGTTCGGAATCAGGATTGGGCTTGTTCAATCCAATCACTACCTTCGATTGGAACATCGCTACTTCCTCGTACGCTGCTCTCGCCCAGCCATTCTTCGCGACGTGCACGATGTACTTCGGCAGTATTCTTGGTGCCTTCATCATTCTTGGCATTTTTTACTCGAACATGTACAACACCGCTTACTTGCCAATCAACTCTTCCTCGGCGTTCGCAAACGATGCTACTTCCTTCAATGTCACGGTACGTCACTTTTTTCTCGAAGCTAAACTCCCTCAATGTCCCAACTCTCGCAGGGCATGTTCTTCAATTCAAGCCTTGTTTGAAGAACGCTGACATAAATTGATGTGTAGAAAGTAGTCGTGAACAACAAGCTCGACGAGACCCTTTATCAGGCATACTCCCCTCCTTTCTACTCGGCCGGTTACATCCTGACAGTCGGAGCAAACTTCGTCTTCTACCCAGTCTACTTCCTCTACATCATGGTTAACCAATGGAAGACTGTCGGTACCGCCTATGTAGACTTCTATAAGGGTATTCGACATGGGAAAGGACAGTACGAGGGAGCTATGGATGTGCACAGCAGACTTATGTCCAAGTACAAAGAAGTTCCTGACTGGTGGTTCATCTTGATTCTCGTTGCCGCGATTGTGGTATCGATCATCTGGTATGTCAACCTCTCACTTCATTGTTCCCGTCGAGAGAACCTGCCCTCGACTCTGGGCCGGCTGGAAGAACTCTACTGACCTTCTACTAATAGGACTCAAATCTATCCCGTCGACACTCCAGTTTGGCTCGTCTTTCTCATGATCGGTATCAACCTCGTCTTCGCTGTCCCTCTCTCCTTCCTATCAGCAACCACAGGCACGAACTTGGGATTGGGGGCCCTGATCCAAGTCATCACCGGTTTCGTCTTGCCCAACAACCCCAACGCCTTCCTCTTCGCTCAAACCCTCGGCTCCTGGGCGTTGGCTGGATATGGAGACAATTACGTACAAGATCAGAAGATGGCTCATTACTGCAAGATTGCTCCAAGAGCTGTGTTCAGAAGTCAGATTGGGACGATCATCATCACTTGCTTCGTGGCTGTCGGAACGCAGGACTTCATTCTCACAAGTGTCAAGGGTCTTTGCACTCCTGATCAGCCTAGCAGATTCACATGCGGTAAGTCTTGAGTCTTTTTCTGCAACACAAAGATCTGGCGCCGCTCCAGAATCATCCTTGTCCCAGAACTCTTAGGACATTCATCTCCCCTCTGAAACTATGCTAATCAGATATTTCAGCGAATGATGGTTACCCCCTGTATGCTAGCTCCCTCATGTGGGGTCTCCTCGGATCCGACAGAATGTTCAACTCCTTATATCCGCTCTTCAAATGGTGCTTCCTAATCGGTTTCGGCATCTCTCTCGTCTTCCTCATCGGCCAAGGTTACGGTCCGAAGTATCTCCCCGGCGTCAGAGAGAAACTTCGAACATCCTTGCGACCACGGACATTCGAAATCCTCGACCGCACTCTATTCCCCTTCATCGGCTCTCTGCTCTGGCTCAACCCAATCCTCGTCATTCAAGGAGTACAACATTGGGCACCATCTAATCTGTCGTATAAGACTCCTGGGATGATTCTGAGTTTTATATTCATGTACTGGCTCCCAAGACACAGGTTAGCGTGGTGGGAAAAGTATAATTATGTCCTGTCAGCTGCGTTGACGGCTGGGGTGGCGGTTAGTGGGTTGGTGATGTTCTTTGCTATTGGCTATAATCCGAAGAGTTTGAAGTGGTGGGGTAATACGGTTTCTGGGGCTGGTGCGGATGGTGCTGGGAAGGGTATTTGGGCTCTTCCTGCTAGGGGTTACTTCGGACCAGAGAAGGGAAGCTTCCCTTAGACGGAGACGGGATGGCCTCACGGCAGCAGAAATGAGAGGGGAAGAGGGGTGAGATTATGAGAACATGATAATGCGTTTGAATGGCAGCCAACCTACACATTGAACAACAACAACACATCGGCCCTCGAAGCATGTGATGATGCTTGGCACGTGACTACTAATTTGCAACTTGATTTTCCTGTCCACCCCTGCTTTCTGATCCTTGGGAGCCGAGTCCAGATTTATCTGTGAACTTTTGATTACCTCTATCGACTAGTATGGCAAATATACTGTCCAATTCCGATGTTGAAACAAGTCGTGGTTGGTGCGACCAATTTCTCGAGATCCATGGAACATTCAAAAACAAGGAAGAACTGCCAACCCAATGCCGACAACTCCTCTCTACCCTCCTTCCAACAATACACTAGCATGTGAATTCGACCCTCGAAGATGTATCAAGGGGGAAGCATGTCTCGTGTAACAATCGCATTCGCTCTCGGTGTCTCACGCTGTGGAGCCTGTCGGCTAACCTTAACATAAGGTTAACGTAATATTTCCTTCTTCGCGATTTCTAGCTCAAAGACTAATCCAACCTCTTTTTCCTCTCTTCTCAAGGCCACATACTCAACTCGAACCAAATCCCCATCCGAGGAGGGCCGAAGACTGTGTTTATCTTATCTTTGTAGCATTCACCGTTTGCGAGTTTCTCTTCTTCTATGCTTTCCCACCTCCCCTCTATCAGCTCGTTCCTCGCCTCCAGATCCAAACCCCGCTCCTCGATGTCTCGAGCCTCCAACGCCATCCGACTGGGTATCCAAGTCCCATCACCAATAACCACATGTCGACGAAACACAATATTGTATGAAAAACTACTCGCCCACGTCCCTCCAAAATGGCTACTCCGCAAAAGAACCATATAATCAAGCAATGCCTGCTGATCCCAAGTCAGACTTTTCATCTCTTTCAATTCCTCCTCAAACTCCCCAACATTTTCTAGCAAAGCAAGTTTCGTCGTAACTTTCATCCCCATTTTCTCCGCTGTTTTACTGAATCGTTTGATATCCGCCGGGGAGCCGGAAGCTAGGTATATGAATGCAAGCTTATGTTCCTTCGCAGCGGACAAGTAGGCGCTGGATTGTTCTTCGTAGGATGCGAATGAGGCTGCTACTGCGTCGACGTCTGTTCGAAGATGCGCGCCGTAGAATTTCCCTTCTGCTGGGATACCAGTTTTTGCGGGTTCGAGATTGAGTTTGTATTCTTTGTCCAAGGCGTAGAGAACTGTGGCTGCGAGGTGGAGAATGGAGGGGTTGAAGCGGAGGATTCGTCCGAATGTCGCGATGAAGGATGCTGAGTCGTGGAGGATGGGGAATTCGAAGAAAGAAGGAGTGATTGAGACGAGGATTTGCTTCGAGGCTGAGAATCCGGATGGGGCGCCGAAGTCGTGGACCCAGGTATCGAAGAGTGAGCGCCAGATCGAGGCGAAGTCCATGACTCTGTCTACTTTGAATGCATGGCCGAGATCTTTGGGTGTGAGTCCCGCGCGGGATATGGAGGCGTCGAGTAGGGATTCGGAGGTTATTATGCTGATTTGTGGACAGGCGGTCGTGAGGGAGGTGATGAAGAAGTCTTCGTCGAACATATAGGTGAATGGTAGTGTCGTCCCTGCATGTAGTTCTATCAAGCCAGCATCACGTTCTTCGATCTTCGGTATTATGAGCGAAGTCGCTGTCATTTGTCAGCCACGTTTGCGCATCGAAAGGGAGGGAGTCTTACCTCCTGCTTCAATAGCATATCGTATACACGTCAAGATGATATTCCTGATATTTCCCACCCCTCCAAACGCATTGTCGCATTTGAAGATCAATCCCGGCTGCCATTCCTTCCCACTGCACAAGTCGCGCAGCGGTCCATCATTGTATTCCCCATCGATCTCCCACGCTGCCGCTTCTCGAATGAACGTATCCTTATCCTGCCCAATATAATCCTCCTTGTTTCCTTCAACACTCGGCCAAGTCGGTCTCGAGAACGGTCTATATTCAGACCGCGATAAGAAATACGCACTAAAAAGAAGTACCAGAACTCCCAGCACCAAGAATCTGCTCAAACGAAGCCATCGCGACGATGACACCGCCATGCTCTCGAGGCTGCGATGTACCTAAAGATTATGAATCCCACCATTACAAGAAAAGGAGATAGGCAACCGCCAATGCAGTTTCGGGCTGAGCGCCTTGAATGGCTGATTGCTGATTACGTATCTACCTTAGAGTTTGGTCCGTGGACCCTTATCTGTTGGTTGGATAGGGCATAGCGGTGCGAGGATTGTGTCTGTGCCGCTCTTGGGAATTGCTTCAGCCAGTCGTAGGGTTTTCTGAAAGTATCGAAGCTTGGCTTTGGGGCGCAGCTGAGAAGACAAGGCGCAACAATAAACTTTTCGTCGCAAGGTTGGGTTTGTCGAGGCGATTCAAATGACTGCGCTTGATAATTATGAAGCTAAATTGGAAATATCTTACGTTATGGGATAGTCGTTGAAAGTTCGAGACAAAAGAAATCTCACGATGGTGACCCACCACCACTTTCTACTCATGGCTTGCAGGGGTCGCACGTACCTCCTGGATACGAGGGGCGAGGCGGGATGAATATCTCGACGAATTGAAGCCTATCACCTCCAACATTTCAGCACGATTTAGGCATATCGTAAGTACGATGCAGCTACATCAGACCTGTGCCCAATGGTTTGGAAGTGCAAGTCGCTCGTAGGCGATAATGTTGAATGTTATATTACAAGAATGCGAAAGCTCGGCATAGCTTGGCCCTTGAAGCAAAGTGTAACTACAATGACTTATTCACTCGAGCTATTTCCTCGATGCGCAGTCTGGCCTCTTGAATTAATCTCCAAGTTCAGAAGACTATCTGGATCCCTTGGAGCCTAAGACAGAATAACAGACTTTCTATTGAGACGCCGCATCAAATAACTCCAGTCTATTAGAAGAGACCTCTAAAAATCCCGTTCTTGAAAGAGGCAAACATTTTGGGACTTTTTCGCTACGAAACGTTGTGGCTATGATACAGCAACTGTCTATGCACCCGGACAGACTTCTGAACAGACGCAAGTACTTCCAATGGCCATTCGTTTTCTTCCCTGTCGTTCCTATCAAAACCATCCGAGCACGTCCGCGGGTGATGTATAGGTGTCGAGCAACTTGGAATCATAGGAGGAGTTATGCTTCGAGGCAGCCGCCATTGGCAGGCGCTGACCAGTTCGCTTGCTATTCTTCGATCTGTGAGGTATCATCATACTGAAAAAGGTGACATTTGAGACATTTCCTGGGCTGCGGATTCCTTTCGTCTCGACCAACATTGATGGAGGAAGTGATCGAGAGAACGAAGTCGACTTCAGTAGCGGCTGCTTGCAAAGCCTCAAAGGACTTTCCTCGCCCCTTTCCTCTCTCCAGCTTTCATTCCGCCTCGATGCTACAATTGCAAGTGATGGAAGAGGGCTGATGACATATCCATTTGTGCGCTGGAAGTCGAACTTGGTGGTTCAGTAGAGAACTGTTTGTCGAATGTCTTGTCATGTGCAAATCAGATGCGAACCATATCCCTCTTTTCTCAAGTTGTGCCCAGTTCGATAGTGCTTTGAGATCGAGTAAGGTTACAATCGATAGCACTGGAAACTGCAGTTCAATACAAGGATATTCCCAGGTATTGCACTACTTCCAACACCGCGAGAAGGGATATGGAATGGTATGCGGATTCATCTTCTGTTGTACCGTTTATAACTTCGCGAAGAGAATATTCAGCTGGGACCACATTCTCGAATCCAGGTTCATCAGCTTGTTACAAGATCTGCTCTGTCCATTATCGGCGCTGAGAGCAAGGTCATTGTAGCTACCTATACCATCCGCAGGGCAAAGAAATCTGTCAATGAGGTCGCCCTTCGTTCCAGACCTGTGTGGAATTAGGAAGCTTGATCGCAGAAGATTTGGTGAGATCGAACAGTTTCCGCAACAGGTTTAGGACCATTGGAAGTGAGGCGAACCAGGTTTGAGAACGAACGACCAAAGTCGATGGTGCCATAGGTTCGTTGTCGTGACAAAGAAACTATTCTTTGTAAATGCAAACCGAACTCGATGAAAGTGCGTTTATTTGATTTATTTTTTGCTGCGCCGAGGGTGTAAGGTGAGTGTTGTAGATTTGTTGCAGATATGACCAAGCCATCCAGGATTCAGTTGAAGGGTAGCTTCATCAAGGGTCGTCATGTTATATTATCAGTCGTCTTCCAGAACATTGATATATTTTTCGAGACATGATACTTCGTCGATTGAATTTCCAGTATGCTTTTAGTCGTGATCTGACCTCAAGCCTCAACTCCGTATCCCGAGGTTATGCAACTAGACGCCATATTCTTAATCCATTACTGAAAAAGTTGGAATAATACGAACGTCTGCTTGTGGAGGATTTGTGGTTGATTAGTGCCTTGTCCCAGCAAGGGTAAAGTCAAAGACTCGATCTCCGGAGTTTAAACCCTACCAAGTCTATGGGCGATTTACTGTAATGAGAACAGGGTTTGGATTTGCAATCAACATAAATTGGGTAATGGTATAAGCGGTATAATTGAAAATGCAGTGTATTCCTCGGACTAGCCCATCCCATGCCAAGGGAATCGAGGCAATTTGAGTACATTAGTTGCATAAAACACCTCGCGGAAAGAATTACCTTTTTGAGCAAAATAAAGTAAATTTGCTCAAATGCGGAGACTAGATTGGATAGCGGTCTTGGCTGTCCGTGACATTACTGTACCCGTGCGTTGAGAACATTTGATCCCATTTGTAGATCTATTTCGAGTGGTATCCAGAAGCCCGGACATGGGAAATAGATTTTCTGACCGCATGGGATAGGACCGAGGTATTTTGAGCACATTGTTAATGGATCCTGGAAGGAGAATAGGGGCGAAAATGGAGTAATAACTCTTTCCTAAGGTGTGATTAAGGTTCGCTGGAACAAATTTTAATAAAGCAATCCTACTCCATAATAAGAATTGAATGAAGATGAGCTTTATATCCCGCAGGGTGTAGAGCCTTCCGAAGTATTTGTGGCTAGAAATCATACTAATGTAATACATCGTCGAGGAAAATCAACTTCTATACAGCTGTGGCGCAGTGAGATGAAATGGCTGGGCGTTTGTAATTTTTTGTGTTTGGGCCTTTCAACCATACAGGAATTAAGCCCTGCGTGATACTGTAATAATGAGGCATATAGAGTACATTTTCGCTAAACCTCGGTAAAAGGGGAGCCGATGATAACGTGATACGGAGTAATCGTGTTCTACAGACCTTTGAACGAATCCGCTTGAGATCAGGCACAGACCCTACATCCGTGAGTATCACCGAATAACTTTCCCCAAGCAGTGGTCCTCATCGTGGCCTAATGCAAACGACCCCGCAACGTCAAGTTCGGACGTCAACGGTAGTGCGTGTTGCAGGACACTCCCGCAGACCTCCCAGTGGCCCCCAGCCAGGCAGAATATTCTGCGTAAGAACGAGTGGTAGTTTACAGGAACAAGAGAGGGAAGACAATTGGTTATCACGTCTTTTGCTTACATAGTAACATTTGTCGAATTGAATTTGACTGAGGGTTCGCTTAACTCGACAACCCCTTTCTGATAAGCAGGCAGTGACCACTACCTCAATCTGAACTCGAAAATCGCATCGCACAAAGACACTCGAGTACATGAGCAACAGAACTGCAGTATTTTTGATATGCAGTTTAAAGTGTGTATCGTTGGTGCTGGACCAGCTGGATTTGCACTCGCTGCTGACCTCGAAAGTCGAGGTACTAGCGTGTTGGTATATTCGCATCCGACACACATACACCATGCCAGCTATGTCATCGATAAAGGATGTTTGAGAGCCAGCGGTACGATGGAGAGCTCCACGAATATCCGCATTACGTTCGACATGAGAGACGTTATTGCGTTCTCGAAGTTCATCATCCTTACGGTCCCATCTACTGGACAGGAGACAGTGTTGTGCGAGTTGAAGGAATTCGCCTTGCACCAACACACGATCATCACAATTCCTGGCAACTTGTTTTCGCTCATTGCCGACGCCGAGATGGAGATCGGATGTATCCTTGAAACCAATCTATCACCATACTCATGCAGGATGAACCAAGGGGAGTTGGTGGTCCTGGGCAAAAAGAGCTTTTTCTTCATCGCGGCCTTACAGAATGACCTAAGTCCTGCATTCAAAGACAAGATACGAAGGATCTTTCCCATAGAACTCAAGTGGAGCAGCAATGTCATTGAAGTCTGTTTGTCGAACATCAACGGGGTGTTTCATCCACTGATGATGATCATGAACGCTGGGCGTATTGAAAGCACTTCTGGAGATTTCCTCCTGTATCGCGACGGCCTTACCCGCTCTGTCGCCAACGCTATGCTTGCAGTCGACAGAGTACGATTGGAAATTGGTGAAGCGTTCGGGTTCCAGCTAGATAGTGTGATTGAGACTTCGAATAAGTGCTATGGGGCAGACTTCACGGATTTGGTGGACTTGGCTCAAAACTCTGAACCACACAACAAGTTGAGGGCTCCATCTGATATTGAGAATCGAAATATTTCGGAGGATGTTCCTGATCTATTGGTCTGCTGGCATGGCTTGGCTGAAAAGCTTGGGATAGATGCGTCCCCTCTCAAAGCGGTCATCATTCTTGTTGAAATGGCAACTGGTATAGGCTACATGGAAAGTGGGAGGAATTTGCGAAAACTTCATTTGGAGGACCTGACACGAAGTGAGCTTCTTGCAAGATTTAGTGTTCCTCATGCTAGATGAAAAATGATACTCCGTTGGATTTTGAAAAATGGTATTGCCACTTGCCTCTAACTACATATGCTACTTGAAGAGGTATACCAAAGAACACAAATTCTCACAATCTGACCCTACTACTCAGGTTTCGAATTTTAGCACCATACAAGCCGAATATCCAAGGCATGGGAGCAAATGCAAGCGCAATGAAAGCAAGTACGCTGTTTCCCCAGCCCCATCCAAGGGTGTCATACAGGTTTAAACCAGCAAGCGGAATGAGCGCTCCAGCAGTACCTCGTAGCACCGCATTGGCACCAACCACACTGGCAGCATATTCTTCAAATGCATCTATCAGGTAAGTTTGTATGCCTATGAAGATTAAAATCGAGCCGAATCCCGTGATAGCCGTTCCGATCTGGGGGACAATCCAATGGACATGTTCTTCAACGCTCCATCCGTAGATAAATAGGCCGACTGGAAATGTAAGAGATCCAGGTATTGTGATGAGAAGAGGTAGGCGATCTTCGGGTGTGAGTATCTTTCCAGCAGCTGCACACGTTTTAAGTGTTCTATCGCTGAAGTTCCCAACATATAAAAGTCCTGACAAGGTACCGATGCCACCAGCAAGAAAGACCAGCCCAGTAGCAGAAGTCGAGAATCCGTAAACTTCCCTGAAAACAAAGGAGTATGTGGCGAAGAGAAGATAGAGAATGCCATAGAGGACGGCAACGTAAATACACATGACGGTTACAATCGGGTAGCAAATCAGTGGCTTCAGAGGTCGGATGATGCTATGTTTAAAGAGCCTTGCCGGAGTTAAGTCGGAGGCAAGCTTGGATCTGTAGTTGGGGTATCCTGTTTGTTTCCTGAGCCTGGCTGCTTTTCTCTCCAGCAAGACAACGGGGTAGGTTTCTCTCAAAACAACGAATGAGAAGATAGTCACAACACCAACCTAGTCATGATTAGTGTGTGGTGTTCTATTTTAAAGTTTTTATCGTGAAACTCACTGCAATTGAAATAACCCAGAACATCCATCTCCAGCCAGCAACCTGAGCCACATAACCACCGATAATAGGGCCAACCATTGGACCAAGAATGGTTCCCACGGACCAGATTGACACAGCCTTGCCTCTCTTCTCTCGTGGCATGATATCCGCGATAGTTCCTGAACCTATAGTGATCGTGGCTACACCTGCGAATCCTGATAAAAAGCGAGCAGCTAGGAGCATGGATTCGTTCTGTGACATCGCACACATGATAGTGAACCCCAGAAATAGAACATTTGTTACATTGTAAATGATGACACGACCATAGAGCTCACTTAGTGGTGCAAGAAATAATGGTCCGGAAGCAAAACCTAGCACGAAGATCGATACGGCGAAGGTTGCAAATGTCGTTGATTTCGTGTTGAATTCCTCCATAACAAGCTCAACGCCTGGTCCAAGCATCGAGGATACAAGAGGCCTTATAATATTCAGCTACTTGAGTAGATCAGTTGGCATGGATATCACTCACACAAGGAAACTGATGACAGAAATAGTACCGATATTGACCCATTTTTTGGTTGATGACCAATTCATAGGATTCTCTGGATCTCGATCTTCTGGTTCATCCCACCATACAATGATCTCCGAGCCAGGCTCAACTGGTGGAGCGCTGCCATTGTTCTCTTGCTTCGAACTTATTGATACTGAAGGACCATTGGTGTCAAAATGTTCGTCTCTCTCCTTCAAAAACTCTGTGTTCTTCTTCTCCATCTCGTCAAGGTCTGTGTTAGAACCTCCTACATCCAACTGTTCTTCGTCTGTATCTTTCAGCTCGAAAATGATGGTCGCCGACTGCCAAGGAGAATGTACTGAGCCTGATGGCGGCGGCATGGTGAAAAATGCACACCCTTGACTCTGATACTGATGATGTGGCTGAAGTCAAAGACGAAGAGTATTGGGCAACAAAGGAGTCTTTTTGCGTCGGTCAAAAGAGAAACGGGCCTCGAGGTGTCAAAGAATTTAGTCTGTTTTAGTCGGTATTAAAGAACACGGGACGATCGTCTGCTCGGACTTTGAACGAATCTCTAGAAAAATGTTTTTGTTACGTCACGATATGCGGAAGGGCCGTGGGGCATTATGCCGGGATTGTATAGCTCCAGGAACTTTGCAGAACGCGGTACAATAATTTTCTCACTATAGTCTAAATTTCGGTAGTCTATTCGGATTCGGCCTTCCGAAGCACTGGCAATGACAAGGGTGAGATGACTTCAGCAGCGGCTGACTGCATAGGATAGTCAGGCCGTCAAACTTATCTCCATTATCACTTGCGAGCAAATGATGACAGAGCATTACAATGGTTGAATGTCGGTGTTGGAATAGGCTATTCTGGCTCTGCTCTTCAAAAAAGGAAGCCATGGCAAAGAAATTCATAATGTTGGCGTATTTAGGTGATGCTTTCGTGCCTGCAGTTCGTCCTCCTACCATCGGGCGTGCAGACGTTTGCAGGGACCAGTACACGTACCTGTGTGCTTAGCGGGGCGAGTTCCACTTTTGGAGCAAGAGCTAATGCATGTGTGACAGATGTTGCCTGAGAAGAGAATATGCACACTTCGGACTGTGAGTTAGAAGATAATAGGATCTGGGAGTGTGGTTGATTTTTTCAATGTCTAATCTACCCGAGAAATAGGTGAAACACTCAATACTTGACAGCTACGGTGACCAATAGCTCCATTTCCATTCGAATTCCTTCCTCTGTGGTAATCTTGGCCCATTCCTGCTTCATTTCCTCCCTGGCCTTTGGCCGTAAATCCAGAGGGATGCCGCCATAAGTCGCCCCAGACGAACTCGTATCCAACCACTCGATCATAGCTTCTCCATCCTTCGCCGACTTAATTATTGTGTTTATGACAATTTTTCTCTCAGAGAAGCCAGCATCGTCAAGGAGACTATCGAGCTCACGCTTCTTGATGAAATTTGGGCCGCCCTTTTCAGGATAGTTCCGGTAAGGCTCTCTTGACAACACATCTGCCTTGATCTTTTCGTGTGCTGCGACATAGTCTCCAGATCCCCCTGAAATTCCTAGCCGGCCTCCTGACTTCAGTACACGGGCAAATTCTCTGATTGCTGCAGGCTGGTCCTCCACCCAGTGGAAAGTGGAATTCACGAAAACAACATCGATACTGGCAGAAGGGAAACGTGAAAGGTCTTCTGCTCTTCCCTCGAAAAAAGACAAATTCGGCGTGGTTTTTTCCAACTCAATGGCGAGGGCGATTCGCTCCTTACTCGGATCGATGCCAACGACAATTCCATCCTTCCCAGCGATTTCTGCTATATGGGCTGTGAGGTTGCCAGGTCCGCAGCCGACGTCTAGAACGTGGTTGCTAGGCACGATTCCAAGTCTTTTGAGAAGAAATAATCCCGCATCGAATTGGGTATTGTTAACGACTGTATAACCCTTTGCTAATTCCTCGGTATCGACGACGACCATGGCTGTGCTGTATTGGTATGTTGCGTGAAGTCGTTCAAAGTCTTCGATCCTAATCTCCGAGAGACGTTTATCAGTTATATAGGGGCCGGGTGCCGTGAATATGAAGCAACGATCACGTTACTGAATTCGAATAGTGGTACCCCACATGACGTTCAAGCGCGACATCTGGGGAGTTCGACCCCTGTGCGGTTAGTTCCGCATTCTGCCGTACCGAAGACAAGGAATACGAGCTATTTTGAGCGCATTAAATATGCGCTCTTCCTAAAAAGCTTTCCGCCGTATCTTCGGTAGGCTGAATAAATGCGGATCTTAACTTTACAGTGGTGTTCGTAGTGTGTACACGGACAAGCATGAATGTTAACCTCAATTGGGATAAACAAGGGCAAAGCTGCTCATTTTACCGACTAGGAATAAGCTTCGTAATACCTTGGAGCTCACAGATAACAATTTACAGGCCCGAAAACCGAGGAAATATATATAACAGCCAACTTTCCTTCTAGCTCAAGGTTGCTTTGTAACTAGAACGTATCTCAACACATTCCGAGCTAAGGGCTTAGAAGAGGAATCCATTGCGAAAGTCGATTAGAAGTTTACAGAGGCTCACTCGCTTGAGATACTCGCACATTTCGAACATTTGCTTCGCTTTGCAGCAGTGATGATTATCAACCAGTTCTCTGCGGTCTCAGTAGCCACAACGCTTGCATTCCTTGTGCGTCACCCATCCATATATTAGAACATCTGCTTACCAACACTGGTTCGCCGTTGATTTTCTTATTCAGATAATTCAAAGACGATTCTTTCACTCGTTCCGTTCAGTTCCCGGCCCATGGATCAATAGCGTGTCAGAACTGCCTGCTACCATAGCATTGGCAAGCGGAAATCAACACATCTATTATAGGTGGTTGCATGAGAAATATGGCCCTGTGGTGAGAGTCTCTCCGGAAGAACTTAGCTTTGTTACTGTAGAGGCGCGCGAGGAAATCTATGGTCTTCGAGTGAGTGAAGACCAAGCTAAAGGGTTTCAGAGCTGACTAATCTCACAGAAAGGTGGTCTAACCATGGAGAAGAGTCCAATTTTCCTCGGAGCTGTCGGAAGTGTAGAAGGGCAGACTGGCGTAAGCTTAGCTCTAGGCACAGAGCACGCTCGTCAGCGTAGGGCATTGGGATATCTATTCACGAACACTGCGCTACTGCAGGAGGAAAGCCTGCTTCGGCTTCATGTCCATAATTTGGTTACAGTATTCAAGAAAATAGCAGCTGAGAACCAACCCGTGGATTTCTCAAGTTGGTGTAAGCCCTACTCCAATCAATATCTTCTACGGAAACTTGACTAATAATGTGTATAGACACATACATTGCGTTCGATTTAATGGGTGATTTGTGCTTTGCAGAGCCCTTTGGTTGTTTGGACCGAGCAGCGGCTACTGAATGGTCTATGTCTGTTATCAACGTCTTCATAGCAGCTACATGGACTCAGGGCATACGACGATTGAGCGGCGTAGGCACATGGCTTGAGTACCTCATGATGAAGCTCCTTGTTCCTGCAAAAGCGGCTGATTGGAGGAAAACCCATCTTAACAATTCACGCGAGAAGACAATTCGCCGCCTTGAAAACGGTGATCGAGACCACCCTGACTTTATGTCTCAAATTCTCAAGAACAACGAATCGAAAGGATCACTTTCCCAGACAGAAATCATCCTTAACATGGCTTTGTTCATTAGCGCAGGGACTGATACAACGGCAACAACTCTTACTGGCTGGACTTACTATGTATGTACACACCCAGATGTATACAGCCGCCTAGTTAGCGAAGTCAGAGAAGTTTTCGTGTCAGGCAACGACATCAAGTGGGAGAACGTCAGGAAACTTCGGTATCTTGAAGCAACTATTCACGAGGCGCTACGTCTCTTCCCACCTTCAGCAGCAAGCCAGCAACGTATAGTTCCTCCAGGCGGGGCTACCATTGACGGCTACTATGTCCCGGCGGGGAAGACGGTCGCTGTCTCACCCTGGGCAGCAACACGTTCGCGCCTGAATTTCCATGAGCCGGATATGTTTTTACCTGAGCGTTGGTTAGGAGAAGATGAGAGGTTTGCAAATGACCACCTGAATGCTTCTTTACCATTTGGTACAGGACCTAGAGTGTGCGTCGGGCGAAACTTAGCTTATATGGAGTTGCGGCTTGTAACATCACATTTGTTATGGAATTTCGACTTTGAACTAGACAGAGGGCAATATCAAGAGAAGAATCAAGCGTGGGGCTTAGATGGTAAGATGAAGACCATGAAGGTATTTCATTCTATGACTAAACCTGAGTTGTGGGGGCGGTTGAAAGTTGTTCAGCGGTAAGGCTGTGCGCCAGATGGTTCAACTGTAGGGGAGTCAATTCGATGGCTTGTTAAACAACGAGAATCATTCCTAACCACTAAATTTCCAGACAAGTAAAACAAATTACGTATCCACCTAGCCAGATTCTCCTGCCTCTGGAAACGAGGCCGGATCTATCCCGCTTGGGAATGCAGTGAATAAGAGTGACATGTTTGAAGATATATAAATGGAAGGCTTGAAGAGCACCATTTACAACACCCTGAAAACTCGTGACGACCTTGTAATAAGTGGATAAATCCTCCCGCTAATCGAACTTAATTTCATGGCCTCCACCTTGGACGCTTGTTCTTGTCATCTTTGCTTCTAATTCCGTGCTTCTTGCGCATCCTTTTGACCATTGAAGAAAAAGCACTTTTCTTACTACTCTCAGAAGTGTCGTTATTTATGAGCGGTACATCGTTCGACTCAGGTGGTCTCAAGTTCAGCTTGCTGAAATTTTCCAACGATTGCTCCAGTGGTACAACTACGGGCTGTGCTTGGTTGGTCGAGGTTTCGAGATCCTCGAGATCGGGGTCGGATTCATCTGAAGTTGAATTGCTCTGAATTCTAGGGGTAGTACTCCTCGACTCCTCTGCTGGTTCGGTGGATGTTGCACTACCTGACGTGGAGACCGTGGGAGTAGGGGTTATGCGCTGTGACGAGTGTTTTTTGCATCGTCTCTGGGTTGGATCGACCGAGAAGGAGGTTGTAGATGCGTTGCACTTGATCTCCGTACCATTGCCAAATATGAAAGCACCTTGGAGGTACGATTGGATGGCAGCCCGCACTTTTGCATTAGACACAGGCTTTCTCTTTGATTGAAGCTTCTGGATATGCCTGATAGATGCATTTCCAGCCTTTGGATGCGTCTCGATGAGTTTTGGCGATGATGCACACCAATGAAGACCCTCCGCAAGTCCATCGTTCCGGCTGTCGAGGAACGTGCGTACTGCTGATCCCATGGCTACCAGCAGGTTTTGTTGAGGGGGGACACTAGACCAAGACTTGCAGGTGATAGAGGCTGGCACGATAGGCGCTCGAAAATTCCTGCAGAAGAATACGACAGGATTCTCTACGGTCAAGTGCGTCCAAGGTTGATTGACCAGGACACGACGGATCCCCATAGACTGTTTGTTCTTGAGTGCCTCTTGGAGGTCTACTCCCAAGATGTATTTAGGAGTGAGATCCTCTACTAAATGTAGCTTGTTTGCTGCTGATTCCAGAGAAACTGCTATATCACTTATTGTGTGCCAAATTCTGGCGAGAAGGGTGGGAAAGGCTTCCTCCACAAAGATGTCGGGACCAGCAGTCTGTTTTCGGATCTTCAGCCCGAAGCTTTGCTTGAGAG
This sequence comes from Phialocephala subalpina, assembly GCA_900073065.1. Classification (NCBI taxonomy): domain Eukaryota; kingdom Fungi; phylum Ascomycota; class Leotiomycetes; order Helotiales; family Mollisiaceae; genus Phialocephala; species Phialocephala subalpina. Next base: position 197,979 of record FJOG01000042.1, read on the forward strand.
CAATGCAGGCAGCCGACGCACCGTCCGAGCTCGGTTGTGCCAAAAAACGAGGTTCATTCTTAGAGACGACCAGATCTCCGTCGTAGAGTTCATAATGATTCATTGTGATCATGGAATGAGCCATTTGAAGAACAACACTAGTCTGAGGCAGACACCAGCCCGTTTCTTGGTCATGGTCAAAGATAATAGCATGATCATCCGTGGCAGCGTTGATTATGTCCAGGAGATCATTCTGCTGAGATGTCGAAATGGCGTTTGGTATGGATACGGGTTCTCTGACATAAGTACCCTGTATCGTAGCCCATGACAGAATCGACAAGCCAGCTGTCAGCTCGTATCTCTGAATGTGCTTGACCGAAGGGCAGGCTTGGGCCCGAGATGGCCTGACCTCCAGGGCATAGCCAGGAGTACCAATAACAACGTTCGCCTTTTCAACCCAGCCCAGAAAACATCTTCTGTCCATCAATTGTTTTGGATCAAGCTCTCTGTACCAGTCATCAATTCCATGTAGCCTCAGTATTTGCGGTATTGAGGCAATTTTGCGCGATGGCTGCTTGACCTTGCTTTCGAAGTGCCATTGTATAGCATCGTCATTTTTCAGTTCAGTTATTGGGATTATGACAGACTTTAATCCATGAGCAATCAAGCCGTCCTCATAAGCCACGAAGCTTAGACATCGGCTCGCAAAAGCTAAATTCGCAAACGATATTTCGAGACCACGACCTTGGAGCCTTGGTCGGATAGCAAACCCATGCGCAATGACATTGTGGGGGAATAGGGAGTGCCAGCATGTCAGTGGGTTGGTGATACGCTCAAGAGGACTTAACGTGACTTGAATAACCTTCTTAGGATGCTCCGCAAATTCCTGTTCCGTACTCGCGTCCAGGCACATTGCCTTTACTGAGACATGAGACTTGCAGACATTCTGATGAGGGGATACGCGAAGGACAGCACTAAGCCAAGATGCAGCTGCTGCTATCTGACTGTGCAATCGATATGATGCCCGAGCTGCCATAATAATCCCATTCTGAGATGATGTGTCTTCCACAGGAAACAGTCGCACACTTATGCAATCATCAGTATCTTCAACGGCGACTGCGGTAAGCAATTAGCTTCATGAACTCAAGAATGGATTGTAATGCATGGTACGTACGTCGTAGGTCGGAAGAAATAAAATGCTCCAAGCATCTGACAAGACATTGGCCAATTTCTGGCCACTCTCTAAGGAGGTAACCCTCGCAGCTGATGGCTTCCGCCGCTTCGTGGGTTCCAGTGAAAGTCAAAACTTTCCCTAAGCTACGCTCCATTGGGGAACGTGACTCGAGAAAACGGCGAAGGCCAGGAAATGTACAGTATCTAAGTTCTGTTGCCTCAGACAAGGGAAGACCAGCTGGCCAACAGTCAAAAGCTGCTCTTTGAACTTGGTCTGATTCCAGAAATATTCGGAAGTTCTCACGAAGCAAGCTGAATGATGAACTAGCCAATATGGCCGCTTCAAGAGTCGACAGATTGCCATCTTCCCCTTCGTGTTCCTCCTCCATCTCGTCGAGATCGGGCTCGAAATCATCCGCTTCGCCTTCTTCAGTCTCATCAATATCGTCCACAACAGGAGACTCCGTGGGGATCAGTATTGGCTCCTGAGCGCTTTGTTTCGTCGGCTCTGGTGTCCGAGATGTATGTTCGAGAGTACGACGAATGGAGTGGGCGGCATTGGTTGAGAATCTGCGGATCAGCCTTGGGGCATTCTTGGGAAGAGACACAGGTGCCTCGATCCGAAGATGTTCAGAGAACTGATGTAGACATCGCCTGAAATTGTTCTCGAACTTATCTAGTGGGAGCTTGTTTGCAGCTACTTCAAATAAACCCTTCAAACCGCGGTCATTCAAAAGAAGATTGACAAGCCGTTGTAAATATACTGGGTCTGAGTTCGTAGAAGAGACAGACGAGTGTGTGCTTTGGGCAAGGGAGAATACCAAACTTGCAAGGGAGTTCAAACTTGAATTCGAGGATGATCGAGAGATCTTTGGAGCTTGGGCTGGCTGCTCCTGAGCGGTTTGTTTCAGATCTTCGCTATACTGTGTTCCAAAGGTGTTCTCTTCCGGATATTGTTCCATAGCCTCAGAAACTTCCCATGAACTCTCGGGTCGGCCGGGCCTCGATTCTTGACGACGTTTCTCAGCTTTACTGAAGACCGGTTGGGTTGGTTCAGCCTGAAGAGTTACGCTAGAGTCCTCATCTTTTGGAAAATGGATCTCCTTGTAGTACCGCCGCAGAATTCTCTGGGAATCAGAATTCAACTCGCCAATATCTTCTACCTTAACATTCTTATCCACACAATAGGCTCTTCCGTAATTGACGAAAGAATTAGAATTAAGCAGTCCTCCTTTTGTTGAGGGTTTGAGTTGTAGTGGTAATCGATCAATCCCGGGAATAATTAGAGGTTTATCGCCCTCATTGTATATCTGGCCATGGTCCTTTAGGTTAATACCACGCTTCTTATATCCTTTGCCATCATATGTTGTGATAGGCAAGCATTGGCAGGAGCTACCGTTGCTAGTAACAACAATGAATCGGCGTCTTTTTGAATAGACGTATTCCCCGTGTGCAACTCTGAACTTTTGCACGCTCGTGTGATCATCTTCACTGGCGTTGTTGTAACTCGAACCTGCAGGGTCCGCCCATAATGTTCTGAAGACCCTTCCGCATTTAAAGAACGTCTCGTAGTCACTTTTTCTGATCCTATAAGTGGGGCTAAGCTTTTCGCTTACACCAGATCTGGGGTCGCTAGATACTTGTATGGACGGACGGGCGCCGCCACGTTTGCTCGTACTTGGGTCAAATTTGGCACTCCATTGAGGAGTTACCGTCGCATCAGGATTGGTAGGCCACTGGATGGAGCGCAGTTTCGTATTTGAGAGAGCTGGCGCGTAACTGTATCGAGAGACTCTCGAGACATCAGAATCTTGCAGTGTCATCCTCTCTACCCCCGCGGCAACGGAGTCGAAGTCAGTATCTTTGTAAACTACCTCGCCTTGGGATATGTTGCGATCTTGTTGTATGTGACGAGAAATAGAATCAGGCAAGCCTTGCCAGGGGTTTGGCGATCTAGCAGCCAGGATTGTCAGCTACATACGAACTGAAAGACAGGCTTTGGAGCGTACTTGTATTTTTCTTCAGTGCCATAGTATTCTTCGTGTTGGCTGCCTGGGTCGAGAATCCTAAGCTCGGCTGGACCACTGGATTGTGGAACAGATGGAGACCGTCTTCGAGCGCGTCCGCTCGACGTGGCTGATTGGCGAGTTTGACGACTATCCTGATCTCCATCTCTCTCCCGCTTTCGAGGATGACTACTATTACAGAACTGAGTTTGCGTCCTAGCATCGCACAATCACGATGTCTTTCCACTTACGACGAAATCTGGTTGCTGATTGCTACATCTCCTTGAACCACACCTGGGTATGTGTCTGAAAATTCTTCTTGGAGACTTTGGTACAAGTGATGATACTTTGAATCTCCTCCCAGCATTGGAAGTTCGTCTTCGTACCTTCGAATGATCTTGCCGTCTTCGTCTTCTTGTGAGCGACTCTTCCCAACAATGAAAGCACATTGAGCACCGACCGGAATTCGTCCAATTGAGATACCACCTCCCAGTTTCAGGCTCACTTAGCCACTGAGTGTCCGCCATGGCTGTGGACAATAGCAATTGCAGAATGTAAACAAGGCTGCGTAAGTGGTGACCGTAAAGTAAGTATCCGTCACGTGCAGTAGCCTCGGGGTCTCGAACTAATCCTGCTTGCTAAAGAACACTGGCAAAGGAACCCATAAAGGCCCTCGGAGTGTGATACCAACTTGGGGAGATGGAGGGATTGAGAGAGACCGTTGGGATGATATCGTAGCAGTGCAAAGTTAGCAGAAGGAGGATGGGTCGACTCGCCGCGAGACCCGAGCGGCAGCCTTTCGGAAAGTCTGTGATGTGGCTGCATCAACCTCCTATTCATTCGCACGCTTATTGCTATCTGGGGGCTGTGTGCCAACTGAAAGCAACCTATAGAACAGGTCTTCGCATGAACAGCACATGTTGAAGCTGAGCTGCAGTCGGGCGCCATTATTCCACTGCGTCTGGAACACCTTAGCGATAAGTCGTGATTCTTCCACACCCCTGCAAGATGAGGCATTTCGAGGACGATTTTCTAGTTACAGGTTACAGTGCAGTTTCCCACAGATTTTATTTGTAGTTGAGAACTGACTACAATGCCAGAAGGCTCTATAAAAATTTGGTCGCTGGAGAGGCTAAGGAGGGACGACTATGAAGATATGCTATTATCCCAGGATATAGTGCAGTCGCATCAGTTTGAGTGAAGTGGTATGATTCTCAATTGAAGCATTGCCACCGTCATGGCTTCTGAACTTCCCAATTACTGCTCTGCTGAGTTCTGTTTTCTGCTTTCGAGGTTGAGAGGGGTACTGGTGATCTTCTAGGCAATCGCGATATCTTATTCCTAGAAACATGACTCTTCTCCGTCTTCTGTAGCCAGATTGGCTCACTATTCATGCCTGGTATTATGTCGCTCAAATTATTCGTGCTGAAGGTAAAGGAGTCCTCGCCACTCTTGGATGAAACCGTGTCGCTAAGCAGTCTTGGCGTTGACGGGGACGGTGTTTCTGCGTCCGAGGTGCCATCTGTCAGGTGTAGACTATTCGAAGTCACTTCGCTGGAGGCGGTTGGGGAGTTATCAGCCAAGGATACATTGGTCGAGAAAAGGTCAGGCAGTGCTGCATTTATATCTCTACACGCGATCGCATGCGGCCTGTTTGCAACCTGGACTGGCTTGCTCCGAGTGGTAGAACAGCAAATTTCATCATCACACAGCACCTTCTCGAAACATCTCCGCTCTTTGGAGTCTCCAAATACAAGACAGCAATATGTATACTTGTCGATGAGCGATAATAGAGTAGTGTTCGGAAGTGCTTTGTCGCCAATCCGAAGTCTTTGGGTATGGTAAATGGGTTGTGTCGTCCCGTGGCTATGGGTTTGAATGAGATCTCGACCAGCTTCCCATTCCACATGTTCACCCAATCCATTAGACTGACGTTCGAGAAATGACCGAATGATGGATCCCGTCGTAACCATATACTTTCGTCCAGTCGGGACGGAAAGCCAGGTCTTACAAATATTCTCGGGCTCTGAGGCAATGGGAGGCTCAACATTCCGTACCAGTAGGACTAGAGGCTGTACCTGGGTCAGAAGCGCCCACGGTTGATCAACCTGAACCTCTTTAACATCAATACCATTCTGCAGCGTCACAACATCCCTGAGGTCAACACCCTTGATAGTAACTAGGTTCGCAATCTGTCGCGAACCCAAGACCGCCGAAACATGACTTAAAAGATGCCAAATTTGTTGCAGGATTTGGCCAAAGTCTTCATCCTCTGGTGATTCTACATCATTCCGAATCTTCACTTTCAACTTCAGGCTCTTTTGAATTGCGGAAAGTGCCTCGGCGTGGCCATCCGGATGTGGAGAGGAGAACCCTATGCACCCCTTCTCGCTCTCGTATGAGTTGGGTCCTCTCCTTGTAGATCGGTAGTCGTAAGTTGAAGGAGGATTTGCTTTGTACAGCACATAATCGCAAAACCTTAGATGAGAATGAGCCAAGTGCAGAATGACGCTTGTCTGTGGGAGATACCAGCCAATTTCCTGGCCGGTATCGTACACGAGAACAAGTTGATCTTTAGAAGCTGCGCAGATTCGAAGCAGACTCTTATAGCTTGAGGTTGCGAGCATTCCTTGTTGAAAGATAGAGGACGATATGAACGTGCCAGATCCGAAGGGCAAATAGATGGGAGAAGTGATTCGTGGAGTGCTCATGCTCGTACGGGCTTGCGATCGGTCGAGTTTTGTGGGGTAATCTTTCGTTCCTATGACGATGTTTGCTTTTGCGGCATATCCTAGGAAACATCGTCGAGTAACCAGTGATTCCGGCTTGAGGTCATGCAGAACTGCTCTGTCCCTGAACTTTGGCGACGCTAGAACCTCAGACAGTTGGGCTATCTTGATATCTTTCTGCTTCAACTTGTCTTCGAAATGCCACTGTATGGCGTTGTCCTTTGGCAGCACGGACATTGGTATTAAGACGGAGGTCAGTCCGTGAATTACAAGACCGGAGGGTTTGGTGACGAAGCTCAAGCATTGACTTGTTAAGACCATGTCGACAAAAGCAATTTCGAGGCCTACACCTTGCTTCCTAGGACGAATTGGGTGGCCCGATGCAAGAGCGTAGCCGGGAAACATCTCATACCAGCAAGAGCTGGCTGACTCGATGGGCTCTAAATCATTGAGCCGTATTTCGATAATTTTCCTAGTATCACTTTCTAGTGCGACTTCTTCCTTGATCTCGGAATTCTGCATTGGCGCCCAAACAGAGGTTGCAGAGCGACAGACAATATCGTGGTCGGTGCGGCGAAAAGCAGCGCAAATCCATGAGAAAGCTGTTGCAAATGATATGTGGAGAAGATACGGAGCCTCGACAGAGATCGTAACCTGCTCTGCGTCATTGGCATTTCTATTGAGATCGAGCGTGATTTCATTCAAGTTGACAACAATTTTGTCATGATCTGTCTATTGTCAGCATATACCGCATCTAATTTGAGCCCTAGTAGCTACCCACTCTCACTTGGCTGCATCACGAAATCATTCAACGCTTTAAGGAGTACGTCGGAAACCTCGGGCCAATTCTCCTTCAGGTAGCTTTCCGCGCTCGTGCCTTGTGCGTTCTCGTTGTCGCCAGTGATGGTAAATATATTTTCCACCTGGCACTTCGAGGGTGGCAAGTCCGCAAAACAGGATGCCACGAAGTTTGGTAAATCCCAATGGGCATGGTATCGTATGCGGTGGGCTTGCAGCGGCTCTTTACCGAGTGGCCAGGACTTCGTCACGGCTTGCCTTGTAAAATGTGTTGGCGGTAGACATGCTGGAATGTCCTCAAGCTTCGATAACATGACATCGTTCACTGCAGATGACCCTTGGATGATGGGACTTTGAGATTCTGGTTCTTTGAGTGAGGCGGCAACTATTGTCCTTTCGCCTAACTGGGACAGTACAGCTCTGTCTACATCTATATCCTCTTTCGACTGGACTTCTTGTTCCTCTGAAAGGGCTCGTGTCGCTAGACTCTGGATTTCGAGTGCAGATCCTTGAAGCTCACACTCTCGTCCCGGCAGAATTCGGGAAGGTATGATAGTCGATTTTCCAGGTGGAGAATCAGCGGAGGACTCGGCGTTGCGTTTGGCCTTCTCTTCAATCTCGTTTTGCTTGGCAGGATCAGCCGTAAGGCTTGATACGATATCAGATGGGACGGAGGATGGGTGCTTGGGGTCGTCCGAGAATCTCTTCATTGCGTTAGGCCTGGTCTGATTGTCGATCCTGGCCCTAGACATGCGGTCATATGTCACACTGCCTCGCCCTCCCCTCCCTTGCCCTGGAACACGGAAGTTTAGAGACTTTGGTTGGGGCAAAGACGAGATAGATGTGAACTCCTTTGCTTTCCTATTCTCGTACAGCCCTGCAACTGCTGCCCCAGCAAGACCTGCCCCAGCGATTTCGGCACCAGTTCTGATCCTAGATTTTGATCGCTCCCCCGACCGTCTGCGAGACTTGTTTCGGATATGTTCTGCGACAGCAGCAACTGCTGCTGTAGAGGCTCCGGCCTTTGCAATCGTACCAGTACTTCTGCTCCTCGAACGAGCTCGACGATGAGCGCTATAATCGAAATCATGGTCGTACTCGTCAGACCATCGACGTCTCGGTGGGCTTCGTGTTCGACTTCGACCTCTACCCATCTCCAAGGCAGTTCTGCGATTCGAGGTATATTTTGCGGCGGCCGCAGCAGCAAGACCAGCAGCAGCTAAGCCGATGGCGGTCTTGATCCTCGTGGGTGACCTGGATCTAGATCTCCACCTATACCAGGGATCGTGGGGTTAGTGTTCCTATTCTGAAAACTTGAACGAGGAGAGCAGAATAACCCAGAAGTCTCAAAGCATTCAGAGCTCTCAAAACAAAGGGGAAAGGGGAACATCGTTCTGAGAAGGTGTGCTTACCTGGACCTGGATCTTGACCTTGACCGACTCCAATCATCTCGAGGGTCGCGATACCGGCTTCTAGCTCTTGTGAGAACCTCAGCACCAATGGCCCCGAGACCCGCGCCTCCGACGACATTCCTACCACGATGTTCACCACTCATGCCTTGCTTCGCTCTATGGCTCGCAAGTAATGCAGCTGATCCCGCACTAGCCAAAGCACCTTCTGCAAGATGCATTTTTGGATGTGGGCTGTAACTCCGGCTACGTTCTCGTCGAACAATCCTCCTCTTAACAACGTAGTCGTCGTCACTATATTCGGTATCGCTGGCTGTGACTGAAGGACGGCGGACATCCCGTCGGTCATAGTAGGTATCCTCGTCTCTTTCTTTTCGCGGAAGATCGCTTGAAGATTTGTCGATTTGTTCGCGAATATCGCGTCGGTAATAGTATTCATCTTCTTCTCTTTCTCTCCGCGGGAGGACCGCTGGAGGTGGTTGTGCAGCCTCTTGCACGAGGATTGACTGAGGCTCGAGAGCTCTTTGGCGAATAATGATAGGTTGAGGATTCGGTTCCGGACGATCATAATATTCCGTCTCTTGTTGATACCGGTCCGATTCATATACTCCTTGGTGAGGGTCGCGCCAATCCCTAAGAATTGAAGGTAGCCCACGTTCCCTTGATCTTGATCGTTCTCTATCTCGCTCATAGACTACTGTACTTGTGCGCTCTCGCTCTGGCGAATATTCCGAGGGTCGACGCTCAAAGTTACGTTCAGTGATCGAGGACTGAGGACGAAAGTCCGTAGCAGAGCGGGGTCTTTCAATTCGTTCAATTCGTTCGAAATCCCTGCGGTTATCACGAGGATACTCGTTTTCGACTTCTTCAGCTCGGCTCGGCGTCACACGGTAGCGCTGGACAGTGCGGTAGCTACCTTCTTCTCATCAATACCACTGATCTTATTTTCGAAGATGCTTGGACACTTACTATCTGGCTTCTTTCGTCTAGCAGTCGTCAAACTGGAAGACGGTATGTCAGAGTCAGAGTCCTCCATGGGATCATCACGATATCTGCTTCGCACAGAGTCTGTCATTGTGACTTCGTGTATCGAATCCAGAGAATGCTTGCAGGTAATGTTGCCTTCCGCTATCACGTGTGACAGCCTCGCTCCCAGGTCGGCTCGACTTGGATCGGTTTTTGTGAAATTAATGTTGGATGTGGCTGATGACCCGTGCTACCAATTCGCTGCCAAGAGAGGCTGATGCAAATGATGCTCTGTCGGTGTAAGGTCGATGTTTCTGTGCATGGGGTGAGGAGAGAAGCATCAGGCTCCAGGTGATCAGCCCCAAAGTGCCAAGAAGACGGCTCTACGACGCCACACTTCTCCATTCGCACGCTTAAAACGGGATGGTGATTGGATGCAACCCCTCAACATCCGTGGGACATTGAATGGAAAGTATGTGAGGCTCAACTAAAGTAGCAGTGGACAAGCAAGCAAGGCGTTGGAGTAGGCAAGAACACATTTGAAGGTGCCACACTCGTGGGAAGGGAAGGGTATGTGGCGAGGAATTCCGGCTTGATTGATAGTGCTTCTGAATAAAATGATTGTTATTGGACTTCGTGAGTCTGACAGCACTTTCCTCCGAAGGTACTCATTGAACCAGAGCGATACATGGCAGTGGAAATCGCGTCAAGATGGTACGGCTACATGAAGGTATGATGATATACACCCAACCACCCACCCTGCTAATATTTTGCCCGATTGTGCACTGTACAAACTCATGCATTACTGCGACAGCTTTTCTCCAAATTATTGCCGCGAAGTCATCTTCTTCTGACTCTTCTTCATCTCTCTCTCCTTCTCCTTCTCGAGGTATTTCTTTTGTCCCTTTGCATCAAGAGCTTTCAACTCAAGATCTCTCTTCAGCTTCTTGGCCTTCTCTCGTTCGACGTTGCGCTCCTCTGCCTTCTCTTCCTCGTCGGCTTTTTGTAATCTGCGAATGGTATCGTCGCGAGTGGTGCGAACCTTGCGGAGAACTTCTGGTCGGAAGTGTGCGCCTTGGACTAGGATATCTGTGAGACGGACAAAGTATTGGAAGAGAGGAAGGACTTTCGAATAATCGCCGGAGGAAGGAACCCGCATGGACAGGTAGATGCGCTTCTTAGGAATGGTATCGTCGAGCCTAGATTCATTAGTCGCATGCTGGCGAAAGCTTTAGCGTATACATACTTCAATGGTTGGTCAATTGGTTGGTCGGTGATGATGATGTGGTTCAAGAGTTCTCCAGCATCCTCAACAGCCTTGATCAATTCGGGAGTGAGCAAGAATTCGGTAATCTCCGCGCTCTCACTCATAATGGTGGCCCAAGAAGGGAGCTTCGAGGTATCCTTGGTGCTCGTGATTGAGACATCATATCTGTCATCGCGAAGCTGCTTCATGGTCTCCTTGTTCACAACCGCCCAGACGAATCCATCATAGCTACTCTTGGTATCCTTGCGGAGCTCGTGTGCGCCAGGGAGTTGGCCGGGGACTGTCAATGCCTCTCTGCCATCGAAGGGGTACAAAATCGCCTCCATCTGCTCGGATGGAGCTTGCATGCTGTCGAAGAACAAGCTCATGCCATACTCGGCGATCAGGCTGAGAGGACTGTAGCGCTTCAACAATGTAAGCTTAACATCGAGGAATGCGACATTCTGTCGTCCAGATGCATAAGTCGTAAACTCCTGGGGTGATTTCTCCTTCAAGATATCTTTTGGAAGCTCGAGACTCTCAACCTCGACCTCTCCGTCTGTAATTTCCTTGGGACCACCAAATCCAACCAGCGCGAATTCCTTCCGCAAGACTGGCGCATGCGCAGAGATCCATTGTTTTGCCTTCTTTCGGTTTGTGCTTGTGCCAAACAAATGGATTGCAACAATGACCAGAATCAAACCAAGAATCACTCCCTCCTGCTTGAAGTCGCTGGGAGAGTAGCGTTCATGGATATTGTACCATTTGGTGTATGGAACTGCGCTGGAACCTGTAGGTAGAGCGCCTGAGCCTGCGATGCTTGCTACAGATGGTGTGGCAGAGAAAGCCGGAGATGGGTCTGGAGCTCCAGCAAAATCCGCGAAATCTGTCATTGCATCAGTGGCTGCAGCAATTGAATCGCATGCGCACTTACCAGAATCACCAGCAGGAATGGGTGAAGCAGATGGCTTGGAGCCCCCAAAGAGACTGTTGAGTAATGCCGCCATCTTGGTGTTCACAAGTCAATAGTTGACTTTATGATTGTCCTGAAGAAGATGGGAGATTGAGCGAGACCTCAAGATGGGTGCTGTCAAGCTAAAATCACTAGTGCGGCCAAGGTAGCTAGCCTTGGGGCCTTAGGCAACAGCCAGCCGCACCTTCCTTCCTCCAACCTCACCTTGCCGAAGTGTCGCCTGCCCCAACGTTAGATCGTTCTTTCTGCCAATAACACACCGCCCTAAATACGCAATACGAGCACCATGGCAACCACGCTGGCGCTCCTTTTGGAGCTTCCTTTCTCCTGCTTTTGCTGTTACTTCGCAATTCACGACGACGACGAGACAAGGTAAGATATGCAAAATTTCGACCTGTCATATCGAAAGTGAGTTCAACTGACAATTTCACAGTTCTACCCTAACTCCCCTCCTGGACAGGCTCGATCGGTGCGTATTTGTTTTGATTGTTCGATCTGGCTCTTCATACCACGCAAAGGGATTTCAGAAAGTCTCAGTAAATCAGGGACATTTACAAAGCCTCGTTCCATCTCCTCTGCCCACCACACACGGTTCAAAGGCCGGCTTCTGGAGGATTTAGACATGGTCACGTGACCCTTGATCTCGCTACTAATATACCCCTTTTTCGATGGGTGGAGCTGTTGGCATGTTGGCATACGCAGTGGTTGAGAGGCCTTTCGATTGTCGCTAGCTTCTTGGGACATTATTTTGGCACTTTGGAACATTTTTTGAACTATGCTAACTTCCAGATCCAGCTCCCCACCTCCGAGTCCCGCCGCCGCGATGCCCCGAAAGACCTACGGGACCAAGCGTTCCGCTGTCTCCCGGGCCGCCGCTCTGATGTTTGGCGGAGCGGAGCAAAGATCTCCTCTGGCGGACGTCACCGATGCTATCACCAACCTCTCCATCCAGGAGAAAGAGGAGGAGCGCGGTAAGTTTCCAATATCTCCCGAGCGAGAGCATCCATTCCTATTCATACAATTGGGGATGTACCAACGAGATTCTGTCCACTTGATCAAATACAAACTCGAAACAGTCCACATTGGTCTAATCATGTCTGTCTCCAGATTACGATTCGGCCAACGCTAGCATCTACGATCCAGCAGACTCCAGCATCATTCCAACACCTACATCACTTCTCCCCCTCTGTGCCGCATACAAGACCGACACCAAGAAGAGTCTCTGGGTTGAGGACTGGACTGACATCATAGGCGACAATGACAATCTCGTTAAGATTGCGGAAGCTTCCTACGCTGAAGTATACCGTGTCACTAATTCTGAAGGCACCTCAATCCTGAAGATCATGCGAGTCAAGATGCCTGAGGTCCCCGAGTCACTGAATATCCTGACCGCCGTCGATGTCACAGACCTCATCAGCGAAATCCGAATTATGAATGCTCTTACTGAGCATCCCGGCTTCGTTACGTTCAAGGGTGCTCATCTCGTCCAAGGACAAACTCCCCGTTGCCTTATTACAGCCTGGCATGAACACCAAGAAGGACTCAAGAAATATGCCGAGGAAAGTGCCAAGCGTGATGTCCAAGGACATGCTGAGCTACCTTCTGAGGAGGACGTTGAGGAGAATGGCGAAGACGGTGACGACGAAGGTGGTGAGCAAGATGGCAAGCCAGTTGTTGGCGGGGAAGTCGACGAAGAAGCATATCACTTCCTCGACCCGAAGACCTACCAAGAAGAAGACATATTCCTGATCATCGAGCTCGGCGACGCAGGCGATCCCCTTAACGACTGCGAACTCACCACTGTTGAGGAATTCTACGACATCTTCATCGGCACCACCATTGCTCTCGCTCGTGCTGAACTCACCAATGGCTTCGAGGTTTGTCCTCCCCTCCCTCTCCAAATAACCATCACTGACTTCCCACAGCATCGTGACCTCCACGAAAACAACATCTGCATCAAGCTCAAGGATGACTTTGTCGAGAATGATCCTAACAGACCCAAGAATTGCATCTCTAGCCTCTTAAGACTCAAATACGGCTTCTCAGGCTTAGAGATCACCATCATCGACTACGGCCTCTCGCGCGCCGAGCTTGTGAACGGAGAAATCATGTTCAAGGACCTTGAGCAAGATTTAGAAGTCTTCAAGGGTGTGGACGATGGTATCGCTGGGATTCAATATGATACCTATCGACGGTAAGAACTCTTCTTTCTTTAACCTCGACTTACTCTCTCGAGACCAAGATACTGACTGATGACAATGACTTGCAGTATGCGAACCCATCTCATAGAAGGAACCCGCACCCACCGCCCCCTAAAATGGCACACCCCTACCACCTTCACATCCTCAAAACTCAACCGCGACTGGTCCTCCCACATCCCCTACACCAACGTCCTCTGGCTCCGCTACCTCCTCTTCTTCCTGATTAACCGACTCAAGGAATCCCTCCCTACAGCTAAAGAGCAAAAGAAGCTCAAGCCTCACAGCAAGAAAGGCAGGATGACTGAGAGATTCAAGGAATTGGAAGAGGAGATTAAGGAGTTGAAGAGGAGATTGGATCCTAGGACTAAGAATGGGGCGTTTGGGTCGGCATTGGATGTGAGTGATTGGATGATGGGGCCGGGCGTGAGCTGGGTTGCGGCGGAGCAGGTCATGAATGAGGATGGGGAGAGTTTTCTGAAGTGAGGGGCGGATTTGTGATTGTACGGAAATGGGTGAGACATTGAGCATATGGGGCGTTTTCGTTGAGTTTCTGCATTGGGATGGAGCGAGGATACAAAATGGGGTTATGAAAGTACCGAAGCATCTGGGACATTGAAAATGGCGTAGGGCGCCTAGAAAAGATGCATAGCAAATGGCGTTGACGAAATGAAGATACCTTGATTTTCAGACCCGTTTTCGAGTTTTGAATGTCCTAGAGATTCAGGAACAATGAATTGTGAACCCTAGTGAATCTCAAGGAAGATGTTCAGATCGAATCACGGCCCTCCGAAGTCTAGGCTTCCAAGATCGATCTCAATGACCCAGATTTCCAGGGAGATTCGAATGCGAACAACATAGGATATTCAAGGCGCATCATCACCGATTCATCAACCTCCGATTCGAGCCTTCAAGATCGATCTCACAATATCCCAAGCCTACAAGGACATCCATAACCATCCACACCTCCACTTCGTACTCCCCATAGATCGAACCAAACCAACCCTCACCTCCCCGCCAACTCATCCACAGCATCAGCAATGACTTTCATGGGATCAAAGCCCCTAATCTCCCCCCTCACTTCCTCAACTCTCCTCCTATACTTCCCCTCCTCCAACACCTCCAGAACAGCCTCCCTCACCGCATCAGGACTCGGTGTTCCAGTCTTAAGTGGGATTCCAACACCACTCCATTCAACACGATCCGCAATATCCCTCTTATCAGCAAACAGTGGCGCTGCCACGACCAACGGCACACCCCTGCTCACGGAATTCTGAAAACTTCCATATCCTCCATTCGTCACGAAACAGTCTGATACTGCCAGTAGGTCATCGAACGGGATCCAATCCGCCACCCTCGCATTACCCGGAACCACAAAATCTTCAGGAAGAGCCGCGCCTTTCTTACCCAGCGCGACGAGAACGAGTATATCCGGGGAGTTGGCTAAAGCGTTCAGGGTGGGGATAATGAGGTCGCGATAGTTCAGGGTCATGGTTCCTTGGGAGACTGCTATTATTTTCTTCCTCTCCTTC